>JARYHS010008075.1:138766868-138831465 GCA_031002005.1 Vandiemenella viatica
AATCGCCACTCGTTTAGCTTCGGGCCCTAACTTTACTAAAATTACCTTGACTTCCCAGTAGTCTAACTGGGCATGTTAGTCCCGGTGTACTACCATGCTCATACTAATCCGAACGACCTGAATTGCACATCGCTACATTTCCTCCTGGGACTTATTATTCAACCAATTATACACATCTACGAAGACAGTACTATACCTTGGAGGTGGTACAGTCTCACGACTATTAAAATTAAGCCACATCCAACTCCCATAAAACGAAATACATTTCCGCTCTTTTGTTTCATAAATCGAAATAGTGATTACATTTCGGCAATAAAACAGTTATAGGAACATCGAATACGTTTCATTTACTTTTAAAGACATTTTACAGTTATTAATGTTCACATAACACGAAAGTTACCAATCTCAAACAAAATGCTAGTTTTTAGAAAGTACTGGATAACAACAAAATGCAGATTTTATACCCGTCTACAACAACTTAAAATGACTCGAAATTTACGTTAATATTCAACGTTTGCTGTGTATTATAATTTTTTGGAAACAGTACAGACTTATCTAAGAGTTCAGTCAAATATATAACACGTAACAAGATTTAGGATTTAATAATTTTCGCAATGGTCTTGTAAGTATGCTTTCCTGTAAGAGCAATTCTTTTAGTTCTGTTGTTTCTTGAACATACTTAGCGTGGAACAATAGAAAAGAATCATAACATTAATGCTCTGGCTGACGTGAGACACTGTCAACGCAGCATGCGTGAGTAGGATTTGAAAGACACTTTTCTTAAATTTTAACTTCACCGTAAAGATTTCTGTCACTCAACATTCCCCATTTTTTCTAGTGCTCATAAAAAAGTCGGGCGATTGATCATTGATGTAATACGTAATGATAACTGTTTAAAAATAATCAAGGCACTAAATCAAACTAATGTGTCTATTGTGCGAAAATGTTATTTTTAGCTAATGTCCTTATTGTTCGACAACGATAATTTCTAGCCTGTGGTATTGGGAAGCAAATGAGAAATGAAATGGAAAGTGGCAGTTCTTACGAAAAAAATTCTCATCAAAGAAGAACATAAAATTCAAAGCTTCCGTATTTAAAAACATGCTGCTCCGACTAGTGATAGCTAATGATATAATTTGTGCATAACCCCAACTGGGCATTACTCGTGGCATGTAGTTATCTTCCCTGTTCTATCGCGTTGACCGATATCTCCGGGAGTCCGTAAAAAATTCGGTTTGCGGTAAGGGGTAAAATCGTTAACCGTAGCACAAAAAGAATATACGTTATTAAAGAAGTGCAGAAATTTTAAAAGTTAATTCTGACGCATGTCACCATTGATGAAAAGTTTCTTTAATTTTATTTCCTAAATTTAAAATTCCAAGAAATAAACAGTAAATTCCAGGAACGAGGAAAGATAATGCCCGGCTCGTTAATAAATTCTCCTACCTCAACTTCCATCTCTGGTAGGCCTGACGCTATGGTGCTGTAATTGGCTCAGGTTCGGGGATGCTGATCCCGGAAACTACGAGGTGCGATGTCTCGCGGTATCACGGTTCGAGTCGCGCCGCGGGAAAAAGTGGTTAAACGATGCGATATGTTTTTCCTGTGTTACCAGTACACTGAGACAGAAAAAACGTATTACACATTATTGAGACGTTAAAATTACAGATTTCTGCCGTTATTACTATTGCAAACGCCTGAAAGAAATTGTTTTTTTTTTATTGAAGCTGAAACTTTTTTGGTTGGATAGTGAATGTGACTTGACTATTGTCTAATGCCGCTGAAGAACTTTGCCTATTTGTTTAAGATTTAATTTAAAACTGTTGGATCTGTATGTATTGACATATTAACTCATTGTACGCTGAATTTACGGTAAATACAATCATGTTGTGGATACTGAAATTTGTAACAATCTAGTCTTAAAGTATAAATTGTTCGCGATCATTCATTTCGCCAAAGTGTAAAGTAAAAGGTTTCGATTCCTCATAGTTGTGGAAAAACGATAGTCCAGTATATGGACGTCATAACATCCACGAGGACTATGAGAAAGAAGAGTGGTTTTATAAATATCCTACGTTTCATTATTATAACAAAAATCTACCAGTTTCTAAATTTTTGAAAATATTTGTCTCAAGATAAATATCATAACAGAAATAAATAGTGACACTTATTTTTTAATGTTTTGTTAATAGAAAACTTAAAAAAATTACGTGTCAGCTGATAGATGACGATAGCACTATCAAGAGCCACATTGTAATTCATTATAAGGATTTATAGTTTGTCTCAGTTATACTCGGCAAGTGATGTGTGGTAGGATATCATGAGGAAATAGGGCTGTTTACACACAGCGTTGAACACGCCCTTTCCGTGAACGGCTCGTATGGAATATCCATTCCCAGGATATTCCTACTTCTTAAAGAATGCATAATCATTAATTTTCTATATATACTCGTACAGTCTTTGCATTAAATGTGGACAGCGCTGTCATGTTCTATCAGTTTTTGCACAATCTGGCATCAATCTCATCCCAGGAAAGAGTAGGCAATGCTGGCTCCGCCTTTTGCAATATCATTGGGGGATATTTCTTCAGAGCCATCTATATTTCAGATTATTCATTTCCGTAAGTCAATGCATGAAACAAAACTGGAATTAAGCTCCTCCCCACTGACGATTCATAATGGCGGGGTAGTTCATCAACCTTCCCCTACATTTCATAACACTTTAAATAAATTCAGATCGTAAAACCTATCGCAAAAGTTGTAATTAACGGGAATGCATTAAAGCGAGGCAAAAAATAACCCCTAAGGCTCCGTTCTACTTTACTACAACTGAGTAGCGTAAAACTTTAACGATCATTATTTACATACTGGTTTGGCTAATTCCTTCCGATAATATTTCACTCATAATGTGGTCTGTGGACAAACCAGCGAATAACCATTTTCGAGGAGGTAGATTTTTAGCACTACGAAACTACAGAAACAAGAGATTATTTCGGAAAAGATTGAATGAAACAGTCTTCCTAGGCAGCATTGTTAACAAACTGACGAGTAGGTATCTAGCTTGAGCGGGGGGTCCTGTGGTTAGCGTTGTGGTTTTCTGAACTGCGGTTCAAGGTTCAAATCCACGTATTTCATATTCTTTTAAATTTTTCCCCTTTTATAAGTTCCGAACCTACACTATGCTTATGCATATTATATATTCTTGATTCCTTCCAAACTGCCTCAGGGAATAAGATACTTAGGAATTCTTATAACCGAAACTATCAAATGATTTTTAACCAACTACCAACATGAAAGTAAACACTTTTGAGGCGGCGGCGCTGAAAGAAAGCTACTCTGGTTCCCAGCCACGCCGAAATCAGATCGTCTGTCCCATTTCCAACTGTACACGTTTATCGAAAATAATCATTCACAGTAGAACGAATTTCACGTTTCACAAACAATTAATTTATCGTTGGAATTATGTCTCTAATTTTAAGCCATGTCTATCATTAATTCTGTAGGTGGTCTATAATGATCATACACCGTCGTCAAGGAAAACAAAAATATAATGTAAAAACATGAAAGGAAATCGCATAGAACCAAATATTAGTACTGTAACAAATTAAATGACCATTGTCACTCAAATTTAAAACCAGGTTATTATCGTAGGACTAGCATAAATTCTTTTATTACTGGTATAAGTAAAGAAAGTTAATTGAGAATCGGGATTGAAGTAGAGAGTTCTAAAATTACTGCTTTACAGCGTAGCGACTTGATACCTGCGGGATTTAAAACTCATTACTTAATAAATCATACAATTTTTGTGTTATTCTTTGTTTGCGATTACTTCAGTATAATAACATAAATAGATACCACCATTTGGCGAAGAAGGATTGCCACTCGTGTGAGTGTTCTTTAGTCTCGTGTGTGAAGTGGAACGGTGACTTTTCGTCACCCGTGATAGTCGACTCCAAAATAGACTAAGCCGCAAAAATTCAAACAAACACAGCCTACCGGTAAAGAAAGTTCGACAGTGCCTTAGGACCGGAGGACCGAGCGTAGTGGATGAGCCTTAACGCTCTGGCCTCGCATTCGGGAGGAGGCGGGTTTGAATACCCGTCCGACTATTAGAGGCGGAAAAGGACTAGTGGCAAGGATTTCACCAATGGCCTTTAAGGAACCATTCCGGTATTCACATAGAGTGGTTTGGGGAAACCGTTGAAACCCCAAATCTGGATGGCCGGACTAGGATTCCAACCTGTGTCCTCCCGAATGAGAGGCCAGAGCGTCACAGCGTCTACAAGAATGCGTGTGTCGAATGGTGATGACGTATAAAATTGTATAATTGTTCAGCCCTTAAAACGATGTATACATTGAAGAAAGTAAATTGAAACTTTGCTTGGGAGACCTTAGATTTTGGATTTCCCTCTTACAGTTAACATGGATTACCATTGTATTTTTAATTTCCAGCTGTGACTTGCAGTCTCAAGTTGGATAATTGCGAAAAACAATAAAAAAAACTTCAGCCGAATTTGATGCTCGTGATGAATTATTACGTGTATTATTTGCGTTATAAAGGTGTTCTTCTTAGCCGAAGGAAATAGGAAAGTTCACACTTATTTCCTCCTGCAACGCTGCCACATCTACTTCCTCCAACGTTGTCACGATTTCTGACTTCTGGCAGCGCTCCGGAAATTCCTATACAAGGAATCGTCTCATAGCTAGGCGATATAATAAGAACAGACACATTGCTGAAATGGAAAATTATTTTTCTTCCACGTTTCATATTTTTATTTAACTGATTTTCTTTCTGTTTTTTAACAGTTGATTCTTTATACAGATTATCAATAACTATTCATTCACGAGATTTTGTATCTATATATAATCTTCACTTTGGTTATATAATGGGACGAAGCACGTCCTGTTTAAAAAGGTGGCGTGGTAATGCGCTGACCCCGTGGAGCTGTTGATCCTAGGTTCGATCCCCACTTGCGGTTGAATATTTTTTCATTGATTATTTCCTTTTCACTTGTTGCAAGATACATAACATATGTATATACATATAAAAAGACTCATTATATTTTACGGCAAATTGTTTAAAAATAAATTATATAATATCAAGCGCGACTACACTTGTCATTGGATGTCTCAGTCTACTATTGTAGCAGCATCTTTAGTTGTTTATCGTGAAGACAGATTCATTTAGCACTCCATATGAAAAACATTTTGTCAGCAGTTTATAGGCCACATCGAAGATAAAATGTGTGTATTTGGAATTTAAAATACTGTTCAGCCAATATAATCAGACGAGTTAAGTGCATTTTAGTGCCGTAAAGGCAGGGAGTACATTTGAAGTTGTTCATGAGAACCTGCAAGATTAATCACTGCTGTTTAATTTCTCGACTATCACGGGTGACGAAAAGTCACCGTTCCACTTCACACACGAGACTAAAGAACACTCACACGAGTGGCAACATCCTTCTTCGCCAAATGGTGGTATCGATTTATGTTATTATACTGAAGTAATCGCAAACAAAGGATAACACAAAAATTGTATGATTTATTAAGTAATGAGTTTTCAAATCCCGCAGGTATCAAATCGTTACGCTGTAAAGCAGTAATTTTAGAACTATCTACTTCAGTCCCGATTCTCAGTTAACTTTCTTTACTTATACAGTAATAAAAGAATTTATGCCAGTCCTACAATAATAACCTGGTTTAAATATTTGAGTGACAATGGTCATTTAATTTGTTACAGTACTAATATTTGGTTCTATGCGATTTCCTTTCATGTTTTTACATTATATTTTTGTTTTCCCTTGACGACGGTGTATGATCATTATAGATTACCTACAGAATTAATGATAGACATGGCTTAAAATTAGAGACATAATTCCAATGATAAATTAATTGTTTGTGAAACGTGAAATTCGTTCTACTGTGAATTGATTATTTTCGATAAACGTGTACAGTTGGAAATGGGAAAGACGATCTGATTTCGGCGTGGCTGGGAACCTGAGTAGCTTTCTTTCAGCGCCGCCGCCTCAAAATGTGTTTACTTTTATGTTGGTAGTTGGTTAAAATCATTTGATAGTTTCGGTTATAAGAAATTCCTAAAGTATCTTATTCCCTGAGGCAGTTTGGAAGGAGTCAAGAATATATAATATGCATAAGCATAATGTAGGTTCTGAACTTATAAAAGGGAAAACATTTAAAAGAATATGAAATACGTGGATTTGAACCTTGAACCGCACGTTCAGAAAACCACAACGCTAACCACAGGACGCCCCGCTCAAGCTAGATACCTACTCGTCAGTTTGTTAACAATGCTGCCTAAGAAGACTGTTTCATTCAATCTTTTCTGAAATAATCTCTTGTTTCTGTAGTTTCGTAGTGCTAAAAAAACTTACCTCTCGAAAATGGTTATTCGCTGGTTTGTCCACAGACCACATTATGAGTGAAATATTATCGGAAGGAATTAGCCAAACCAGTATGTAAATAATGATCGTTAAAGTTTTACGCTACTCAGTTGTAGTGTAAGGTAGAACGGAGCCTTAGGGGTTATTTTTTGCCTCGCTTTAATGCATTCCCGTTAATCACAACTTTTGCGATAGGTTTTACGATCTGAATTTCTTTAAAGTGTTACTGAAATGTAGGGAAGGTTGATGAACTACCCCGCAATTATTAATCGTCAGTGGGGATGCGATTGATGCCAGATTGTGCAAAAATACTGATAGAACATGACAGCGCTGTCCACATTTAATGCAAAGACTGTACGAGTATATATAGAAAATTAATGATTATGCATTCTTTACGAAGTAGGAATATCGTGGGAATGGATATTCCATACGAGCCGTTCACGGAAAGGATGCGTGTTCAACGCTGTGTGTAAACAGCCCTATTTCCTCATGATAATCCTACCACACATCACTTGCCGAGTATAACAGAGACAAACTATAAATCCTTATAATGAATTACAATGTGGCTCTTGATAGTGCTATCGTCATCTATCAGCTGACACGTAATTTTTTTTTAAGTTTTCTATTAACAAAACATTAAGAAAAGATAAGTGTCACTATTTATTTCTGTTATGATATTTATCTTGAGACAAATATTTTCAAAAATTTAGAAACTGGTAGATTTTTGTTTATAATAATTGAAACGTAGGATATTTATAAAACCACTCTTCTTTCTCATAGTCCTCGTGGATGTTATGACGTCCATATACTTGCTATCGTTTTTCCACAACTATGAGGAATCAAACCTTTTACTTTACACTTTGGCGAAATGAATGATCGCGAACAATTTATACTTTAAGACTAGATTGTTACAAATTTCAGTATCCACAACATGATTGTATTTACTTTAGCGTAAATTCAGCGTACAATGAGTTAATATGTCAATACATACAGATCCCAGCAGTTTTAAATTAAATCTTAAACAAATAGGCAAAGTTCTTCAGCGGCATTAGACAATAGTCAAGTCACATTCACGATCCAGCCAAAAAAGTTTCGGCTTCAATAAAAAAAAAAAACAAATTGAAAATACTCAAAGGAATGGGGAATTGCCACTTCTCAACGACCGTGGAACAATTCGTTTACGTTTCCAAAAAAAAAGAAAAAAAATTATTTCAGGCCTTTGCAATAGTAATACAGGCAGAAATCTGTAATTTTAACGTCTCAATACATGTGTAATACGTTTTTACTGTCTCAGTGTACGGGTAACACAAGAAAAACATATCGCATCGTTTAACCACTTTTTTCCGCGGCGCGACTCGAACCGTGGACCCACGAGACAACGCACTAGCTTCCGGGATCTGCATCCGCGAATATGAGCCACTTACCGCCCCTTCGTGTCAGGTTTACCAGAGACGGAAGAGGAGGTAGCTACAACGCATAAACAGCTTGGCATTATCTTTCCTCGTTCCTGAAAGTTATTGTTTATTTCCCGGAATTTTACATTAAATAATAACTGAACGAATTGGGTGAAGGGTAAATTTCATCAGTGTCACTAGACAGTAGTCATTTCACACTCACGATCTGGCTATCAAAAATTCTCTTTAAATAAAAAATCTCGAAATTACTCAACGGAATGAGGAATTGCCATTTCTCAAATATCGTTGCCGAATTCGTTTACGTTTTTTAGAATACTAACCTCTTCCATGCCTTTGAAATAATAGTGACTTTATTGAAAAATAAAAACGAATTTCGATTTCACAATAGATACAGCAGAAATTTGTAATTTCAACTTCCCAATAGGTGTAAAATATGTTCTCACTGTCCCAGTGTACGGGTAACCCAAGAAAAACATAACGCATCATTTAACCACTTTTGCCCTCGGCTGACTCGATCCGTGATACCGCGAGACATCGCACCTCGTAGCTTCCGGGATCAGCATCCCCGAACCTGAGCCAATTACAGCACCATAGCGTCAGGCTTACCAGAGACGGAAGTTGAGGTAGGAGAAACTATTAACGAGCCAGGCATTATCTTTCCTCGTTCTTGGAATTTACTGTTTATTTCTTGGAGTTTTAAATTAGGAAATAAAATTAAAGAAACTTTTCATCAATGGTGACATGCGTCAGAATTAACTTTTAAAATCAGTTCGTAGCGAGTCGCCGAAGCGATCACTTCCTCGTTGGCTCAGTGAACGTGTCTTGTTTTTCCTGTTTAGAGTGAATTGGTGTGGAAAGTTTTTGCGTAACCAATGAAAAGAAACCAGCTTGAAGACAGGGCAGCCCATACAGTGCATCCTCATCACCCACCGAGGGCACCCTCCCTACGGCGTGGAAATGATTGGCGGCCAGTATGGGAAGGCGGTGGAGCGACTCCGCCCCAGACGACCGCAGACGTGTCAACTGGAGTAGCTGCAGTCGGAGCGGCAGTGGTACAAGCAGTAAGTACTGTTAGTGCAAGTGATGTGGAGAGCGAAAGCATGGAATATAATTTGGAAAATCCGAAAAGAAAGGCACTAATGTTAGAAAGCGACCGATAGAACCAAGTGTAGAACTTGTAGCAGACAATAGGAAAATTGTCAGTTCGGACCTCAGTTATGAATCCGTCTCAACAAGAAATAACATGGTGTTAGGGTTCTTATGGGTGGTTTAAATTACTGCATTAATTAATTAAAAAATCCACCAAAGAAAATTTATGTTGAAGATGCTGTTTATTGTGATTCAAAACAACAAGTCAGCGATATTCACTAGTACAGGTACAATACAGAGATGCACAGTCGCAAACTCAACTGAATGATTGAAACTCTCTGTAACACTGAATACTGTCAACTAAACTGACTTACTAAATGAATGCATAAATGAATGACTCTGTCCAGGCGATCTGTTTATATAGACTTTATCGAAATTACGAGAATCTTCAAAGGCATCCCGCCCGATAATTCTCGATCATTAACAATCACTCAAACAATCTAACATATTAAAAACAATCGGAATTAATACAAAATTAATTAACAACATTACAAAATGATCAGAAATGGTAATTATAGATACTTAAATACAAAATTATTTACAGAACCATTAAACACCACACTGACTTCAAACACTTAACCACACTTTTCACAATTCACTGTAGGAAGACGATTTTGAGGCCGAAGAAAATCCTCTCGTCGTCGGAAGATTACAGCCGATTCCCGATGAAAAATCTCCGCCTTAGGCCGAAGAAGATCCGCTTGCCGTCAAATCCGTGTTGCCTGTATAACCTCTACGTGTCGTAGCCGGTCGAAATTTTCTCGCAGGTTACGTCCGCTTATCGCCGATAATTCGTCACAATTTTCTGCAGATTCTTTTTAGAAGATAAACATCCCACAGATGTTTAAGAACTTCTCGTCCTGTCACGGTCGCCATGTTAGGGTTCTTATGGGTGGTTTAAATTACTGCATTAATTAATTAAAAAATCCACCAAAGAAAATTTATGTTGAAGATGCTGTTTTATTGTGATCAAAAACAAGTCAGCGATATTCACTAGTATAGGTACAATACAGAGATGCACAGTCGCAAACTCAACTGAATGATTGAAACTCTCTGTAACACTGAATACTGTCAACTAAACTGACTTACTAACTGAATGAATAATGAATTTCTCTGTCCAGGCGATCTGTTTATATAGTCTTTATCGAAATTACGAGAATTCTTCAAAGGCATCCGCCCGATATTTCTCGATCATTAACAATCACTCAAACAATCTAACATATTAAAAACAATCGGAATTAATACAAAATTAATTAACAACATTACAAAATGATCAGAAATGGTAATTATAGATACTTAAATACAAAATTATTTACAGAAATCCTTTCAAACGGTAGAAAATTGTCCTGTAGACATCGTAACTTACATTAATACATGGAATTACAAACATTTAAGAAATTCTCTTGCATCATTCGGTTCTTAAACATATTAAATGGCCTTTGAATAATTTTCTTACCTAAAACAAAGTCTATATACACTGATTTACAAGAAATTACAAAACAAACATATCAAATCACTTTCAACCAAACATTAGCTCACTACAAATACTTCATACAGTACAATGCTATTCAAAATTCAGGTATTAGGGCTGTTACAACCCCTCCCCAGGATTCACTTAATTTTACACAGTTAAAATTGATTGAATCCGTCACGAATCTGAGCAGGTTGAATGTACACATAATGCCAACACAAACAGGTTAGAATCAATCAACCATAATGACTTTACAATGAACAAATACAATTCTTCATACAACATCTGCACATAGTCCATGACACTGATTTTGGTTTACAATAATTGTCTTTTCTCAGATCCAATCATTTTTTCAGTTACTGTTTTTACACAACAAACGTTCAATGTCATCACCTTAAGTCACAATTATTTTCACACCAAATTACACACTTGATATCTGCTTGTTAATGACAACAGTCTGTTTACATTTTACAGCTGATAATTTGTCAACACAATGTAGAAAGTCACAACATCATGAAAACCCCCAAAAGTTTCTACACAAAACTGTCACAAATTGCTTTATACAGTGAAATGTTTACATCTTAAACATTCAGTATTATTACATCTGCATCTGAACTTAAGTACTCACACAAACTATTTACATGCATCAATTGACAAACTTATTTACAAAACTAGATATTTACAGGTTGTTGACCCCTCCCCAAACCATGCATTTCAATTAATTCTCATAAGTGGGTTCCAGGATTTCCCTGGAAACCCAGAACCATGTAAGTTACTTTTTCCTAACCTTCCAGTTTTCTTCAACTTTTGTATACGCATCTAACACCACATTTCTATTTACACAAATCTGTTGTAATAGTTCGTCACAAACTCTAGCTACACCAGCATCCTTATATTTAACTCTCACATGATCTACTTCTTGTATGCCTTTCCAACCAGTCTTCTCAAAATCAACCCAGTATTCCCCACTGTCTAATTTAATCCGTAAGTTACCTTCTCCACAGTCTACCAAAGCCTTTACTTTTGTAAGCCAATCCATGCCTAAAATGCAATTAACATTCAACTTAGGGACTACATACATGGGTATTTCTACATTTACAGTCCCCATACACCCTTCCATCAACATTTCCTGCCTAATTCTCTTACTTCGAGAACCAGTAGCAGTAATAACAGTCATACTACTAACGGGTAACACTTCAATTTGATGGGTGCTTTCAATTTCATTAAATAATCCCTCAGCAAGGCAAGAAACCTGTGACCCGGTATCAATGAGAGCATCTATTTGTTTATTAAAAGCATTAATTTGCACTATGGGAACTTTATCTAAAACTTCATCCTTATCCTCCACCTCTTCCAATAAATCTTCTCTGGGATTATTCATAAAAATGGTATTAACTCTATAGCAGTTGGTACCTGGACCCACCTTCTTGTCCACCACTGCGGGGCCCATCACAGGGGTGGTCTTTAGTTTGCCTGCCCCCCATGCTGCCTTTCCCTTTCAGATTGAGGGTTCTGTTCTCTCACTTCCCCATTATCATTCCTCCTTGTGTAATTATCACGAACCCATCCCCTAGATCTACCATCCCTTGACCCATTACCCCTTCTAGGGGGACTCCTGCTGCCCCTCCTATGGTGTTGATGGTGGTAATGTTGTTCATTGAATGACTCCTGGGCATCCAAGCGTCTCAACAATTCAGAAACTCTATCCACATTTACTACATCCAAAGTGGCAATTAAATTTCTTGTTTGCTGAGGTAGCCTAGCTCCTATCAAATCAATGAATTCTCCTCTCCATAAGGATGGTCTAAATACTTACAACGGATCCAACATTTATGAAAAAAGTCATGTTGAGTTTCCCTACCAGGTTTATAGGGCCTCCAGTCATTAACTCCCTCTTTTCCTGAATCTGCCTGCTTGTCGACCAAAAATGTTTCAAAAAGTTTTCTTTAAACAGCTTGTAGTCAGTCACTTCCCTAGCTTGTCTATCACCCCATGTCCTAGCATAAGACTTTAGATGTTTACCCACAAGTGCAATTTTCTTATTGTCGGGTAACAAATTAAAATAGTCTGATCTTTCAAAATTATCTATAAATTCAATAGGGTGAAGCCTCCCACTATCATCATAGAATTCAAATTCTTCCTTAATGTCAGCACTAACAATTGTGTTACCTAGTGTGGGAGCTTGACTTAACTGTATCTGCAACCCAGTAACCCTTTTCTCTAACTGATTTACATTGCTTTCTAATCCCTGCTCCAACTGTTTCTGCTGCTGCACCAATGTATTAATATTTAATCCCACCTCTTGTCTCAACTCGTTGACCCTTTGAGCAGATTTACTGTCACTGGTTTCGAACAAACTCACATATTCCTCCTTCATCATATTACATTCTTCTCTGACTCCCTTCATCTCCTTGCTATATTTACAGTCTACTTCATTAATTAAATCAACACATGCATCTTTAGTGTCTCTACAAATTTGGTTAACCTTTACAAAATTCTCCTGACACTCTACAACAGCTTGTTCCAGTTTCGAATTTAAATTATTGACATCCTCCTTAAATTTAGAACTGTAACGATTCGCTAAGCTCCCCGTTACATATCACTTTTTATTGTGTATAAAGTAAAGGAATAGAATATTTTTCCATTTCTTGGGATGTCTGTATGTTCGAAAGATGCACATTGAAAGGATAAGAGGCAAGGATTTTACGCTTCAGTGAAGGGCAGACGGGCTGGCGCCTTTTGGGCAGAATGTTAAGAGGATTAGGGATTTCTGGCGGGCAACCGGTAAACAGAATTCCTTCCTCCCGAAGGAGACATCGGCTCCCGAGGTTTGCCGAAACTTAACGTGGCCAAGAGAAGCACAGATTCACATGACGTCAGATGGTCAGCCAATCACAGGGGACATATTACTAAGATTCGGGGAATTTTATGTTCTATGTCGTCTTCGAGCCACAAGAGGCGGAGTCAGAGTTTACCTCCGTGGCGGCAGAAAAAGACGAGACACTTCCGTCCTGACTTCCTTCGAGTCAGGAGCCCAGACGAGTCACTGGCGACTTGGTGTCCATGTGTGCTGGGCTGACTTGTGTCCTGGAGACCATCTGAGGCACTTCTAACTTGCGACTTGCCGCATACTGCTGGCGTGGCCAGTTACGACAATCGTCCAGGTGGACATCTCCGCTCAGCGCTACCTGCCGTGGAACGGTAATGTGTTTCTACGAAGCCATTCAGCCTGCAACTCACTGTGAAACTGTACCCTTAAGCGCATCTGAGATAAAGATCCTTGCTCTGATCTGATAAACCACTGAGCTAGACTGTGTAACTGTCGAATGCAGGTTAATCATTCGTGGCGTCCCAACCTATTAAAATTCATTATTGTTTGCCATCATCATAACTGGTAACATACTTTGTAGTATAATAATTGTGAGATTTTTAAAGTACAACTACTTGTTTGCTTGCATTTAAGGGCTCATTGTACGTCTGAGCGTTGCTTAGAAAATTGCAAACCTCTTGTTTATTAACGTAATGGTAAATACGCTTCAGATTTGTAGATGCCATTGTGAAATCTTTATAAAATGTCTTTTTTGTGACAGTTTTCGAATCCCAGAATCATCCAATTCTCATTTGAATAATTTACATTTTGATATTCAATTATAGTATCCTATATAGCGTAAGATATTAAGAATTAATTAATAACTCTCCCCCCCCCCCTGGCGATACGCCACAACTACAACCTTGAAATTGCTACAGATTTTCTTATCAAAACAATCAGCCAAACTCAGAGCATTTGTTCTCAAAATCCAATTCCTTTTTGAACTCAGAAAACTTACTGTCAAATTTTATTATCAATTCAGAAAACTTACTATCACACTTACTATTCATTTCAGAGAATTTCCTATCGAGATTTAACTCATTTTTAAATTCAGAAAATTGCTATCGAATTCAGAAATTTGCTATCGTTATCACCTTTAACTCATTTCTAAAGTCAGAAAATTTGCTATCAAATTTGGCTACAAAAGACTCTAAAAAGCTTGCAGGTTCTGACTATCAGCCATTTTTAGTAATTAGCAAAATCAACATAAAAACAAAATTAAGAAAAATTAAATCTTTCCAACCTGCCACACAATAACATGCAAAAGAATCACTTGAATATTCAATGCAGTACTTACTGTTATTCCTCATTTTTGTATCACATTAAATTTCACTTAGAAGCACTTATTTAACCATTAACACCACACTGACTTCAAACACTTAACCACACTTTTCACAATTCACTGTAGAAGACATTTTGAGGCGAACGAAGAAATCCACTCGTCGTCGGAAGATTACAGCCGATTCCCGATGAAAAATCTCCGCCTTAGGCCGAAGAAGATCCGCTTGCCGTCAAATCCGTGTTGCCTGTATAACCTCTACGTGTCGTAGCCGGTCGAAATTTTCTCGCAGGTTACGTCCGCTTATCGCCGATAATTCGTCGCAATTTTCTGCAGATTCTTTTAGAAGATAAACATCCCACAGATGTTTAAGAACTTCTCGTCCTGTCACGGTCGCCATGTTAGGGTTCTTATGGTGGTTTAAATTGCTGCATTAATTAATTAAAAAATCCACCAAAGAAAATTTATGTTGAAGATGCTGTTTTATTGTGATTCAAAACAACAAGTCAGCGATATTCACTAGTAAAGGTACAATACAGAGATCACAGTCGCAAACTCAACTGAATGATTTAAACTCTCTGTAACACTGAATACTGTCAACTAAACTGACTTACTAACTGAATGAATAATGAATTTCTCTGTCCGGCGATCTGTTTTATATAGTCTTTATCGAAATTACGAGAATTCTTCAAAGGCATCCGCCCGATATTCTCGATCATTAACAATCACTCAAACAATCTAACATATTAAAAACAAACGGAATTAATACAAAATTAATTAACAACATTACAAAATGATCAGAAATGGTAATTATAGATACTTAAATACAACATTATTTACAGAAATCGTTTCAAACGGTAGATAATTGTCCTGTAGACATCGTAACTTACATTAATACATGGAATTACAAACATTTAAGAAATTCTCTTGCATCATTCGGTTCTTAAACTATTAATGGCCTTTGAATAATTTTCTTACCTAAAACAAAGTCTATATACACTGATTTACAAGAAATTACAAAACAAACATATCAATCACTTTAAACCAAACACTAGCTCACTGCAAATACTTCATACAGTACAATGCCATTCAAAATTCTGGTATTATGGCTGTTACAATGGGGCTAGTTCCGGAACACAGCAGCAGAGTGTAAGGCATAGTAGTAATCAGGCACTATCTGATAACAATAACAGTAGACCTCATCGTTTTTATAGGCAGTGGGACAATGGCCCATTTATTCTTTTTATCGAGAGTAAGAATAATAGTATTGGTAAGCTCCACCCAATGTCTGTGGGAAAGTTGCTTCATTTATCAATCCCGGAAATAAAAGGGAAAATTTTGAACATTAGCTACTCGGGTAGAAACAGATTAAGGATTGAAGTAGGTAATGCAAATATTGCTAATAACATAATAAAATCATCAGGAAAAATCGGTAAGGACTTAGAAATATATATCCCTAACCACCTAATTTACAAACAGGGGGTAATAAGAGGAGTACATCAAAGTATTACAATGGAAGAACTGGTAGCAGAAGTTCAATCGCCGGTCAAGGTTATTAATGCCCGGAGAATGAACAAAACAGTGGTACAAAATAAAGAAAACGGATAATTAACCTACAAACGTGTGTATTAACGTTCGATAGCCAAACTATCCCAAGGTATGTGAATATCCACGGGGCGAGATGTGAAGTGACACCCTTCTTCCCGTCGGTTAAAATATGCTATAACTGCTATAGGTATGGACATGTTAGTAAACAATGTCAGGGGCAAACACGTTGCATTAAGTGCGGTGGGACACACCCTGATACACAGTGCATAACTCAAGACATTAGGTGTTTTACTGTGGGGGAGCACACTATGTCACGGACCGAACATGCCCGGAATACAATAGACGTAAAAATATTCAAGAAGTTGCTACTAGAAATAACATTTCCCTAAGGGAAGCGGAAGCTACCTTAAACAACAGAACATATGCACAAGCAGCCTCAACATACGAGAGAGAAAAGGCGATATTTCGGCCCACTGTAGTACCAGACGCGGGAAGTTACATCGACTTCCCGCAGATAAAGCTGAGTAGTGGGACAACAGCACCAACAGCACAAGAGATGGGAAATGGAATAATTAGGATAGCAACTGGGCCAACTCAATACCTCAGTGGAGATTCTATACAGGTCCAGGAAGATTTAGGAGAGGATCCGACTGAGTCCCAGCTGATACCAGACAAAAGAAAACAACAATCTGATTTAACAGGTTTACACTGGGTACAGCACAACTAAACAACAACGGAGATTTGGCCGGGAGTAGATCGGCGCTCAAGGAAACCCAACAGCGCGGTAACGCACAGGATTATCGACAACTTTGGCTCTACCCAACACAAGTGCCAGTTACACCCATAGCCCAAAACCCATATCCTCCAAGGATGCAGGGGATAACGAATTATCCCAATACTACAAACGGGAAAAGCAGGCTAATTGAAGAAATTTTTAATCTTATCATGATAGTAACGAGACATATAAAAGACAGTGGGTTAGAGACACTGCAACTGGATGAAATTAGGAAATCTATCGAATTAATAGTACAACCAAATTATCCATAATACCAACTATGCAGAGGACAGGTGATATAAGACAACTACATGTGATTCAGTGGAACGCCCGAAGTGTTAAGGCCAAATGGAATGACCTCACCAATTTAATGAGTGAATGTAAAGCAAATATCGCTATAGTGTCAGAAACATGGTTGACAGAAGATACTAGGATAAGAGACAGACAATATAAAATGTTTAGAAAAGATAGGGAGGACGGATATGGTGGAGTAGCAGTCATCATAGCAAAGAATATAGTAGCGGTGCCCAAAACACTGCAGTGCAGCAACGACAACATAGAAATCATATCGGTGGATGTGCTGAATCTGCATCAGATCAGGAATGTAACAGCTATTTATGTGCCCCCCCATGTTGGAACTCATGAAACTGAATGGAGCCAAATTTTCTCCCAACTCCCGGATAAAAGTATTGTAGCAGGAGACTTCAATGCGCACAGTAAGATGTGGTACGATGAAGTAACGGATCATAGAGGCGAAGAGTTAGCAAAAGCAATATGTCAATCGGATTTAGTGGTACTAAACACGAAGACCAATACCCGCATAGGAACACCATCCCAAAGACCCTCCTCGCCGGATATATCATTGGTATCGTCAAGAATGGCAATGAAATGCTCGTGGGTAGCAATGAATGACACACTGGGTAGTGACCACAGAGTGATCAAAATCTCCATAGAGTCGCAGCCTAACATTACGGCTCAAAATAGGGTGGACGGTCTCGAACATACGATAAACTACAGACATATTGACTGGCACAAGTATCAGCAAGAAGTTAGCAAAAGGTTGCTCAAATATCCTGGCATAACAGATCCGCAGGAAAACTATAACTGGTTTACAGAAACCATCAAAGCAGCGGCGAAAATTAGCGCGCCTGTTATGAAACACGGTGGTGGCGATGCACATAAAAGGAAGCCATGGTGGACTCCAGAATGTTCGAAAGCGGTGGCAAGAGAAGATTAGCCCTTAAAACATATCGTAAGAATATGACGTACCAAAACTTTATCAATCTTCGGAAGATAGCAGCACAAGCGAGCAAGACCATTAAGAAAGCGAAGAAAGATGGGTGGGAAAAGTTCTGTTCGGAATTAACCGGAGACATCTCAACACAAGAGCTATGGAAAAAGGTTAGATGGTACAAAGAACCAAAGCTAAGTGCTGAGAGCATAAGAGTAAATGAAGAAACAGCTGAACAATTTATGGATAAAATAGCTCCAGCTACGGTAGAGGACGCACCGCTGGTAGTTGCAGATAGCAGCGAACCTTTAATACATAATAACAGCAACCTAGATAGACCCTTTACCCTGACAGAGATGGAAAACAGCCTAAAAGAGAAAGATACAGCTCCAGGGATAGATCAAATATCATACTCAATGTTGTATAATCTACCCCATAGTGGCAAAGAACTGTTACTGACAATACTAAACAATTTATTCAGGCAAAGCGAAGTACCACATCAATGGAGGAGAATTAAAATCACTCCGGTACCCAAAACGGAAAGGATCCTAATTTACATACATCGTACAGACCCATATAACTGATATCATGTGTTTTGCAAATTGATGAATCTGATGATAAAAACAGCGAATGGAATGGTTGTGGATCACCGTGAACTCCTAGCAAATCGTGTGATGGGGTTAAGAAAGGGATATAGTACTATAGATGCAATAGCCACATTAATAACAGATATACAAATAAGTAACAGTTACAACTCGTACCTTATAGCTGCTTTCCTGGATATACCAAAATGCATACGGACAGTCGACATTACGGAACTGGTAAAGGTGATGCTGAAATGCGATATCCCAAAACAATAGTACAATGGTGTACGAATTATCTTTCACTAAGGATTCTGGAGCTTAAGATGTACAGGGGAGAGGTAATAGTTAGACATGTCTTCTCTGGTTTACCGCAAGGAGACCCCCTTAGCCCACTATTGTTTATTATTTATATGCACAATGTGTTCAGCAAGCTGAGTAGATCGATTTTGTACATACAGTACGTTGATGATGTGGTGGTATACGTAAGAAATAGAAAGAAAGAAAAGGCAACACGAGAATTACAAAATGGCCTAAACAGTATGACAAATGCTCTGCAAGAAAAGAAGATGGAACTGTCACCTGAAAAAAGTAAGCTAATGGTATTTACAAGACACAGAGACACAGAGGAGGTTAGGATAATACTTAACGGTAAAGCTCTTACCGCAATACACCAAGTGAAATTTTTTAGGGATGTGGGTAGATATGAGATTAACATGGAAGAAGCACGTAATGGAGTTACACGGCCAAGCAATGAAACGAATTAACATCCTGAAAGGGATAGCTAGTATCATTGGGGAGCCGATCCAACAGTGTTACTGCGCCTGTACAGACAACTAATACTTAGTAAAATGGACTATGGGTGCATGCTATATGATGCAGCGGCTACATCAACCCTAGCCAAACTAGACCGCCTACAATCATTGGCATTACGCATAAGTGGAGGATTTCTACGTACAACTCCCGTTAACGTATTTCAGATGGAAACAGGTACACCACCGCTCTCACTCCGACGAGTATGCTTTCCAGAACGTTTTATCTTGAAAGTCAGAGCTATGATCAACCACCCATTAAATTGGAAGCTAGGGGCTTTTAGCCAAATTATGTATAGGAAATACTGGAGAAAAAAGGCAACCCCAATTACAGTTAAAAATCACAATGAAATGAAAGAATGGCCAATAAAACAACATAAAATGAATCCAGCGTTTATAGGGGATACGTGGCCCCAAATAATCGAGGTCCAAACACACGAAAGGATAGGCAAGATAGGAGCCAAGAAAACAGATAATATTACGATAGATCTTTGTAAGACGACGTTACAAATCCTGAATGAGAAATGGAAGACATGGAGTAAAATTTATACGGATGGCTCCAAAATCACAGGCTCAAATACGAGCGCAGCGTTTTACGAAGAAAAATCAGATGTTGGAAAAGCAGTTAAGCTACCGGTGGATATGTCAGTGTTCTCAGCGGAGCTATATGCAATATTAGAAGCCATCAAATATGCACTGGAAACAGGGGAAAGAAAAGATTTTAATCTGCTCCGATTCACTAAGTTCACTATTATGTTTAAAAAATGGGCCAAAAGGGAAAACAAAGAACCATCTAGTATATGACATCATAAATGAGCTAAGCAAAGCACAACAGTTAAAGTAGAAAATAGAATTTCAGTGGGTACCGGGACATGTAGGAGTAGTGGGGAATGAAAATGCTGACCACCTTGCAAGGGGAGCAAAGGAACATGAAAATATCGATGGCAGGGTACCATATAGAGACTTACTAAGTAAAATCAGAAATCTACAGATGAAGGAGTGGGAAGAAGTAGGGGAGGTGCAATTCAGAACCAAAGGAGCCTGGTACCATGCAATACAACACAGCATACCAAAACAGCCGTGGTTTAGTGTAAAGGCAAGTAGAAAAGAAATAACAATGATAAACAGGTTGCGTTCACGCCACGTTATGCTAAACTCCAAAAAATTTATATTGGGTTTGACAACATCACCGAACTGCGAGCATTGTGGGGCATATGAAGACATAGTGCATCTTTTGGTGGAATGCCGCAAATACAGCGAACACAGGAAATCAATCTTACAGAAAGACGGAGGCAATAAGATAACAGACTATGAGAGCCTACGACAATTTCTAGGGACTCCTACGGTAGATAAGATAAAACAACTATGTAAATATATATCTAAATGTAATAGGAGAATATGATGTATTATAAAGGAACGTAGTATATTTCATATCAAATGGACTAATTTTGTATGTTTGTGGGGATATGGGTATGTAAATATATGTATGGGTATAGATATGCAAGTGTTCGTGTATGCGACCATGTAAGAGATATGTAGATATGAGAGCTACTTTGTACAAGAGAACACAAATTATTCTTTAAGGAACTTTTGTTTGTGAGCAGGAATATTAATAATTCGTGTTAAAATAAATAAGGTATCTCTTATATTATTGCTCGATTTGAACTATTTTTATGAGGAAACTATCAAGTTTTCCAAATCCAGTACAGGATGATAGGAAAATGTTTGTGTGGAGAAATAATGTATTATAAACAGATGTACAATTCTGAATATCAATTAGGTTTTGTATGAAATATATAAGGACTTAGATAGACAAATTAATTACAAAAGATAGAAAGCGGGCGAAAAAATTAATTTTTTGGATGCCCCTGTTTGTACGATATAATGGGTATCATGTATATGCATAATATAAAATGTATAGGTAATATGTAAAGTTTTAGTTCCTTCCAACACTAAATAATGATATGGGGATTATATGTTATTATTAAAGATAGAAGGATAAAAGTAAGAGAAGTATGTAAAAGTTTTTATTGCTAATTGTATCTTAAAATGATGGCCAAACAAGAGTTGATTTCTATGCAAAATGTATTAATGTCAACTGAGCAAGAATGTATTTTTTGTAATTTGGTCAAAAATGTAACATTGTTAGCTGGTCAATATTGGCGAAAGCCAAGGACCAAATAAAATTTAAAAAAAACTTTTAAAATTTCTGCACTTCTTTAACAACGTATATTCTTTTTGTGCTACGGTTAACGATTTTACCCCTTACCGCAAACCGAATTTTTTACGGACTCCCGGAGATATCGGTCAACGCGATAGAACAGGGAAGATAACTCCATGCCACGAGTAATGCCCAGTTGGGGTTATGCATAAATTATATCATTAGTCGGAGCAGCATGTTTTTAAATACGGAAGCTTTGAATTTTATGTTCTTCTTTGATGAGAATTTTTTTCGTAAGAACTGCCACTTTCCATTTCATTTCTCATTTGCTTCCCAATACCACAGGCTAGAAATTATCGTTGTCGCACAATAAGGACATTAGCTAAAAAAAACATTTTCGCACAATAGACACATTAGTTGATTTAGTGCCTTGATTATTTTTAAACAGTTATCATTACGTATTACATCAATGATCAATCGCCCGACTTTTTTATGAGCACTAGAAAAAATGGGGAATGTTGAGTGACAGAAATCTTTACGGTGAAGTTAAATTTAATAGAAAAGTGTCTTTCAAATCCTACTCACGCATGCTGCGTTGACAGTGTCTCACGTCAGCCAGAACATTAATGTTATGATTATTTTCTATTGTTCTACGCTAAGTATGTTCAAGAAACGGCAGAACTAAAAGAATTGCTTTTACAGGCAAGCATACTTACAAGACCACTGCCAAAATTATTCAATCCGAAATCTTGTTACGTGTTATACATTTGACTGAACTCTTAGATAAGTCTGTACTGTTTCCAAAAATTGTAATACACAGCTAACGTTGAATATTAACGTAAATTTCGAGTAATTTTAAGTTGTTGTAGACGGGTATAAAATCTGCATTTTGTTGTTATCCAGTACTTGCTAAAAACCAGCATTTTGTTTGAGATTGGTAACTTTCGTGTTATGTGTGAACACTTAATAACTGTAAAATGTCTTTAAAACAGTAAATAAAACGTATTCGATGTTCCTATAACTCTTTTATTGCCGAAATGTAATCACTATTTCGGTTTATGAAACAAAAGAGCGGAAATGTATTTCGTTTTATGGGAGTTGGATGTGGCTTAATTTTAATAGTCGTGAGACTGTACCACCTCCAAGGTATAGTACTGTCTTCGAAGATGTGTATAATGGGTTGCATAAGTCCCAGGATGAAATGTAGCGATGTGCAATTCAGGTCGTTCGGATTAATATGAGCATGGTAGTACCTAATCAACTTGAGAAAAATCTTGTGATGCCATCTGTTTGCGAAACGTGTAACTTTGTTTGTTCAATAGGAAGTGTATCTTTTGTTTACGAAATGTTTAGTAATGAGGCGCAACTTTGGGACCTCCATTAATCGCCCTCAGGAGGATAGGTAAACGGGAGCCTGGTCTCATGTCTAGTCTCGTTGTATCTCCACGATTCAGTGGGTGCGCCTCAGCCCATTGGCCCACATTCCGGGGTGAAGCAGTGTATTAATTTATGCTGTTTTCTGTTACCAGTGTGATGTTACCCCGCTGCCAAATGCGCTATACCTCACTTTCCCTGCTGAAGTAGTGGATTTCTTTCTAGTACAACGTAGGATAATTTGGAAGAATCAAATTCCGCGGCGTGGGTGCAGTGAAATGGTGTGTGGTTTGGTGTGTTGGTAAGGCGGGTATGAGTTTAGGCTTAAAACTCAACCACCGTCGATGACCAGCATCTGAACGACATTGTTTATCATTTAACCACCTTTTACTTTTTATTTTATTTTTTTATTAGGCCTACGTCACAGAGTCAACTAACATAACTTCATTTTGTCAAGATACTTATACATATTTACAATAGTTATAAGGGGGCGGCCATTAATTACGTGAGGTGTTTTCCAGGAATTCCGGAACCCTCCGCCTCCCTCTGGTGAAACTTCGTGAGATCTGGTCGGACCCCTCCCCCTCTAAATTGACATGAGATTTTGACGGATACCCCCCTCGCCCCCTTGGTGAGGTTTCGTGAGATTTCAACGGACCCCCCGCCGCCTTATTTCACCACACGTAATTAATGGACGCCCCCTAAGCATATCACTCACGCATGAAATAAAGTCTCGGAGACCACACTATGATTAGAATAACACAGCTATCAAACTTACTAAAAGCAGAAATAAAAAATGCCGAATTAACATATGCTAACGTATAACACAAAATAAAATTTACGTTTTGAAATTTTATTTTATTGAAAAGAACATATAAATTGCACTATAATTTTTCAGTTAAACATATGTCAAATAAAAAATAATGTGTAAAGAAATTTTAAATTATTTATCTACTTACCCAATTTAAGCAGCAAACTATAACTTCAGTCTCCTTCAGTATTTCGTTACGGCCAAGGAGTACCTAGAACACAAGTTCCCAGCAGTGGGTTAACTGTTGTTTGAAGAGGGATGTTTAACACAAGTAGATTTGTGTATGGGTTTCTATGGGAATTATAGTACCAACTGCTTGATGGTGTTAAATGATACAGAACTGTTACATCTTCACCATCTTTCGAGTAATATGCGAAGCTATGACTTGAATCTTGTTTAGATGACTTTGGTAGCAACCGTTCCCCACTCTCTACAATACAAATATTTTAGGCCTTCATCTTTTAGGCAATCTATTGAAGGGTTCTTCGATTGGACTAATGAATAACAATTTATTTTTGTTTTGGTACATAAAATTTCTCACTTCCTGAATATTTCTTCAATAATGTAAGATACAAATCTCCTTACAATTTTCTCTCATTGGCTAGGTATTATGCTGTTTCTTTATGTGAAACATAAGTAAACACCATAATCCATGTTAAACTGATTTTCCCTCATTCTGTATTATTTCTCTCCTGATGCTGTCATCTATACTTAATAATAATAGTATAAATCTGTAAGCAAGCTGCGTGTGTCTGAGATATTTGAACTGGTATGACGCAAAAACTACGTCATCAATTTCGACGGTGTTTTCAAATTCTTAGAGCTAATGGTCTGGATTGAAATCTGCGGAAATAGCTGATTTTTTATATGTACCGAGCGAAAGAGTAAGTAATTGAAATAATTTCTAGACGGAAAATTATGGGACACGGATCACATTGTATTTCGCGAAAAACTGACAAAAGATCATAAAACTTAACTGAGGGTTCTGTTTATTTTGACTTCGAATATTTAGTTTTTCAGTTTTCTGGAATGCAGTAAATAAACGGAATACCCCTAATCAAACGTAATAACTATTAATAATATTTCATTTACTGAAAACATCATATACTTAAAGAGGTTGATGTAAAATGAATGTTCTAATCTTTGGATTGTTTATATTGTATTTGCCTTTGTTTGTATTTATTCGTTTTTCTGAATTTTGATAAATTTAATGAAATGTAAATCGTTACTCAAACCACTACATAACATATTAAATCTTCAATGAGAATTACAGAATTGTGATATATACAGTATTGCTATTAAAAGGTTTTATTACGTATCACGATAACCATACCACCGCTATTTGGTTGTGGTTTCTTTCTAACTCAACGAGACAGTTTGAATTAAAGAATAAAATTTTGTGAAATGTCGCTTGCCGGTATTTCTCGAGATATCTCGAGGTAAAATCAATTAAATGTATATATAGTTCCTTGTGCCTTTGGTGACGTTTGTAATCTGGTACAAGCCGCATTTTAACCTATCCATAACCGCTAGGAAAAAAAAAAGTACACATCGCGATACAGTGAATGTATTATTGTGGGCGTGGCAGCTCAAACTGAAGGTGTATTATGAAATGAATTGTTACAATTTATGCTACGCGTATTTGAAAAACCTGAAACAGACAATGTTGTCACTACATAAAATATAGGTAGAGATGTATTTCGTGTGTATCTCCATCTTCTGATTTTGTAGCGGCAGTATCAGTATAGACTGCGGTTAGGTTGAAATGCAGCCGAGACAAGCATGTATGTGCAACAACATAAGGCATGAGGAATTTAATTATTGTTAGTAATTAGTAAGCTGCTTTAATTAACGCCACGTTAGTGACGACCTGTATCCCGATGAAAAGCAACTCCCGAAGACAAAACGCCCGTTGTTCATGTTTAGCCTTTATTTCCTTGTGACTTTTGGGAATGTTTTTCCTGGTCCAGACCACATTTCAATCTAACTACTACAATTTTAAGATACGATAAAGGAAAATGGCTCGAAATGTGGATAGTTCCACAGAAGTTATTAAGCAAGAAATACATATTATTAGCAAAGCGATATATGTATAATATTACGAAAACTTGCCAGTGATCTCACACATCGTTGTTGCAAATGCTATCGTTTGGCAACAAAGATGTGTGTAAAAATGGTCGTCGCCTGTTCTACCATCACTATCGCAGACAGTAACTTTTGTGTTGCCTTATGTCTAAGGTATATTTCTCTTTTTTTAATTTTCAATATACACTTTTATCGAAAAGCATAACCTCAGGATTATGTGTTCCAAATTTCTGACCGGAAGGACAAATGATTCGCGGTACGGACTTATTGGACCGTTAGCGATAATGTTTTACGTAGCTTTAATTTCTTATATATTTTCATGCATTACTTTCGAACTTCGGTATGAAAACCAAATCTAAGGAAAATAACAAAAAAAAATTTAAAGGAAATTTGGATTTTTTGCTTTTCTGCGTTAATATTTGGTACTAAAATAAAAAGGGTAAAGCATTTTGATAAACTCCAAGCAGGGTTCAGGAAAGGAAGGTCTTGCCCTGAACAGATCCTAAACCTCAGAAACATTTTAGCATACCAGAAGCAGAGGGCGAACCATATATAGTGACTTTTGTGGACTTCCAAAAAGCTTACGATTCCATAGACAAAGGGTCGCTATTCAATATTTTGGAGGAATTTGGCTTGGACAGGAAAATCCTGAATATCATCAAAGAAACCCTCACAAATACGACCTCAAAAGTTAGATTCATGGGTGAACTGTCAGAACCTTTTGAGATCAGAACGGGGGTCCGGCAAGGGGATGGCCTCTCCCCCCTGTTGTTCAATTGTGCACTCGAAAAAGTTGTGAGAGAATGGAATGCAAGAACCAGAGGAGGAATTAGACTTGGAACAAAAAATAAAGGAGTTACGATTAAGTGTTTGGCATTCGCTGACGATATGGCGATGCTCGCAGAAACATGGGAGGAAGCCAAAGAACAAATCGCCGAATTACAAGAGCAGGCAGGGAAGTTAGGACTTAAGATTTCTATCGAAAAAACAAAGATTATGACAAATATACCAGACTCTCCTACGAGAGTCCGAGTAGGAGCTCATAAAATAGAGGTGGTTAGGAGTTTCAAGTACCTAGGCGAATGGATTGAATGGAACAACCTTGAAGGTAAAACAATGGAAGCGAGAAGGACCAAAATGGAATTAGCCTTCCAGAAGACCAAAAACACTTACAAGTAGGAAGGGATAGCCGATTCAAGCCAGAAACCGGGAAAACCCGTGACGTCACTAAGTGGTGGGGGAACCTCCCTCCCCTCCCCTCCGGCGGGCTTTTTGAATCAGCCAATCAGCGTTCAAGGTCGTATGACGTCACACGTTAGTTCCTCGACCTGTCGCACAGATGGCGGTAGCTGTCGGGCTTGCGCTGCACCGTTAGTTCCCCGACCGCCCGCCCAGATGGCAGTAGCAGTCCTGCACCGTTAGTTCACAGATCCGCTGGCAGATGGCAGCCCCCGTTAGTTCTTTGGCTCACTGGTAGGTGGCGTGGTATGTATCATTTGGTCTCCGACAAATATTTGGAATGCGGACGTCAGACAAGTTGTATCGCGGCGACAAAACTATGGATTCGTCTATCACTTTAGTTCCTAGTGGTCATCGTGTGTTGCGTATACCAATTCCACCTTTACCGAGTAACTTAAATATAATTAAAGTCTTAGTTTAAATGGACCCATTGGTTTAAGTAGACAATGGACGATTAGTTCATCCATTAATCGGGAAATCGAGTATGATGTCACGAATCCACTTCCTCTCAGATGTATACTGTTTGATACAGAAGTGGGTGTTGACGTCACTGCCGGAGTATAAAGGCCATCACACCAGCCAGCTAGCCCTCAGTTCCCGGTCGGCGATCGTCAAGTCCAGTTCACTATGGCTAGTGAGGTTCTCCTGTTTTCAACATGCTACAAGTTAAACAGCAGTGACACCAAGCGTATCACTGTTGGTTTGTCACCTAAACTGGAATTTAATCCAGTAGTTGTACTCGAAAAAGTTGGGTACAATAAAGTCACTCTCACATATGAAGAGTGGGATGTACTGAGACAGATGGTCTATACAATTGGTGGCTTTTTCAACAACACTGAGCATCTGCAAACGAGTGTCTCGCTCGGCAACCACACCATCTCTTCCCGAACAGTGGCTGGAGCGAAAACTATATGGTTTTACAACAATGCTGTGCCTGCCTATGGTGTGTTTCTCGGCGAATCAACATGGGACAACATGGTCGACGCCCTGCCAGCAGTGACCGGCGCCATCAACACCATGAAGCCCTGGAGTTATCAAGTTACCAAGTACTACAACGAGTTTGTGAATACGTTATCAGTGAAAGTGATTCGTGACTTCCCCCGTTGTTCTGTGAATGGCCTGATAGATTTGCATTTTGATAGTGTACATGTCAATGAAGTGTCATACAGCCCCTGTTCAACACTAGTCTATGAACGTTTAAAGTTAGAAATCAAAGCATATAAAAAACTGTTAGTGTATGACTATGTTAAACGCAAAGTTGAACAAGATTTAAAAGGAACTGATGTATTTAGCAGAGGTGGTGATGACGTATGCGGTAATAATTAGTGTCCCTCAGTCCGCTGCGATGTGTCGTCCAGTAATGTTCTTCGCGTCTGTGTACCAGCTTAACGCCGGAGACTCCAAGCGGCTGACTTTCGGTTTGTCACCGCAACGTGATTTCGAGCCTGTTGTGGTACTTGAGAGGGTGGGCTACAACAAAATCGCCCTTTCATCCGAAGAATGGGACGTCCTCGCCATGGAGTCGGACGCAGTCTCCAAAATGCTCACCGGCAGCGGCCAGACCAGCATCCCGCTCGGTGAGCATGTTGTATCCTGCCTGGTGGTGTCGGGGGTGAAAATGTTATGTTTTCACAACAGCACTGATCCTACCAGCGGCATTTTCCTCGCCAAGTCTACATGGCAGAACCTCATCGACGTGCAGCCTGCAGTGACCGCATCCTTGTCCGCCAGGAAAAAGTGGAGCCATCGCCTGTAACCAAGGTGGAGATATAGAAAATTTACACACTCCCTTATAGAAGAAATCCAGTGCACTATTCCTAATTCTTTCACCAAGATCCACCTCTAGCTTCATCGCCAACATACCCACAGCACTTCCCCAAACTTCATTCTGTTTTCCAATGATTCCCATTCAAACCTCAGATCAGTTACCTTTTGTTCGTGTGTTAAAGTAAACCAAAAACTCATACAGTCTTCTCCTAATTAGTAGCCAGGTACCAAAATGTTCACTTAAGGTGGTTCTACTGCAGTTTTCCAGGAAAATTCCCCTTTTTTCCAGGAAATTATTTTTCAATAAATCAGGACCCAGGAGAGTTTTCCATTCGGTTTAAAATGTTCCCATCTAACGCCAACCTTCGGATTCAGGACCAAGTGTGACATTTGATTGTAATTGCATGCTTCATCCAACTAACCACGATAAAAGTGACATAATGCCCTTAGCTACTTGGTCATCAAACAGACATCATAACCCACATTTTCATAGAAGACCCCCCCACACATCAACAAGTATCCATAGGTGTAGACACTAGTTTCTATTACACCTAAGATAGCGCTCACACTTGAAACTGTCGTAAATTGTTAGGTCATTCGTATGCGAAAGTGGGTGTTTGGATATTTTATCCACTCAGACCTCATCACTTAAAGTCTAGTGCGAGATTGTGGTCATGGTCAACTTAGGCTCCATACACCACTCAGAATTATTCCACCAATATCCATTCTAACAGCATTATACGCCACATACAGCCCCTCAACACTCTTCCTATCTTCCAATGACATCCCAGCCCCAGCTCCTTTATTATGTCACTTACAGAATATTTTCCACAGATAAATCTAGATGCCCTCCTTCGCACCTTGCATTTGATGTACAAAAAATGTGGACTGGTCAAAGTGGGTGTTTAGATATTTTATCCACTCAGGCCTCATCACCTAAAGTCTAGTGCCAGATTGTGGTCATGGTCAACTTAGGCTCCATACACCACTCAGAATTATTCCACCAATATCCATTCTAACAGCATTATACCCCACCTACAGCCCCTGACACTCTTCCAATGACATCCCAACCCCAGCTCCTTTATTATGTCACTTACTGAATATTTTCCACAGATAAATCTAGCTGCCCTCCTTTGCACCTTGCATTTGATGTACAAAAAATGTGGACTCCATACTACACCACACAAGCAATGGTCTGACTGGGTTTGTACCCAAGTCCTTCGCTTCTCTGGTACATCACCCCTCTCTGTTAAATGATTTTTATGTAGTGAGAATCACAATTCACATGCCAACACAAACGGCAGTAAACTGTAAAGAGCAAAATGAAATGGGAGACTGCCTAAGCCCTGAATCAATGGTTAGAAGCACACGTTGATAGTGAGCATAATTCTAGACTCAAATCCACAGAGGGATGACACACGCACATTTCCATGCCTACAGCGAGGTCGACAGAACAACCAGCACCAAGATAGAACTCCCACAGAGGAAGAAGACACACACATACACACACACACACCGCGCGCGCACGCACACACTTGTACATGCATACAGCGAGGTCAATAGAACTAACAGCAAGCATCATGAAAACGATGAAGTGGGGCAGAATTGTCGTTACCACTGATTATCTGGACAGAACTATCGTTACAAAAATCATCAGACAGACGAGTTAAAGTCAGGTACCGCCATACTTATGCTTACATCCACAAAGACAGACGCAGATACACATGTCCAAGTCTACAGAGAGTTCAGTATAGCTACCGGCAACAATCATGGAAACAAAAAAAGTGGTGTAGTACTCTCTTGCCTCATGACTGGCTGAAAAACAGAAGTCTCCTTACATATCATCAGCCTGGCGAGATAGAGGGTGTGCAAAAGATGGCATGTTTTCACCATAAACCTAAGTGTTTATACCATAAATAGTGTTCATCACGCCCCAGTTGATTACATTTACCATCAACATGTCTCTCCCACACCGCAACCCTTTCTACCATTCAGTAAAAAGTGACCCCAGTACTATGAGTTGCAATAGACACTTGACTATCAGACAGATATCATAACCCGCATATTCAAACTAGGTCTCAGCCACAAATCTATACATCTCCATGCACAACCACAAACAAACATAAGTGGAGGGACAGCAAAATCATACACCCAGACAGACGTGTTTATAGAAGGTATCACTATATTAACGCATACAGACACAGAGAGAGACGCACAAACACTCACATTTCCATGACTACAGCGAGCTAGACACAATAACCAGCCCAATCATGGCGACGAAAAATGGGGTAGAACACCCATGGCTCATAACTGACCAAAAAATCATCAGTAACATATGTTCCAGGCATCATACTCTTCACATCAACATCATCTCATTTATTTCGCACTACAGACCTCACTACCATCCAGTATCATGTGTGCTAGGTACAAAACTGTTCACATCAGCCCCAACACGTCTATCCCACACCTAAGCTTTTTCTGCCATTCAGTAACATGTGCCCCCATGTACCACGAGTAGCAGTAGACACTTGGTCATCAGACAGATATTATAACTCCCATATTCATACTAGGTCTCACCCACAAATCCATATGTCACCTCACACAAGCATAAGTGCAGGAACAGCACATCATACATCCAGAAAACGAGATAAAGGAAGGTATCACCACATTTACGCAAAAAACACACAGAGATAGAGATGCATACACACGTACATTTCCATGCCTACAGCGATCTCGACTCAACAACTAGCCCAATCATGGCAACGAAAAAGTGGTACAGAACACCCATGACTGGCCAAAAATCATAGAAAGACACACACACACTCACATGTCAATGCATTCACACAGTTCCATTCATCACCACACATAACTGGAGGAAAGAGACTGAACATGCTAGATCCAAACTGAAGAGTTACAGGATGTGTGAAGTTTGAAATCACAGCCAATCTCGCCCACACCGCAACCCTTTCTGTCATTTAGTAATATGTGCCCCCATGTACCACGAGTAGCAGTAGACACTTGGTCATCAGACAGATATCATAACTCCCATATTCATACTAGGTCTCACCCACAAATCCATATGTCACCTCACACAAGCATAAGTGCAGGAACAGCACATCATACATCCAGAAAAACGAGATAAAGGAAGGTATCACCACATTTACGCAAAAAACACACAGAGATAGAGATGCATACACACGTACATTTCCATGCCTACAGCGATCTCGACTCAACAACTAGCCCAATCATGGCAACGAAAAAGTGGTACAGAACACCCATGACTGGCCAAAAATCATAGAAAGACACACACACACACTCACATGTCAATGCATTCACACAGTTCCATTCATCACCACACATAACTGGAGGAAAGAGACTGAACATGCTAGATCCAAACTGAAGAGTTACAGGATGTGTGAAGTTTGAAATCACAGCCACATCTCGCCCACACCGCAACCCTTTCTGTCATTTAGTAATATGTCCCCCATGTACCACGGGTAGCAGTAGACACTTGGTCATCAGACAGATATCATAACTCCCATATTCATACTAGGTCTCACCCACAAATCCATACGTCACCTCACACAAGCATAAGTACAGGAACAGCACATCATACATCCAGAAAAACGAGATAAAGGAAGGTATCACCACATTTACGCAAAAAACACACAGAAATAGAGATGCATACACACGTACACAATACATCTCAGTGCTCACCACACATACTTGATTTTTAATGTGCCATCAGTATAGCTGGTGGCTGGAACTAAGCTCTTGGCAATTTTTGGTCAAAAGTCATTTGTTAATAGCAGCTGAATCAAAGACAAATTTCAGGCGGGCGCGGCGTGAGGTGGCCACCCTTCCTCACAGCGGACGCGTACAACGTGTTTTAGTAGGTCGGTATACCGGCGCGTATTACCGCCTCGAGCGCAATGAAATTCCGGTCTTCAGTGCGGTCCTAAAAATGCGGTTACCGGTAGTAGGTCCCGGTCGGAAAACTCCGGTAAACCATCGCGGTCCGCGCTTTTAGACCGGCGTATTACGGTATTTCTGTCCGCAGTGGGGAAGGGTGGCCACCTCACGCCGCGCCCGCCTGAAATTTGTCTTTGATTCAGCTGCTATTAACAAATGACTTTTGACCAAAAATTGCCAAGAGCTTAGTTCCAGCCACCAGCTATACTGATGGCACATTAAAAATCAAGTATGTGTGGTGAGCACTGAGATGTATTGTGTACGTGTGTATGCATCTCTATTTCTGTGTGTTTTTTGCGTAAATGTGGTGATACCTTCCTTTATCTCGTTTTTCTGGATGTATGATGTGCTGTTCCTGTACTTATGCTTGTGTGAGGTGACGTATGGATTTGTGGGTGAGACCTAGTATGAATATGGGAGTTATGATATCTGTCTGATGACCAAGTGTCTACTGCTACCGTGGTACATGGGGGCACATATTACTAAATGACAGAAAGGGTTGCGGTGTGGGCGAGATGTGGCTTGATTTCAAACTTCACACATCCTGTAACTCTTCAGTTTGGATCTAGCATGTTCAGTCTCTTTCCTCCAGTTATGTGTGGTGATGAATGGAACTGTGTGAATGCATTGACATGTGAGTGTGTATGTGTGTCTTTCTATGATTTTTGGCCAGTCATGGGTGTTCTGTACCACTTTTTCGTTGCCATGATTGGGCTAGTTGTTGAGTCGAGATCGCTGTAGGCATGGAAATGTACGTGTGTATGCATCTCTATCTCTGTGTGTTTTTTGCGTAAATGTGGTGATACCTTCCTTTATCTCGTTTTCTGGATGTATGATGTGCTGTTCCTGCACTTATGCTTGTGTGAGGTGACATATGGATTTGTGGGTGAGACCTAGTATGAATATGGGAGTTATAATATCTGTCTGATGACCAAGTGTCTACTGCTACTCGTGGTACATGGGGGCACATGTTACTGAATGGCAGAAAAAGCTTAGGTGTGGGATAGACGTGTTGGGGCTGATGTGAACAGTTTTGTACCTAGCACACATGATACTGGATGGTAGTGAGGTCTGTAGTGCGAAATAAATGAGATGATGTTGATGTGAAGAGTATGATGCCTGGAACATATGTTACTGATGATTTTTTGGTCAGTTATGAGCCATGGGTGTTCTACCCCATTTTTTCGTCGCCATGATTGGGCTGGTTATTGTGTCTAGCTCGCTGTAGTCATGGAAATGTGAGTGTTTGTGCGTCTCTCTCTGTGTCTGTATGCGTTAATATAGTGATACCTTCTATAAACACGTCTGTCTGGGTGTATGATTTTGCTGTCCCTCCACTTATGTTTGTTTGTGGTTGTGCATGGAGATGTATAGATTTGTGGCTGAGACCTAGTTTGAATATGCGGGTTATGATATCTGTGTGATAGTCAAGTGTCTATTGCAAACTCATAGTACTGGGGTCACTTTTTACTGAATGGTAGAAAGGGTTGCGGTGTGGGAGAGACATGTTGATGGTAAATGTAATCAACTGGGGCGTGATGAACACTATTTATGTTATAAAACACTTAGGTTTATGGTGAAAACATGCCATCTTTTGCACACCCTCTATCTCGCCAGGCTGATGATATGTAAGGAGACTTCTGTTTTTCAGCCAGTCATGAGGCAAGAGAGTACTACACCACTTTTTTTTGTTTCCATGATTGTTGCCGGTAGCTATACTGAACTCTCTGTAGACTTGGACATGTGTATCTGCGTCTGTCTTTGTGGATGTAAGCATAAGTATGGCGGTACCTGACTTTACTCGTCTGTCTGATGATTTTTGTAACGATAGTTCTGTCCAGATAATCAGTGGTAACGACAATTCTGCCCCACTTCATCGTTTTCATGATGCTTGCTGTTAGTTCTATTGACCTCGCTGTATGCATGTTCAAGTGTGTGCGTGCGCGCGCGCGTGTGTGTGTGTGTATGTGTGTGTCTTCTTCCTCTGTGGGAGTTCTATCTTGGTGCTGGTTGTTCTGTCGACCTCGCTGTAGGCATGGAAATGTGCGTGTGTCATCCCTCTGTGGATTTGAGTCTAGAATTATGCTCACTATCAACGTGTGCTTCTAACCATTGATTCAGGGCTTAGGCAGTCTCCCATTTCATTTTGCTCTTTACAGTTTACTGCCGTTTGTGTTGGCATGTGAATTGTGATTCTCACTACATAAAAATCATTTAACAGAGAGGGGTGATGTACCAGAGAAGCGAAGGACTTGGGTACAAACCCACAGTCAGACCATTGCTTGTGTGGTGTAGTATGGAGTCCACATTTTTTGTACATCAAATGCAAGGTGCAAAGGAGGGCAGCTAGATTTATCTGTGGAAAATATTCAGTAAGTGACATAATAAAGGAGCTGGGGTTGGGATGTCATTGGAAGAGTGTCAGGGGCTGTAGGTGGGGTATAATGCTGTTAGAATGGATATTGGTGGAATAATTCTGAGTGGTGTATGGAGCCTAAGTTGACCATGACCACAATCTGGCACTAGACTTTAGGTGATGAGGCCTGAGTGGATAAAATATCTAAACACCCACTTTGACCAGTCCACATTTTTTGTACATCAAATGCAAGGTGCGAAGGAGGGCATCTAGATTTATCTGTGGAAAATATTCTGTAAGTGACATAATAAAGGAGCTGGGGCTGGGATGTCATTGGAAGATAGGAAGAGTATTGAGGGGCTGTATGTGGCGTATAATGCTGTTAGAATGGATATTGGTGGAATAATTCTGAGTGGTGTATGGAGCCTAAGTTGACCATGACCACAATCTCGCACTAGACTTTAAGTGATGAGGTCTGAGTGGATAAAATATCCAAACACCCACTTTGACCTAACAATTTACGACAGTTCAAGTGTGAGCGCTATCTTAGGTGTAATAGAACTAGTGTCTACACCTATGGATACTTGTTGATGTGTGGGGGGGTCTTCTATGAAAATGTGGGTTATGATGTCTGTTTGATGACCAAGTTAGCTAAGGGCATTATGTCACTTTTATCGTGGTTAGTTGGATGAAGCATGCAATTACAATCAAATGTCACACTTGGTCCTGAATCCGAAGGTTGGCGTTAGATGGGAACATTTAAACCGAATGGAAAACTCTCCTGGGTCCTGATTTATTGAAAAATAATTTCCTGGAAAAAGGGAGAATTTTCCTGGAAAACTGCAGTAGAACCACCTTAAGTGAACATTTTGGTACCTGGCTACTAATTAGGAGAAGACTGTATGAGTTTTTGGTTTACTTTAACACACGAACAAAAGGTAACTGATCTGAGGTTTGAATGGGAATCATTGGAAAACAGAATGAAGTTTGGGGAAGTGCTGTGGGTATGTTGGCGATGAAGCTAGAGGTGGATCTTGGTGAAAGAATTAGGAATAGTGCACTGGATTTCTTCTATAAGGGAGTGTGTAAATTTTCTATATCTCCACCTTGGTTACAGGCGATGGCTCCACTTTTTCCTGGCGGACAAGGATGCGGTCACTGCAGGCTGCACGTCGATGAGGTTCTGCCATGTAGACTTGGCGAGGAAAATGCCGCTGGTAGGATCAGTGCTGTTGTGAAAACATAACATTTTCACCCCCGACACCACCAGGCAGGATACAACATGCTCACCGAGCGGGATGCTGGTCTGGCCGCTGCCGGTGAGCATTTTGGAGACTGCGTCCGACTCCATGGCGAGGACGTCCCATTCTTCGGATGAAAGGGCGATTTTGTTGTAGCCCACCCTCTCAAGTACCACAACAGGCTCGAAATCACGTTGCGGTGACAAACCGAAAGTCAGCCGCTTGGAGTCTCCGGCGTTAAGCTGGTACACAGACGCGAAGAACATTACTGGACGACACATCGCAGCGGACTGAGGGACACTAATTATTACCGCATACGTCATCACCACCTCTGCTAAATACATCAGTTCCTTTTAAATCTTGTTCAACTTTGCGTTTAACATAGTCATACACTAACAGTTTTTTATATGCTTTGATTTCTAACTTTAAACGTTCATAGACTAGTGTTGAACAGGGGCTGTATGACACTTCATTGACATGTACACTATCAAAATGCAAATCTATCAGGCCATTCACAGAACAACGGGGGAAGTCACGAATCACTTTCACTGATAACGTATTCACAAACTCGTTGTAGTACTTGGTAACTTGATAACTCCAGGGCTTCATGGTGTTGATGGCGCCGGTCACTGCTGGCAGGGCGTCGACCATGTTGTCCCATGTTGATTCGCCGAGAAACACACCATAGGCAGGCACAGCATTGTTGTAAAACCATATAGTTTTCGCTCCAGCCACTGTTCGGGAAGAGATGGTGTGGTTGCCGAGCGAGACACTCGTTTGCAGATGCTCAGTGTTGTTGAAAAAGCCACCAATTGTATAGACCATCTGTCTCAGTACATCCCACTCTTCATATGTGAGAGTGACTTTATTGTACCCAACTTTTTCGAGTACAACTACTGGATTAAATTCCAGTTTAGGTGACAAACCAACAGTGATACGCTTGGTGTCACTGCTGTTTAACTTGTAGCATGTTGAAAACAGGAGAACCTCACTAGCCATAGTGAACTGGACTTGACGATCGCCGACCGGGAACTGAGGGCTAGCTGGCTGGTGTGATGGCCTTTATACTCCGGCAGTGACGTCAACACCCACTTCTGTATCAAACAGTATACATCTGAGAGGAAGTGGATTCGTGACATCATACTCGATTAATGGATGAACTAATCGTCCATTGTCTACTTAAACCAATGGGTCCATTTAAACTAAGACTTTAATTATATTTAAGTTACTCGGTAAAGGTGGAATTGGTATACGCAACACACGATGACCACTAGGAACTAAAGTGATAGACGAATCCATAGTTTTGTCGCCGCGATACAACTTGTCTGACGTCCGCATTCCAAATATTTGTCGGAGACCAAAATGATACATACCACGCCACCTACCAGTGAGCCAAAGAACTAACGGGGGCTGCCATCTGCCAGCGGATCTGTGAACTAACGGTGCAGGACTGCTACTGCCATCTGGGCGGGCGGTCGGGGAACTAACGGTGCAGCGCAAGCCCGACAGCTACCGCCATCTGTGCGACAGGTCGAGGAACTAACGTGTGACGTCATACGACCTTGAACGCTGATTGGCTGATTCAAAAAGCCCGCCGGAGGGGAGGGGAGGGAGGTTCCCCCACCACTTAGTGACGTCACGGGTTTTCCCGGTTTCTGGCTTGAATCGGCTACCCTTCCTACTCTTACAATAAGAAAAGCCTCTCTTGGAACCCAAAGATAAGACATTACAACACAGTAAATAAGCCGGTAGCACTCTATGCAGCAGAGACACTAGTCATGGGGAGGAAAGAACAAATGGAGAAATTAGAAATCAAAGAGAGGAAAATTTTGAGGAAGATCATGGGTCCCAAATTCCAGAATAACAAACAAGTTTTCTACAGAAACGAAGCCCTCTACGCAAAGTCCGAGAGACTCTCGGAAATCATGAGAAAAAAAAAGGATTGATTTCTATGGACACATATTCTGAATGAATCCTAACAGACTAACAAAAAAAATCTTTGACTTCTTTTATAAAAAAAAGACTAAGCCCAACTGGTTTAAGGAAGTGGAAAAGGATCTGAGAGAACTCCAGATTACCGAAGTGATGTTAAAGAATGGTACAGCCAAGACCGTGACCAAAGACAAAAGTAAGAGGTTCCAAGTTGCGATAAACACCAGAAAACCGATTCAAATATCGGAAGAGGAAAGAAGGAAGAGATCAGATAGAGTGAAGAAATACTGGGAGAAGAAGAAAACACAAGCATCCAAGAAGTGATTGATCTGACGTACCCCAAAGATGGGTGATTCGGAAAAAAAAAAAAAATCCAAGATCTGTGTGTTCGAAGCAGCGGGCAAATGCTAGCTTCTAATATATTATTCCATGCGGCAGCTTCAGATTTTATAATTTTTGTGTCTCTTTCAGAATTTGTTGAAATCCAAATATTTCTTAAAACAATTTTGTATATACAATATGAAAGCTCTGACTATCGAAGCTACCGCAGCGCAGAATGTTTTTAATGGAAAGCGAGTTGCTTAAAGATTTCGAAGGCAGGGCAGAACAATTGGTTCTTTTTGAGTCTTACAAGTAATTGTAAATTTTCAAAAGTCATGGAATGTTGAGATGAAATATTTTTTGTTATAATATCAATGTAATTTTAATCAATTTTAGTTGAAAATTTTTTAAATATCTGAAAACAATTACCAACGTTAATAAAAGTTTATTAACGTGAAGTGAGGTTAGAGAACGCATATGTTTAATTTCATGATTATTGTGAACTATAATCGTTATTCGGTATCCAGTATGTGAGCTCTTTCTCTCCAATGCTGATAAGAATCTTATAGCCTTAAGAGCAATAGGACAGTTGATTATTCCAGAACACATAAAGGATTGAGAGGTATTCTCTTCACAAGCAGAACGTTTGATGCCGTGGACTTTAGGGTTCGGATAAATAGTTTATACAATACATACAGAAGGAGTATTTGCAAATGGAGCAAGAATGTGTGTTGTCATATCAAACGAGAGCTTGCTTTCTCACTTGATGGTAATAAACAGTAGAAGCAGAGCGATATTAACGCAATGTTGTGTGAAGCAATTAAAGAGTGTGTAATTAATTTCTGGCGTTGTTTTTAACCACACATATTTGAGTTCCAAGTCTAGTTCGCTGGATCAAATCGCGGCTACGAGTGCATTACATGGAAGATGTTTTGCGGGGTAATGAATATTTTGGTCTAATTAGCACGGATGGCAGGTCTCAGTCTTGAATCATTTGTAAAGTCTTCCGTCTAACTGCTTGGTGATATTTTTTCCGGAGGCCTCTTTCCCGTACAGTAGCTTCTTTAATGAGTATATCGATACCTATGCTGTTTTGTTATTTAATGCTGGACAAATCTCGTATTGTTGCATAATTGACGTAGAACTGAGAGAACCAGAGTTATTGTACAGATTGCCCATTTCCATTCAATTCATTCCGTCTTACTTGCTTCGATTTAGTAGGGAGTTCAGCGTGTTGGTTCGGAATAAGTACTGTAGCTTAAATTCGTCTAAATATGGTCTCACCGAAGATATCGTTTATCTCAAAACCGGATGACGTATGATCGTCATTCATATCACTACAGATTAGATACGTAGCGTCTATATGCTGGGAATTTGTTTTTTTTTTACTAACAAGTTGATATATTAATATTTTAGAAATAATAAAATAATAAACAGAACATTGAAAGAGATATTTTAGGGAAAGGTTCGGCAAATGGAAGTATGGCACAAGTACAGTGGAGGCAAAATGGGGAGAGTTTAAGGAGATAATAAAAAAAGAGCGATGAAATGTTTATTCCAAAACAGAAAACAAAGAGAAGTACAGAACCTACATACTACAATAGGGAGGTGAGAAAGTTAAAGTGGCTAGTGAGACGGGAAGACAACAGAGTTAAGAGACAGGAAGTAATATTAGGAGATAATTAAAACAACTAAACAAGCAATTAATAAGAGCAATGAGACAAGCAAAGGATTGGTTTATGAAGAATATTATTAGTGCAGGAGGACCACAGAACGATGCATCTAGAAATTTCTGTGGCTATATTAGAAAACTGAGGGGATATTAAGGTATTCACACTATTGTAGATAAGAACGGAGTTGAAGTCACTGAGGATTGTAAAATTGCAGAGGCATTGAGTCACTGGTTTAGTGAGACAACTAGGGACAATCATCCTGGGATGGGAAGGTATAAATCAGAGAAGAGTCTTCCTAAAATTATAATTGAGGAAACTACAAAATTTGAAATAAATTCTCAGGAAATTATGAAGGAACTCAGAAAGTTAAAAAATAAAAAAAAACCGTAAAAGGACTGGTGTAGATAATATTACTACAGATTTATTAAAGATTGTGGGATACGATATTGTATAATACCTTGAAATTTTATTTAAAATGAGTTAGGAGTCTTGCTGCTTACCAGAGGATTGGAAAAGTGCGATAGTAGTACCGGATCATAAACGAGGGGTTACAAATAGGATTGAAAATTGACATCAGTGATAGTCAAAATGATGGAGAGATTGATATGCAATTATATAAGAAATGTCTGTGAAGAAAGAAACTGGTTTTCAGATTGACAACATGGCTTTAGGCAAGGATATTCATGTGACTCTCAGAAGGTGGGCTATATGTAAGTTATTTCAGATGAATTGGACAAGGGAGGCCAAGTTGATAGTGTGGAACTAGATCTTTCTAAGGTATTTGACAGAGTGAGCGATAAAATGGTTTTAAATAAACTGAAATCTATTGGATTGGATGAAAAATTACTTGCTGGGTTGAGGAATTCTTAAAAGCCAGAAAGCAAAGTGTTAGAGTAGGAAATACATCATCAAAGGAGATGGAAATAAATATGGGAGCGCAACAGGGTAGTGTATTGGGACCGTTGCTGTTCATTATTCTAATGAATGACTGTGTTGATGGGTTATGATCAAAATCTAGGTATTTTGCAGATGATATAACGGTATACAGTAGGAACAAAACTGGTGAAGACTGTGAACAGCAGCAGGGTGACTTGGATAGAATATCTAAATGGGTAGGTCAGCATGGAATGAAGATAAATACCAAGAAGAGTTAGTTTATAAGGTATACAGATAAAAAAACTAAAGGTTAATTATAGTTATGTGGTGGGGTCAGCATTGCTTGTTGAAAGCTTGAATTGAAAATATCTTGGCATAACGTTTGATCACAAACTCAATTTGGTAGAGAACATTGGGCAAGTGGCAGGAAAAGGTTACAAAATCCTTTATTTACAGGAGAGGTTGATGAGAGGATGTACCAGAGAAGTTAGAGAGTTGGGTTACAAAACGTTGGTAAGACCGTTGGTTGAATATGTTGGTGTAGTTTGGAACCCACATTTTGGTTATCATGTACAGGAGTTGGATGGTGACGTGTGCAAAGAAGAGCAGCCGTCCTATCTATATAAAAAACTTACGAGATTAACGCTGTGCCAAGTGCACAAATATTAAAGGTTTCCTACCCGTGCGGGTCACAATAATAAAAGATTTTGCCATTTTCGCAGCCGTCATATTTATATACATATCTTACGAGATTAACGCTGCGTCAAATGCATATTTATATAAACGAGCCGAGCCGGGTTGCTTGGCTTGGTTGTGTGCGTGCAATTCACATATCACAACTACACTTACTCAACGCACACTGAATGGTTTTAAGTATGGTCTAACCTAGTTTTTACTTTCTCCTTGGGCATGACGAGCACTCTCGCGTGATAAGCAAACTCGATCTCGTTCAGACGTCTTGCCTTGCAACGCGGCGTTTGAGACTGGGAATACAGGTATCGCTCAAAGTCGGTTGCTGATAAGTTTTGATGTATATGTTCATGGGTGCTCCGCACCCACTATTTACCTCTCGTGGGTGCTGGAGCCCCCGAGCACCCACAGAGTCGGCGTCCCTGTCGCTGGTTCTGATGACCTTGCAGTCGTCGATTCGTGAAGTATCTCCTAATTCAGCTTTTCTTCTGATTTCAGCGCAGTACTTATTGGCACATCAATCTGCGCCCCGCAGTTCTGTCATTTCTTTTTGAAGAATACTCGAAAATCAGCTCAGGCTTAAAGTAATTCAGTTAACTGATCGTTCTTATCTTGACCATACGACATTTCGTATTCTTACAGCGACCTCCGGAACTTCTTACTCATGAGCTGACTCACTGCGTGAAACGCAACTTCGTAGCATCTGGCTGGTTGACCTTGCGCACTTACAGTAGTTGCTTCGTTGCTTCGTTGCTTCGTTGCTTCGTTGCTTCGTTGCTTCGTTCTCCCCCCCCCCCCCTATGCGCTGCATCAAAGATAGAAATACGATTTTGTATGACTTCAGTGCAGAATTTTTTTAAAAAATATTGTGGTTCTTTCTGTGTAATTTCATTACCTCCCGGGAACACGAATCTGCTCAAATGCCTAAAACTTTGGTACATTAAAAAGGTGCTCAAAATTGCAGTGTTTCTAACTTTGGTATAGTGTCGAGAAATGGTCATTGGGCTTTTATGAACAGTAATGCACGGATACAAAGTTTAGACCTAGACCATGGTTTGCATTCGTTGCTGCTCACTCAATTTTCTGCTCGCTAGCTTGTTATAGTGGGAACTGAGGATGTCATCTTCAATCTAGGAGACAGATCACTTCATATTTGACCTACCGGGTACCTCTATACGTGATAGCACTCAGGTGTTTGCCTAAATATACATAAGATGTTGTTAGATGGTTAGTGGTTTTAATTAACATACTAAAATAACTAGTTCACGATCCAGTTTAAAATTTTAACTTGATTTTATTGCTAGTGACCATCGGACTTCTAAATACAGTTTACATATAAACACAACACTCCAACGATTACAGTCGACACTTCCTCCAAGGACAATCCTACCAAAACTGTTCCTTCAAAACTGTCCTTGGCCGACGTAAACTGAGTCTGTAAAGCGCCCCACACACTTACGGTTTATCTGAAGGCACTATACTGTCAGTTTATCGTTGTTGTACACACACATACAGTCGATATTAAGATCGTAGACTGCAGATATTGCTTAACTGTCAGCGTGTGGATTGTTGAGATCGGGGCCTGAACTGCCAGCAGTCCGCAGTTAACAATCTTTGAAGTTAACGATCTCAAGGCCAAAACGGACACACACACGCAGTTCGACTGCAGTTACCGCGCCTGACAGATACGTTATTCTGTGCCTGACGACAGGCCACAGATCATTCGCGATGTTTAATCTGTTTTGGATTGTCAGGAAAATGGACAACAAACCGCAATCATTTCCTCATTTATTGAATTATATCGGCAATTTCCATGTTTGTGGAAGGTAAAAGATGAGTCATGTGCAAATAAAAAAAAAGACCCTGACGCTTCAGAACTGTCACAGTTTTTGATTTTTAAAAAATGCAACAAGTAAATGTATATGGAATTGAGCGTATTCTATTTATATTTTGGTTATAAGTTACATTTTCTATATCTTTTCCGTGGTTTATTATAATATAAAAAGTTACTGAACAATAAACAAAATAAAAATTATTCTTACCTGCATGTAAAAATCCTTGAGAGTCTGGTAAATAAATTTGGCAGTTTCTGGTATTATCACACCAAGGGCTAGTGATGAAATTCTCGAAGGAAACTTTAAATCTTCAAAACTCTGACCCGTAGCCAAAAATCTCAAGGTTACTGTCGGTCTTTCTTCTGCAGTAATTGCTTGGCGCATTCGGGTGTCTGCCTTTGTAATGAATGGACTAGCTAAACTTAATAGTTCATTGAAATTTTCGTCACTCATTCTTAAGTAATTAATTAAGTCATCCGTATGTGATTGGCGTAGTTCACGCAACAATGTCATGCAACCCCTGTTTCATCCAAAATCTCGTTTTGCGTCCCGGTGTTGAAAGCAATAACATATTATTCAAGATCGCAATCACACAACGTCTTCTTCGTAATAAAATGCGACCAATTATGAACGTGAATTATGTTAATGAAACAGTGAATTTGAAACGCACAACTACGCTGTATCCGCGCGAGTTCATAGATTTCGAACGACAGTCCCCTGGACTAAAACTGTCTGTAAAAACTGTATCTTTGTCTCTGCTGATCGCATTATATAAGTTCTATCGAAAGTTCTAGAACACTACAAAGGCTTCCGACAGATATTTCTCGAACATTAACACTACTTAAATAATTGAAAACGTATTAAAAACAATCAGAATTGATACATAATCATTTACAATCATTACAAAATGCTTAGAAATGAAAACTAAAGATACCGAAACACAAAATTATCCACAAAAATCATTTTTAACTGTAGTAAATCGTCCTTTAAACATCGTAGCTCACCTTAATACTTACAATTACAAACATTTAAGTAATTTTCTGCCATAGTTCTGTCCTTAAACATATTAAATTGTATTTACATAATTTCTTTTCGCAAAACAAAGTCCATTTACACTGATTTACAGTAAATTACGAGACAAATATCCAAAAATCATATTCAGTTAAACTCTAGCTTGCTACAAATGCTTCATAAAGTGCAATTCCCGTTAAAGTTTAGGCTTGAGGGCTGTTACAATGTTTTTCTGATTACCAATTGAGATCCTACCCTGCTTTTTTTAAAAAAAAAAATAGAAGGAGAGTTATTGGCAAGTTATCGTACTAGAGGCTGCTGTTAACAGACCAGACCTGCAAATCAAAGATAATTCCAAAACAATCCGACAAAATCAGCAACTTTATTTACTACTGTACAGTGCCCGTGCCTTCGTCCACGGGAAATTTAAAATTTAATTGCTGGGTAGGAAAATCAAAGAAACAGCCCAATTTTTCTATTTCTCTTGCAATTCATACCATCCTTCTAAATTTAAACTGTATGCAAATGATTTAGAGATGTTTTTGACCATCATTTATTTCTACCGCTTTTTGAAACACGAAATAATTGGAAAGACTTTATTGTCTTGCATTACCTCAACCACATTTTAGTATTGTTCACATAGCTTTTCTGTAAGAAAAATTTGAAATTTTGATGTGTAATGTGTGATTGAACGGAATATTTTATTTGTATGCATATAAATTATGATATAAAACACTTAATTGAATCGAAAAGTTGATCATTAATAGTTTGTTCAATTGCAACACACTATCATCGCGTATATTGGGATAATAGTGGTAAACATTTCGACTGCATTAGAGTTGCGCCAGACAGTATCAGATGATTAAATTCTGTTTCAGTACAATCAAACTACTGGACCATTTTCTAACTCACAGCTTTTTGTTATCACATCGAAACAAAAACTATCACTAACGTGACGATAGCTATTGTTACATAAGCCATCGCTATGTGCTGTTTGCAGGCGCAAAGATCTCAACTACAAATCTGTTTTTAGGCCATATTCCACAGTTGTTGATCTATAGATTTTTATAAATAAAATGCCGTCTACGATAACTGTTGTTTTTAAAGTTATGTTATTCCTCAGATGTGTTTCGGCCTTGTGTTGTGGGGCATCATCAGTGGAGGTATGGTGACAAGCTTCACATGGCGGACTGAAACAGCACTTTTATGCACTTTTACAGAACTTTTTGTTCATGTGGCATTATTTAACATTTTTGACTTGTAAATAAACACCTGGCACTGTATTCAATTACACCATCGAAAATGCAAATCTGTACTTGATTGCTGCACATGTGCATAGTCGAGACAATGAACTCTGCTCTACACATTTAGAAGTTATGTAATGTGTATGAATACACAGACCAGAGTTGTGTGCATACTAAGTAGGTAAGGTTGCTTAGAAAGATGAATCATTTCGACCTTGAAACTTAAAAAAAAAAAAATAGTTTTCATATTCATGTGAAAATAGATGTAAATCATGAGTGATTCACGTGATGACTCATATACAATGTTATGTAAACCAGGTAATTACTACAATGAGGAATTATCCTGTCGCATTCATCCTATAGAATTTGTTATCAAATTAAAAGCTGTTTCCACTTTATGGCGATCTAAACAAGTTTTAAATTCCTCGTGGTAATTTCGCGACTTGGATATTAGACTCTGTTTTTGTTTATGGCTTTACGCCACGTCGACGACGAGGTCATAAGAGGCGAGGCGGGAAAGTAATTGGAAGGAATTCGGCGATAGCCTTTTGAAGGAATCATCCCGGCATTCGCCAAGAATGTAATGGGGAAACCATGGAAAAAACCCAAATCTGGATGCCTGGATGGGGATTCGAACCTGCGTCCTCCCGAATACGAGGCCAGAGCGTTACCGCTCACCTACAACGCTCGGTGACATTAGACCAGACCCAATAATCAAATATAACTGATATAAGAAAGTGGTCCGATCTTAATAAAAATTTGAATTCAATGTATGAATTCGTTCAAGTGGTATATTTCTTTTCCAATAAACTGTTGTTGCGGTCCGTGTTGGTCATATTAATTAAACAATTTAATTATGTAATTTAATTGCGAAGGAGTGTTTCGATTGTAATTTCCTTATACACTCATTTTTCCCTTTTCTTGTGCCCACCTACTTTTCTCCTCTACAAATTTTAATTTTAAATTTTTCGGCATTTTTGGTAAATTATTCATCGTTTCGCTTGGTAATTTATTTCCAATACCTGACTCTCAAAATAATAGTTTCCTACAACCTTATGCCGGAAATCGAGTGCCAGCTTGCAGTCATTTTCATCTTTTCCCTTCTGAACACCACTCTTAACGCTTCCACCAATTTCTTTCCACTCCTTGTTGACCAGTGTAGATTAATAATTATAATGACTACTTTTGATTTATGACGTGAATTTGATTTTGGTCACCATTGAAATAATAAATTCCAAAAGTTTAACCAAATCTCTTTCAATTTAAAACATCGCAACTTCGATATAATTTATAATATGATATTTTTATGTATCACCATGCAACATAAATAAGTTCAAGAAAATTGAAATGATAAGAAAGCTTGGATCGTATTGTTAAAATGAACAATTCGCTCAATATCAAATATCACGTTATTTACTGACATGAAAGCAAAGAGAAAACATTCAGTATATTTGAACGATAAACATGAAATCAAATATATCAATACGGTATCAAACAAGAATAAATAGAATAATTTAGCAGATCATTTACAATTTCAGCTTTTACTCAACAAAAAGAGAGCATAAAGGATCCCGTCTACTGACTTAGTAATCAATATTGATTGACCGATGGAGTATTATTCGATGACGAGGTTTCCATTTGAAGTTTCTGTGGACGTCGTTGGGTAGAAGTGCAAACAACGGACCAGTGGGGAACCTAACATATTACTGTACGGTAATATAGTTCTTCCTTCCTTCAATGGTACGGTACAAGTGAGTAGGAACACAGTATAGGAGTCAACGTGACACAACCGATAATACAAGGTGGCTCAAAAAGAACGCATGGATTTGATTTGAGTAGTATAAGTGGTGGGAGTGGAATGTATGTGTGGGGGATCTGTTGTTTTGTAGGTTAGAGCGTCCAGTTTCAGTAGCAATGGTACAGTGGTCCGTGCAGCATCGCGTTTTCACTGCTGGACATTTTTTGAAAAGCAATGTATCTGTTATCACAGTTCAACGTCTTTTCCGAACACAGTTCAATGTTCCGCGAAATGATTTGGTTCCTGATCGCAACACAATAATTCGTTGGGTTAACTCTTTTCGGAAAACTAGAAGTGTGATGAAGCAGAAATCGTCTGGTCGTCCTCGTACGGTGCGAACCCCAGAAAATGTCGACAGAGTAAGAGCGTCTGTTCTTCAAAGTCCTCGCCGCTTCACTAGGCGGCGCGCTCCAACTCTGGGTTTGTCTCGTCGCTTGCTGCAGCGCATCCTGAAGGATGAGTTACAATTTCATCCTTACAGAATTGTGATCGTGCAGAAGATTCACGAACGTGATCATGAGCAACGGAGGCTGTTTTGTGAGAGAATGCTTGAAGTTCTTGCTAATGATGATGTTTTGTTTATGATGAGCGATGAAGCTCACTTCCATTTAGATGGTTATGGAAACAAACAAAACTGTCGATTTTGGGCAGCAGAAACCCACAAGAACTGCATCAAACACCACTGCAAAGTTCAAAAGTGACCGTTTGGTGTGGAATTTCAAAAGTGTGAATCGTTGGGTCTTACTTTTTTGCTAGTGTAACAGTGAATTCGGAACGTTATGTTGCAATACTACGCAATTTTTTGCGGCCACAATTTGACACTTTAGGGATCAACATGGCAGAGATGTGGTTCCAATAGGATGGAGCCACCGCCCACAAGGCGAATGATTCCATGGCAGTTGTCCGAGAAATGTTTCCACAACAAGTAATCTCACGTTTCGGCGATGTCCACTGGCCTGTACGCTCGCCAGATTTGTCGCTTTGTGACTTCTTTTTATGGGGTTACTTAAAAAGTAAAGTTTACTGCTATAAACCTCGTACACTCAATGATCTGAAAGTTGCAATAGGTGAAGAAATCGCTGCTGTTCCACATGACACTCTGAAGAAAGCAATGGATAACTTCGAAAAAAGACTTTTAATGTGTATACACGAAGAAGGCCGTCATCTGCCTGAAATTATCTTTAAGTGTTAAGTTAAGTACAACTCATGAACTTGATAAATTGCATATTGTATTGATGTGAATACATTTTCTGTGTGACCAAAATAAAGCCAATTATAACAGTTTGAAATTCATGCATTCTTTTTGCGCCACCCTGTACTAAGCCTCACTCGCTAGACGATAGATCTGTTATTTAAAACCGTTATCTCTGCTGCAGTTCGAAACCGAGCGTGGTGATGTAACAGCTAGCGTTCTGGCCTCGCATTCGGGAGGACGGCGGATCGAATACCCGTCCGGGCATCCAGATTTGGGTTTTCCATTGTTTCCCAAATCACTCCAGGCAAATGCTGGGATGCTTCCTTCAAAAGGCCATGGCCGAATTACTTCCCATTCCTTGCCCCCCATCCTTTTCCGTCTCTAAATACCTCACTGTTGAGAAACATTAAGTAGTTTAAAAAAAGCAGTTCGAAATAGTACAGCAGAATGCAAGCACTAAATACACTGAAGAGCCAAAGAAATCGGTACACCTGCCAAATATCGTGTACGGCCCTCGCGAGCACGCGGAAGTCCAGCACACGATGCCATGCACTAGACTAATGTCTGAAGTAGTGCTGGAGGGAATTGACACCATGCATCCTGCAGAGCCGACCATAAATCCGTAAGAGTACGAGGGAGCAAGTAGCGAGACATCCCAGATATGCTCAATAATGTTCATGTCTGGGGAGTTTGGTGAGCAGCGGAGGTGTTTAAACTCAGAAGAGTGTTCCTGGAGCCACTCTGTAGCAATTCTGGACGTATGTGGTGTCCCATTGTTCTGCTGGAATTGCCCAACTTCATCGGAATGCAAAATGAACTTGGATGGATGCAGGTGATCAGCCAGGATGCGTACGTACGTGTCATCTGTCAGAGTCGTTCCAACTGCACACGCCCCACACCACCTGCTTGAACAGTCCCCTTCTGACATGCAGGGGCCATGAATTCATGAGGTTCTCACCATATCTGCACATGTCTATCCGCTCGATACAATTGGAAACGAGACTCGTCAGACCAGGCAACATGTTTCCAATCATCAACAGTACAATGTCAGTGTTTATGGGCCCAGGCGAGGCGTAAAGCTTTGTGTCGTTCACTCAGCAAGGGTACACGAGTGGGATTTCGGTTTCGAAAGCCAATATCGATGATATTTCGTTGAATGGTTTGCTCGCTGACAGTTGTTGATGACCCAACATTGAAATCCGCAGCAATTTACGGAAGGGTTGCACTTCTGTCACGTTGAACGATTTCTTTTCAGTCGTCGATGGTCCCGTTCTTGTAGGATCTTTTTCCGGCAGCAGATTTGATGTCGGAGATTTGAAGTTTTACCGGATTACCAATATTCACGGTGCACTCATGAAATGGTCGTACGGGAAAATCCCCACCTTATCGCTACCGCGGAGATGCTGTGTCCCATCTCTCATGCGCCGACTATAACACCACGTTATAACTCACTTAAATCGTGATAACCTGCTATTGTAGCAGCAGTAACCGATCTAACGCCTGCGCCAGACAAGTGTTGTCTTATGTAGGCGTTGCCGACCGCAGCGCCGTATTCTGAGTGTTTTTATATATCTCTGTGTTTGCATACGCATGTCTATACCAGTTTCTTCGGCTCTTCAGAGTAGAACATACACAAAGTTCGAGACAGAACCAAACTCGATATCGAAAGAAAATGTGGAACGGAATACCAATTTCAGAAACTGCTTCCTCCAACGAAAGTTCTGTTGATATTCCTTTGGTATTTGATATCTACGTTCGCCATTCTGGTATCAAGCGAACATGAAGACTTGTGATTTTCCGTGAAAATTAACGAATTCAAATGATAGTTTTTATCAGCCACCTTGCTTCACTCTTATTTGCAATACACATAATTCACTTCCAGTTTCTAGCGTTAAATTGGCTAGCACTGACCACTTAATTTGTTATTTCCTATATAAAGAATCAGTTTTTTCTCACCAGTTAATCTCCAAAATAAATCAGCGTTCCGCGTATATCTCACCTCAGGATCTATAGGTGGAAGTAACACTCTGGCAATTTTCTGCATGTCTCAACTCCGAGCTCGCCATTTACATGAGTTTGTATCGACATATTCTACTTTTCTGCTAATAACCCTTCACAAACACTGGGCTCGCGTCCCCTTTTCCGTCACAGTTCTCTACATATCATAATTCTCGCTTTGTCTTTTATCAACAGCCCCTGCCCGAAGTCACTGCCTCCTTTCTTTCTGATTGCTTACGAAATCTCATCAAATCTTAAGTGAAAATTGTTGCTAATGTTAAATCACCGTTAGTTACGGTTGATGTTAGAACATAAAATTTAATTTAGTTTTAATTTGATATAATTGCACGAGGTCATTGGAGGCGGAAAAGGACTGGGGGAAGGAACGGGAAGGAACTCGGCCTTGGCCTTTTTTGCTGGAAGAATCCCAGCAATCACCTGGACTGATTTGGGGAAACCATGGAGAACCCAAATCTGAATGGTCGGACAGGGATTCGAACTCAAGTCCTCCCGATAGCGAAGCCAGAACGTTAATCGTTCACCCACCACGCTCGGTCTCCACACACATCCATCTTTCTTTCTCCTTTCCTATTCCCACCTACTTTTTCCCTCTACTAATTTTAAATTTAAATTCTTTCAGTGTTTTAATAGAATATTTATCATTTATCCTGTTAATTTATTCCAATCCCCGACAAAAGAAAATTTTCCCACACTCTTATGCCTGAAATCAACTGTCAGCTTATGGTCATGGTCACGTTTGCTCTTCCACGCACCTCTGTTAATTCTTCCACCAACATCTTTCCAAGCCTCACCACCAATATACGCCTTCTACATTCCCATGACTCTCTTCACTCTCCTTCTATTTTCCAATGTATCCCACTCCAGCTCTTTTGTCATATTAGTTACCGTTTGTGCTCTGCGCACCCATCTGGCATGTTACGTTGCTTAAATTTTGGGTCAAAGCTGCCATTTCATTTATCCTAGTGCGAGAACAAAGCTCGTTATATGGGACTGTTTCCATCCGTCAAACGGAACTTGGCACTACAGTTACGATACATGCAGGAATTGTTATATAATGCAGTCACTACCTATGGCAACCTAGTATGTTCTGATTGTGGTACGTGACAAGTACCAACTATTTTATCATTTCAGCTGTACTATCTACCATTACAGAAATCTCAAGGACGTACATTTGACGTCAGCTCTACAAGTCCAATTCTGTCAAGAGGTAGGTCAAAGAAGTTGTGCAATCACGATAAACCGAATACTGCGAGAAGTACTGATAAGGTTGCCGTGTAACACTTCTCGATAAATGATGACCAAACCTTCTGTTTCAATAATGTGAATTTTTATCCTTACCAATTCGAAGAATAGTGACAATTGTCAACAATACTGAGCGAGTTGGGCGCATCAATGAGATAAGTATAATAGTTCAGTGGTATGGAATCATCAGCCTTTTTTGCTGTCAAAAGAACAGAAAGTGGATCTGTTTGGTATTCCGATTGGAAACACGAGACGAAGTGAAAAAGAAGAAAAATAACAAACAGAAAGGATCTCAACAACAATGGAGTAGAATTCCAGAAAATACACATCTTTCTCAATCTCATAAGCCCGTTAGTTGAACAAATTTTATATCTATTAATTATATTTTTCTTTTTTTGTAATACTTTTGCATCACTTACATACTGACACTTTTATATTTTCACTTGATGAATTTTTGTGCCGCGATTAGAACACCCCAGTGTGGCCGCACGCTTTACAGCGCTGGCACACTGGACTTGGAAGATACAACGGGGTCAGGTTCGAATCCCTGGCCATGTGTAATAGCTCAGACGCCTGCCTGCAGACACCTAGGTGAATACTGGGATAATCCCCAACTTCTCCCTCGAAAAATACACATTGCACAAACAAAAAATATACTTACCATACTGTATACAAAGTGACATGTTTCGCAGACAGAAGTCTTCTGTTAGAATAAGATCACCAATCCACCATTGAGGCAAGTGTGACGGTTAAAAACAAAATATGACTGTAAACAGGCCACATCATTACTGATGCATGGTTAATATGTAGAAAATAATAATAACCGTTTACATCAAATTAAGAGAGGGAAAGAAATATTAAATAGACTTGCCAAATTTTAATAGATATTAAGTATATTTAAAATAGTAATAAGTAATTGGTTTACTGCCAACAATTCTTCACACAATGAGACCAAAGACTGCATGCTGTCTAGGCTATGTTGTTAAGTTAGGGTTCATATAATGAGTTCAGTAGGAGTCAGAGTACATAATTGCTTAAGCAATTACAATACTTTGTACAGTCTTAATTTGATTTTTGTCCTAATGAAGTGCAAATGTCAAACAAGTTAAAGACAATCCACAGGTACTACTTTTAATAGAGATCATTGTTTATTGAAATTACAAGCTTAGATTATTTTCCCAGTAATACTAAGTAGATTAATAAAAAAGGATAGGGAAAGTAAACACGTTACTCACCATATATGAAGACAGGTGTGCCATGACAAAGACGAACACACTTTACAATATTTCAGTATAAATCTTAATCGTAATTAGAGGATGACATGTGGTAAAGCGATCAGATGTATACACACTTAGACTCACCACATGACTAAGTAGGAAATTACACTTACGCTGCATCACTACCCTGAGGAAGGTCCCAAGTCGGGAATGAAACGTTGGCAGCGATAGCAACAATGACCAGCAATAAAGTGCAATAACTAAAACAAAATGTATGAAATTTTATGAAACAAAAGGTGTTATACTGCGGATAAAACGAGGATAACGGAAGAAATCACCATTACCAAAATTTTATGATGTGGATTTATTGTCAGCAGAAGTGCATGCTGTACTCAAGTTGGCAGTGCAGTATGAACTGGCACTAGTTGTGGCAGCTTTGAAGGCAGACAGAGCTGAATTTTAAATTTGTAGGCAAAAGGAATGAGCTAACATCAATTAATGAAGAATATGTATTAAAAATTTGTGAAATACATAAACAAATACAGTTAGTTTCTCAGTCCGATGGAATTACATGTTGCATGTTAAGTTTATTGCTAATTATTCTTCAACCTGCTTCCTCAGACAATCTCAACTACTTTTTTACTTGTTCTCTGAACATTAATCTCTTCATAAAAGATGGTAGAAAGATACAGCAGCTGTATAAACTATTCGCACTATGTCAGTACTCTCTATCCAGTTCTCAGCAAATTAATAATTTCTTAAGATGGGTTACCGTAAATAGTATCAGTTACATGCTACAAAACTTAAAACTAGATGAAAGTCCCGCATCAAGAAACAAAATAAAAATGTATCAACAATTAATAACATAAAATGCATAAAACTGCTTCTGTTGTGATATCCAACCATCTATTTCTACATTAATTCAACAGCATTGTATTAATATGCCTATTTTGCTGTCATCAATCTCTCGACAGGTTTGATGTAACCCTCCATCCCTTCCTATTTTCATCTCAGCATACGCCTTACAACCTAAATCTTCAATTAACTGCTTCATGTATTCTATTCTTGTCTACCTCTACAGTTCTTTCCTTCAGCTGTTCACTCCACTAACAAATTATGGCAATAGTTAGATTTTAAGAAACACAAATCCCAATGGTGCTAGTACTTGTTAAATAGTTATTTTTTTATTATACTGGTGAATTTCCGTTGTAGGGCTTTTTTTTTTCATGTGTCCTTTTATTAAATAATTGATGTTTTGATCTTCTTTTAGTAGGTTAACAGTTTAAAAGGTCATTGACCAACCGTGTTTGGTGCATAATGTAATTTTCTTATTACTCGTAAGTGTAGTGATGCTAAAATGAATTTTTATTTAAACGATAACAGTAGTATATTGCAGAGACAAGTACTTAATAGCTGTTTCGATCAAAGGCATTTTATCACAGTTTAATTTAATTTTATATAGGTTTAATTTAATTTAATTGCAATGGAGCACAGGCTCCGGTGGCAATTTCCCTACACAGCTATCTTCCCCCTATCCTGCACCCACCTACATTTGCCCTCTACAAATTTTTTCTTTAAATTCCTTCAAAGTTTTCGGTAAATTATTCATCGTTTCTCTTGGTAACTCATTCCAATCCCTGACACCCTTACCTAAAAAAGAGAATCTTCCTACACCCTTGTGCCTGAAATCGAGTGCCAGCTTGTGGTCATGGTCATCTTTTCCCTTCCATGCACTACTTTTCATACCTACTGCAATATCTTTCCATGCCTCATCACCAGTATATGCCCTGTACACTCCCATGACCCTCCTCATCCTCCTCCTGTCTTGCAATGAATCCCATTCCAGCTCCTTTATCATATCCGTCACTGATTGCATTCTGCGATAATTTCCAGAAACAAATCTAGCAGCCCTTCTTTGCACCCTCTCCAACTCCTGTATTTGATACGTAAAATGAGGGTCCCATACTACACTACCATATTCGAGCAATGGTCTGACCAAAGTTTTGTAACCCAATTCCTTGACTTCTCTCGTACATCCCCTCATAACTCTCTCCAACAAGTGCAGAACTCTGAAACCTTTTCCTACCACCTGTCCTATGTGTCCTGCCCAGTTAAGTTTGTTATCAAAAGTAATTCCAAGATATTTGCATTTCAAGTCTTCAGCAAGCAATTCTTTCCCCACCTTATATTCATAATTAACCTTTTGTTTTTTATTTGTGTATCTAATAAGCTGACTCTTCTTTGCATTTATCTTCATGCCATGTTTACTAACCCAATTAGATATCCTGTCCAGATCACCCTGCAACTGTTTACAATCCTCTATCGTTTTGATTCTTTTAATCCAGTTCATTAAGAAGCAAACCATAAGCTTGTAAGATGTAATTTAAAGTTTTTGATTTATATCCTACTGCAGTTAAGATGAACTGGCAGTATGGCTACGCGGGTCAAAGCGCCACCACACTGGATCAGGAACAAGGTACAAATCCCAGCCCCCGCGTACCATCCTTCTTGATTGCAGATATTAGAAAGCTTCCCGCAATAATCTAGGCGATCGTTACTCTCAGACTTACGAACTACACACACATTTCACAAACAAAAATACGTACAACATGGTTCTTGGCTTTCCAGGTGTCGCCACGTCATGATGTGAACTGCAGTTCTGCCGAGAAGAAGACCACAGAAGGATGGTCGAAACGTCGGCTGCACACATCATGACGCGCCATCACCCGGACAGCCAAGAACCAACTGACTCTGACCGTGGAAGCCTACGACTACAAAAATACACTTATCACATTTCACAAACAGATGGCAACACATCCGAATACCTCCATCAAAACTATGATACGCCTTGCAAGCCGGTAGTAGATAGAACCTTGCTTTCAAAATAAACTTAGCCTCTGGAGAGGATGTGCTCAATGACTCGCCAAAGTGGAAATGTTCTAAAGATATTCATGACTGTTTTTGCAGCCCTACCCCGATCATCAACGAACAAACCCACCATTCATGTGGTTGTGTTGACTAAGGGTGCCTATGCGAGCTCAGATACATGTTTCTACCTTCATGACTAAGGTCATGGCACAAAATATTGTGTTTTTGCTGTGTTTGTGGAGTGTTTTTTGTCGTACCTCATTCCACCCTTCAAATTTGGTGAGTAAAAATGAAATGAATACAATTAAAGGTATTAACGAAAAATCATTGTTTAAATGTGTTAGTAATCGTCCTACTTCAATAGTTACTTATTATCTTTTTCCTGTTTTTTGCACGTTCAAGATAACAATAAGGATATGAAGTTCAGAACGACGTCGTATCTGCTTCATAATAGTGACGGCGCCGGCGGCCGCAATCTTAGCCTTTATCAGCTGACGTTCCAATAAAACAGCTACAGGTTGCGTCTGCTCATAGAATTGTCTTATCTGTAACTTCAGTTACTTTTGGACGTGACAGAAGTATTTCTCATTATCAGTTTCACGCTATTGTATGATACAAATATGGAAAGCACTTACATTAGAAACCCAGGTTTTATAAGAATCTTGTCTTTTCTTTTTTCTTTTCTTTTTTTTTTGTGGTTTCATCTTTTGGGTTCTATTAATATCTTATGGCAATACTATTGGCAAAATTTGAAAACGACTCTGACTTTACATGGTACGAAGAACTAATATTATTTATCTACCACCGCTATCTCAAACGCCTTCGAACTTCTTTTCCTCAATTGGTTGCGCTCTGAATTTATAATTTTTCATCACTGATTTAATTATTATCAGCCCGTTCCATCTAGAGTATTATTAATCTTGCTGACAATCACGAACTTTAAACTACAAATTAATTTCTGAATTTGAGTCTTTCCACTATTAATCTGTAGTACTACATTGCAAACAAACACTTGAGCTTAAAAATAGAATGCCTCAATGTTCCGACGAAACTTCGTAACGTAACGTCTCTCCCGTCGATGATGTTTTTAAACTTTTTTTAAAAAAAAAAAAATTCAAGCATGATCACTAGTGTGAACAGGCAGAATTCCAACTAGGCGCCGAGATCTCGCTCTCACGGCAGTTGAAGAATGAATGATGCAGATGAGGCTCTTGGGGAGAAACTTAATATATATTGAGAGTTGATAGGAGAGCGTAGAATAGTCACTAATGGTGAGGACTTAAATTTGTCAGGTGTCAACTGAGAAGGAAAAAAGATTACTAACACAAGAGAACAGAAATTTTCAGATAATGGATTTGATGAACTTACCTTACATGCGATAAAATTATTAGGAGAGAGAGGAATTAAGAATAAATTGGGAAGAGATAATAGTCTTTTTCTGGAAACAAGAGGGCCATCGTAGCTGGACGACGTCGATCAAGAATATTTTCGTATTTCGAGCAAAGACATATTGGACCGTATATTTCATTTTGCTACCACAATTACATTGCGAAGATTACTGGTATTTGTGTGTGGTATTAGCACTTGGTGTGCCATCGTGCGCTATGGTGGTTAGATGCCGGTACCTGTATGGGTGTGGGAGATGCGGTGGCTGAAAGTGGTCGACCCGGGGCACTTTCATATTTCGATCAAAAATATGTGTGTCTCTATGTGTCACTTTTTAGCGAAAACTGTTTAGCGCAGATCACTGGTGTTTGAGTGTGGTTATAACATACATTCAGTGATCGTGCATAACGTTGGCCGAATTTCTGTAACTGTGGGAGCGTGTGAAATATGGTGGTTGAAAATGGTCCACAAAGCATATTATCGTGTTTCGACAAAACAGCTATGTGTCCATATTTTCACTTTGCTGCCACAATTCCAAAGCGCATATCATTGGCGTTTGTGTATGGTAGTAGCATCAAGTCTCCCATCGAGAGGAATGGTGGTTAGATGTCGGTAGCTGTGTGGGAGTGGGAGATATGGTGGTTGAAAAGGGCGATCAGGTAAATTTTCGTATTTCGACCAAAGACATGTGTGTCAGTATATTTCACTTTGCTGCGCCAACTGCATAGCGCAGATCACTGGTGTTTTTGTATGGTAGTGGCCTTGAGTCTCCCATCGCGCACTATGTTGGTTAGATGTCAGTAGCTATGGTGGTGTGGGAGATATTGTGGTGGACGAAGCGCATTTTCCTATTTCTATTAAAACGTGTTTTTCCCTATATTTCAAATTGCAGCCAGAACTACCAAGTGCAGACCACGTGCGATTGTGTGTGGTAATAGTCTGGAGTCTTTCACAGTTAACTATGGTTATTGCACTTCGGTAACTGTGGGGATATGGAAGATATGGTAGTTGGAAGTTGTGGACCTGACATAAAAATAGACATGCGTCCCAATATTTCACTCCACAGCCAAAACTATCTAGCGCAGTCCAATGGTGACTGAGTGTGGCATTAAACTCATCTCCCAATGTGTACCATTGTGGTGTCATGTCGGTAACTATGGGGCTATGGGGGATTTGATGGTTTTAAATGGTTCGACGGAGTGCCTTTTAACATTTCGACCAGAGACATGTGTGTCCCTAAATACCCTGCGCAAATCACTGACGTTTGTGTGTGGTATTAGCCTTGTTCACTATGCTGGTTACATGTCGGGAGTTGTCAATCAAAATTCTTTACCAACACGAACGAAGTCGTAGGCACCAGCTAGTCTTATACATATACATTAAAATAGACGTGTGTGTTTATATATTTCACTTTTCAGCCAGCACTACCTAGCACAGATCAGTGGTGTTTCTGTGTGGTAGTAGCATGGAATATCCTATCGTTGGCCGAATTCCGATACCTGTGGTGGTGAGTTAGGTATGGTGGTTGTAGGTGGTCAATTTAGGGCATTTTCATATTTCGACCATAGAATTGTGTGTCCCTGTAATGTTCTTTTTTGCCACAACTACATAGCGCAGAGCATTGGGGTTTGAGTGTGGTAGTAGAATCAAGTCTCCCATTGCGCGCTATGGTTGATGTATGTCGGTAGCTATGGAGGAGTTGATGATATGGTGGTTGAAAGTGTTCGACCTAGGGAATTTTCGAATTTCGACAAAGGGAGTGTGTGTTCATATATTTCATTTTTTAGTCAAAACTATCTAGTGCAGATCGCTAGTATCTGTGTGTAGTAGTAGCAAACATTCACCAACCCTGCACAACGTTGGCCGAATTTTGGTAACTGTGGGGGTGTGGGAGATATAGTGGTTGAAATTGGTCGATCAAGAATATTTTCGTATTTCGACCAAATACATATGCGTCTGTATATTTCGATTTGCTGCCACAACTACATAGTGCAGAACACTGGTGTTTTTGTGTGGTAGTAGCATCGAGTTTCGCATCGGGCACCATGGTGGTTAGATGTTTGTTATTGTAGCGGTGTGCGAGATATGGTGGTTGAAAGTGGTGGATCTTATATAAAAATAAACACGTGTCCCTATATTTCGCTCTACAGCGAAAGCTACCTAGCGTAGTCCACTGGTGATTATGTGTGGCATTAACCTCAAGTATCCCAACGTGCAACAAGGTGGTGTCTTGTCATTATCGGTGGGGGTGTGGGAGATATGATGGTTGAAATTGGTCGACGGAAAGCCTTTTCATATTTCGACCCAAACATGTGTTCATATATTTCACTTTGCAGCCATAAATATCCTGTGAAGATCAGTGATGGTAGTGTATGGTACTGGCGTAGAGTCTACCGTAACGTACTATGTGGTTATATGTCGGTGGCTGTCAATCAAAATTCTTTAAAAACACGAACGAAGTCGTGGGCACCAGCTGGCATATATATAAAATATGTATAAAATATAAATAATATAAATATATATAAAACAGACGTGTGTGTCTCTATATTTACTTTTCAGCTACCTAGCACAGAGCACTGGTGTTTTTGTGTGGTAGTAGCATAGATTTTCCTATTGTGCACAACGTTGGCCGAATGACCATGTCGGAGTTATGGTGGTTGAAAGTGGCCGATGTAGGGCATTTTCATATTTTGACCATAGACCTGTGTGTTCATATTCTTCTCATTCCTGCCACAACTAAATAGCGCTGACAATTGGTGTGTGTGATTGGTAGTAGGATCACGTTTCCCTTCGTGCACTATGGTGGTTCCATATCGGTAGCTATGGGGTAGTTGGAGTTATGGTAATTGAAACTAGTCTACCTGGGGCACTTTCGTATTTCGACCAGACACCTGTGTGTCATTATATTTCACTTTTCATCAACAATTACCAATCCCATATCACTGGTGTTTGTGCGTAGCAGTAGCGTGGAGTCATCCATCTTGCTCCAAGTTGGCCGAATGACGGTAGCTGTGGGGGTTAGGAGACATGGTGCTTGAAAGTGCTCATTCAAAGACATTTTCATATTTCAACCAAAGACATGTGTTCGTATATTTCACATTGCTGCCACAAATACATAGCGCAGATCACTGGTGTTTATGTGTGGTAGTAGCAGTTCTACTATCGTGGTTAGATGTCGGTAGCTATGGGGGTGTGGGAGATATGGTGGTTGATAGTGGTTAACCTGGGGCACTTTCATATTTCGACCAAAGACGTATGTGTCCACATATTTCACTTTTCAGCCAAAAATATCTAGCGCAGAACACAGGTGTTTGTGTGTGGCAGTAGCATGGAGTCACCAAACGTGCACAACATTGTCTCATGTTTAGTAGCTGCGGGGATGTGGGAAATATGGTGATTGAAATAGGTCGATAAAGGATATTCTCATATTTCGACCAAAGACATATGTATCTGCATATCTCACTTTGCTGCCACAAATATAGCGCACACCATTGGTGTTTATGTGTGGTAGCCTTCCATCATGCACTATGGTGGTTAGATGTCTATAGCTATGGAGATGTGGGACATATGGTCGTTGAAAATGGTTGACCAGGGGCACTTTTATATTTCGATCGAAGATTTGTGTCTCCCCAAAATCAGCCAAAACTTTCTTATGTAGATGTCTGATGTTTATGTGTGGTAGTAGCATAGAGTCAGCGATCGTGCCTAATGTCAGCCGATGTCGGCAGCTATGGGGATGTGGGAGATATTGAGGTTGAAATTCGTCGACGGAGGGCATTCTCATATTTCTACCAAAATCATGTGCATCCCTATATTTCACTTTGCAGTGTATTAGAATGGCTTGGCTTTGTTATTAGGGGTATCTTCCATTACTTTTAATTAATTTTTGGCGCATTTTATAATTAATTTTTATATACAAGGTTAACTTTCCATTCAGATATCGGTAATAGATTCATTATGTAACATCTGCAAACCTTACAATTTATTACATCATTTATATTTAAACAGAAGACAATTACAGTTGAATATTTCTGGCACATATAAGTTTACAAAGAAATAAAATAATCATATGAAAATTTCGTGATTAGCAAATTGTCTAACCAAATAAATTTCCGCTAGCTTGAAAAGTTTATATCACACGAGTCCCTGTCTCTCTCTACAGATCACTCTGTGGGTCGTTTACCAGTTGTGGAATTTACTGGAAGCTTGAAGAATGCAAGTAATTAACGGTAGCGCTTACCAGACGGTCCACGTGGTCTTGAGAATATCACCATTTCTGATGTACTGTATAGTCACTATCTGCAACTAATAGCTGGAGTCCAACTTTAGACTCAGATATAATATCTGGATGTTGTGGATCATTTTCTCAATTGCTTATAATATTAATAAATAAATTACGCCAAAGCAATTGACTTTTTTGTATTTATTGGTCTCCCGTACGCATTTCACTTCTTTTGCAGAAGCATCGTCAGCGGTTTTTTTTATTTTGTGGTCTATTGTATTTCTTTTAGCTCCATTCTCAGCATCAGTGCTCTTGCATTTTTGGTGGGAAGTGTCTTCATTTTTCAGTTTCACAACACTACACTTTATTGCACTGCACTATGTGTTTGTTATTACTTGCAAATGGCCGTTCTGTTTTGTTTCTAAACACTGGTTAATCATTAAGAGAACTCATTGAGCCTTTTAGACATAGCGCGTCGCTACGAACCCTCCACAATCACTTGTCAGAGCGGGTCGCTCTGTCCTCCTCAGTTCCCAGGTACAAGATGTCCTCTCTCTGGGTACAGAACGTGTCGCTCCACTCTGCTCTCCACTCCTTTTACCTCGTCACCATTCTCCGTTATCTCCTGACCGGAATTTTCCTCCATAACATGCAAAACAGACTCTTATGTTAGAACAAAATATGGATAGTCAGTGTTCATTCGTCATTCACTCAACGGCTTATCCCGCAATTTTCGGAGCATCCCGAATTCTCCCAAAACTACACGAACATCTCCGCTAGAAAGGTTTTTTCGCTGTCTTCCAGCTGATTCAAAGGCTAGCAGGCTAGGCATTTCACAACAACGCCGTTGCGGTCCTCTGTGTGCCTGGCCCTTAACGGTACCTAGCCCCCCTGTAATTATGTCACCTGCCTGAAGTGTTCACCCTCTGCGCGTCTGTCGATTGCTAATGTATTCCCTGGTTTTTAAATAAAGTATATCAAATATGTCTCAGGTCATATCTGTTACATAACCCCCCGTTTACGAATTATTCAGCGTGACCGTCCTAGTGGTTGAGCAGAATTCCTATTCCAATATAATTATGTATAACACTGTATCACTAATGTCTTATGGTTGGCAATAAACAAAATGTTTCACAAATTAATCACGGTTTCCATAAGTTAATTAATCCAAGTGCCAAACTTATTTGCCACGTTAATTGACATACATCTTTTCCAAAGAAATTCTTAACAACACTTAACTGAAAATTATCCCTGTTTTTCCAATGCAAACTTCGCACCAACATTTAGCAAACATATGGTTCTATTCGCATGTTGCTCAACGAATGAGTCTTATTCGAAATTGTTGGATGCAACTAAATTAAACATTCTCAGCCCATGATTGGTTAATGTTATATATCTATCATTGACTGTTCAGTGACTGACCATTATGATCCAACAAATAAGAGAAAACCTAAAATAATATACAATATAATAATTACAATATCAAATATTCAGTACAAATTTAATCTAAATGAAACACAAATCATTTCCATAAATCATTAATTGGCCTTAAAAAATGCCTTTACAACATGTAATTACTCCTAAAAAAAGAAAAACAAAAATTAGATAACTACATGAATTTAAACATTTATATTTATCCAGGACTTTCACATATCCTCCACAATTTTTATTCACAAAGAAATAATTATTTCTGAACATTGATTTTAAACTATGATCCTCATTTAAATAGTGAACAAAATCATTTATATTAGGATACCTTGACCAAATCTGTACAATTAATAAGACAAAGATTTTGCTCTGAAAGTAATCATTTGATAGGATACATATGTTTTCGTACTTTCAGTTTAATATCGTCAGTAGGAATAAATTGTTTGTGCGAGCCCACACAAAAGAACTGTCAATCATTTCACACCTATTGTTCTTGGCCAACGCCCCCATTCCCCCCCCCCTCCCGCCCCTCACCACCCCTCCCACCCCTTCACAAATCTCAGTTTCACCTCTCCTTGGGTGCACTCATGCAACACTAATTAGATACATTGTAACCGAATCCCTCCCACGCCTCCCCTTCTATTGTTTGGGTGGGTCATTAATTAGATACATTGTAACAAATTTGTGCAGTCATGCGTCACTAATTGGATACGATGTAACAAATATGTGCACTCATGCGTCACTAATTAGGCCACTTAAAGTAACTTTCTCCACCCCACCAGGCATGAACCACCAGCTGCCCTCGGGGACCTTCTGATCTATTGTTCTATTGTTCTTCTCCCCTCCTATTGCTCTTTTGTCAGGCCACTTGAGTGAACACCTACCTTTCCCACAGGTGTGTCGCACCAGCTGCCCTCGGGGTCCATTGTTCTATTGTTCTCCACCCCTACCATTGATCTTTTGTCAGGCCACTACGGCGACCACCTGTTCTCCCTAACCCCAGTTTCATCTGTCTTCCCCATCCCACCAGGTGTGACGCACCAGCTGCCTATTCTATTGTTCTATTGTTAGGCCACTTAACTGTCACCTGCCTTCCCCACCCCA
>JARYHS010008075.1:138832465-138856384 GCA_031002005.1 Vandiemenella viatica
CATCTTGTTTGTGTATGACAGAGACAAGACATAATCAAACCAGCTGACTCCGACAGACGACTGAATGATGAGAAGGCACAATATTGTAAATATAATACAAGCAAAACATGCTTTGCATAAGAAAACGGAGATGCGCAGCTGCATACCATATTAAAAAATGCAAATAGTAAGTAACTATCATGCTCATTAATTACATAATAATAATAGATTAAAAATGAATATAAAACTATATATAAAAACTGTAACACTGATTCGTCGCTGATGATGCCTCGATGAGAGGTGAAACGCGTACGACGCAACAATAAATTAATTAAACAGTTGTATTGGCGTTATCTTTCAACTAGTAATTAATTAAGCAACTGCGGAAACATGGCCTCCAACAACATTGCATTTAATTATTATATTCAGTACACAGTTCGGAAGGAATTATCATAGTGTTCCTGGTCGCGAATCTCTTTTTTCTTCCCCTGTTCACCAAATAAATTAACTTTTTCTGTCGTCGATTATTGTGTATCCAAAAACTAATTAATAACGTAATTATTTCAATTTGTTTCAAAACAGTCAATAATTTGCGAAGGAGCTTAGTACTTCAAACAAGGAAGGTACTTTCAGCAACTGAAAAATAACAATAGTTTCTCTTTACTTACAGTTAAATTGCCTTTATGGGTTTGTATACGCCATATGCAACTCACGTGGATACTTGCAGAGTAGTAATTGCATCTAAATCCTCATGGTGATATCTCATTGATGATCGTAGGTCACCTCCATATAAAAGCGTATTTCTGCGACTTCAAACTTCGAGGCCACGAGAAAAATTTCCCCTATGATGATTCTAAAATGAAACATGTAATTGAAACGGAGGAAGTACACTAGTCGGATACAACTGAATAAACAGTAAGCAGGTTTATCAATTCAGTTTTTTGATTCCGAAGTACCGAGCGAGTTAGGTGATCTGTAACGCTCTGGCCTCGCATTTGGACACAACTTCGAATTCCCGTCCGGCCATTCAGATCTGGGTTTTCCATGGTTACCCTAAATCACTCAAGGCCAATGCCGGTTGGTTCCTTCAAATGGCTATGGTTGAGCTCTTCCCGTTCAATTCCCTCTACTCCTTACTCGGCTCTAATGACTGAACTCGACGACAACAAAGCTTAAAACCATAAGAAAAAAAAAATAGATTGAAATCTTTAACTATGATTAAGCTATAACATTAACAAACTTCAAATGCTTTATTTAGTTGTTTTCTCTTTAGCATCGTATTCGTAATAACTACTATATTGCCTGCTTTATGAGATTTTAGATTAGTTGCTCACAGGAATTCTCTACATTAATTCTTCACGCATTATAATTAAAGAATTTTTTAATTCCTTGCCTTCATATTTTTTCCTAAGTCTACTGGATTTTATTTTGATCATTTTGAATGAAATGGCTAAAAATTGATATTTGAGGTCAATATGTGCGACTTGTGATGTCTGGTAGCTCAGGGGTGGTTTTAATTTAATTGCAATGGAGCACAACGCTCCGGTGGCAATTTCCCTACACACCCAACTTCCCCCTATCCTGCACCCACCTACCTTTGCATTCCACAAATTTCAACTTTAAATTCTTTTAACGTTTTCGGTAAGTTATTCATCATTCCCCTTGGTGACTCATTCCAATCCTTGGCACCCTTACCTAAAAAAGAAAATCTTCCCACACCCTTGTGCCTGAAATCGAGTGCCAGCTTGTGGTCATGGTCATCTTTTCCCTTCCATGAACTACTTTTCACACCTACTGCAGTATCTTTCCATGCCTCATCGCCAGTATACGCCCTGTAAACTCCCATGACCCTCCTCATCCTCCTCCTGTCTTGCAATGAATCCCATTCAAGCTCCTTTATCATGTCTGTCACTGATTGCATTCTGCGATAATTTCCAGAAACAAATCTAGCAGCCCTTCTTTGCACCTTCTCCAACTCCTGTGTTTGATACTCAAAATGTGGGTCCCATACTTCACTACCATATTCTAATAATGGTCTGACCAAAGTTTTGTAACCCAATTCCTTTACTTCTCTCGTGCAACCCCTCATCACTCTCTCCAACAATTGCAGAATTTTGAAACCTTTTCCTACCACCTGTCCAATGTGTCCTGCCCAGTTAAGCTTGTTATCAAATTTAATGCCAAGATATTTTCATTTCAAGTCTTCAGCAAGCAATTCTTTCCCCACCTTATATTCATAATTAACTTTTTGTTTTTTATTTGTGTATCTAATTAGTTGACTCTTCTTTGCATTTATCTTCATCCCATGTTTACCAATCCAACTAGATATCCTGTCCAGATCACCCTGCAACTGTTTACAGTCCTCTATCGTTTTTATCCTTTTATACAGCATTATGTCATCTGCAAGCAATCTAATTTCAGATAGTAAACAATCAACACAATTATTCATTAGAATAATGAATAGTAATGGTCCCAATAAGCTACCCTGCGGCACTCCCATTTTTAGTTCCACTTCCTTTGATACCACATTTCCTACCCTAACTTTCTGTTTTCTACCTTTTAAAAATTATTCTACCCAGGAAATCAATTTCTCATCCACTCCAATTGTTTTTAGCTTATTTATTACCATTTTATGGCTTACTCTGTCAAACGCCTTAGAAAGATCTAGTGCTACACCATCAATTTGGCCTCCCTTTCCATTTCATCTGAAATATCTTGCATATATCCCACCAACTGAGATTCTCATGAATATCCTTGCCTGAAAACCACTTACGTTCATCACATACATTTCTGATGTTGTTGCATATCAATCTTTCCATTAATTTACCTACCACTGAAGTCAAACTAATTGACCTGTAATTTTCGACTCTATTTCTGGCCCCTCCGTTATGTACCGGTACTACTATCGCACTTTTCCAGTCTTGTGGTAAGCAGCAAGTATCCAGCCTCAATTGAAATAATATTTCAAGATAAGGTACAATGTCACATCCGGCTATCTTTAAGATATCTGTAGTAATATTATCATCACCAGCCCCCTTATGTTTTCTCAGCTTGCATTAATAGGAGAATATAACAAAATAACACCCATTCAAAATAAAATCCTCCTTACAAACTTTTTGGCTGTTATATGGGAATAATGTAAGGAATCATCGAGACTGTGTAACAGACAAACGTTAGAGTAGCCAAACCGAAGAAGGATTAAAATGGAGAGTGAAGGGCGGGTATAAGGGGAGGAATAAAGAAGAAGCGCTTGCTTTCAAAAGTTCGCTGCTCTGCACCGAGTTCATATCACGGTAGGGGCAGGAATTTTTAAGACACAATTGCATATTATGCCTCCTTCGGAAGCATCCAACCAATCTTCGGGTTGTGGACCAAGTTATTTTATTTCTTTATACGCTACTGAAGGATGAAAATGTCAAATTAAGTACGGATTTTTTTTTTTTTTGTATTTCATAGCGTGGCATTAGTTTGTCATAATGAGGCTAAATGTAATAGAAAACTAAAAATTAAGACGAAGGATCGAGTCAAGTGGTGAGCAGTATCGAATGCCAGAGTGGTTCATTTGAAAAGCCATGGCCGAACTCCTTCTCGATCCTAAGCGTCTCAGAGATGCTACAACAGCTCACTTCATAGGTTACACAAGGGAGAAATGAAACGTAAAAATGGTCTGCAGTAATTTTGTTATAGGAGATACAGGGGGTAAATTAAGATGATTCTTACACATAGTGCTTGGTAAAGGATGCCAATAACAGCAGATACATTTACCGATGAGGAGCAAATACTCTAATATATTGCCATCCTTCTCTCACGTATAAAGTCTTACCTCAATTTCTCTCAATAGTGATGGTTGCCATTATAATCACAAATGATGAAGCACAAAGAGGGGATATCTAGAAGATTTTTAGGTCATTCGAAAAATCCAGTAATTAGCACTGTAACTCTTTTATCAGCTGTTGACAGGAGTTTGAGTATATGGTTAGAGTCCTGTCGAAGCTGATAAGCCTCATCCCTGGTGAACAATGCTCCTGAACTGACCTACGAACTGAGCGTAATCTTTTCGTTGAGAACTGTCTTCATAAATTGAATCAATCGCTTACCAGAAGAAGAGCTTCGAGACATAGCTGGCTGTGGCCCGGGGGTTAGGGTTGGACTTCTTCTTGGAGGCGTCCATGTCGACGAACGTCCAGCACACGACTGATTCCGCATACCAGATGCTGTAGTGGCCAGCTACTCCCCTCCCCTCCCCCTCCCAAGCGTGACTTGCTAATACAGCGTTTATCGGCAAACGATACGCCACATGTTTTCGCAGCTGGTCCTGATCGTCATGCAAGGATGACATTCAGTGTTTGGGAATGATGTAACTGATTCTTCGTTGTAGCACATAAATTCGAATGAAAATGACCAGTCATCATATCAAAAATGATTTTTACATCTACGTCTGTACTCTTTAATTCACAAAGAACTTGGGTTCTCAGACGGTGCTTTCCACAAAATCTAATCCGATCCTTAATGGAACGAATGAAGAATTAATTCAAGTAACCATCAGCACGAAAATGTATTTCCCACATCTTTTCTATTCTGTATTTCCATACAAGCGCTTTGGTGGGAGAAATATTTCACTGCTTTCGTAAAGATGGAAATTATGTTACTCAGTAAATTTATGCAGAAACTATTTCATCTGTCGTCCAGAGAATCCCACACCAAAATCCTTATAAATTCTGTCATTTTCGTTAAGGATTGTGGGAAACGTTCATAAATCTAACAGCTATAATTCAAACCCTCCAGTAACGGATCTCACACAGCACAGTAATCCAGATGAGAACATAATAGAGATTTATACGCAATTTAATTTACAGATAGTGTATGCTAGAATTCTTCAAAATTCGATGAATGAATCGCAGTTTAGAACTAGCTTATCCATCGATCATTGTTATTTCTTGACCTCATTTCATGTGATTAGAACTTAAGTAGGCTACTTAAAGGATTTAACCTTGCCAAGTATTGAACAGCTTAATTTGTTCTCAAGTACAAGATTTAATGAGGAGCCAGTATGTTTGTTGCAATTGCTTCCATATTTTTGATGATGATTAGTGAAAGGTGTAAGCCAGGCATTTCCAAAGTGTTTGCCAGGTGTAAGCTGCACAAGCACCCAGTATTAGGATGCCGATCTGCAAAGGACTGGTGCAGGCTTTTACTAACTGGCAGGACGCGACAGAAAACGATTTGAAGAGCTTTGGCGGCGGGTTGTTGGCGAAAAGAAAGATGATGACTTTGCTAATCAGGAGGCATTTTGTTTCCTAAGGCGCTTGGTACTTTCTAGTCTGCACCGAGCGTGGTGGATGAGCGAATAACGCTCTGGCCTCACACTCGGGAGTACGTCGGTTCGAATCCCCGTCCGGGCATCCAGCATTGGGTTTTCCATGATTTCCCAAATCACTCCAGGCGAATGCCAGGATGCTTCCTTCAAAAAATGCCATGGCCGAATTCCTTCCCGTTTCTTGTCTCCAGTCCCATCCCGCCTCTAATGACCTCGACGTCTACGAGGCGTTAAGCCAAAAGTAAAAAAAAAAAAAAAAAAAAAAAAAAAAAAAAAGTAGTCTGCATAGCGGACGATATACAAGTATTTATTATATGATCGGACGCATGTACAAAGTGAGAAGCATCGTGCACTATCACTTCCAGAACCTTGAGATGCAACTCAGCTTTCTATTAAAGTCACGTGTATGGTAACAGTAGGGCCGTCGCAAACCACTTCATTGATTACAACACACAACTCCGATGATTTGTGAATGATTGAGACTGCGGGACTGGTTGGAGGAGGTGGACAAGCGATGGGGACATGGAGCGTCGAGGGCGCACCTTCGAAACAGAGTCGAAGTTAGCTGCTCTCTTTCCTGACTGTCACCCACGCTAAGGTGTCCTGTAGTTGTGAAGTGCTCGATACGCCAACTACCCAGCACGAAGGAGCTAAAACCACAGTGTCTTCCGCCAACAAGCTAACTTGGTATTGTACACTACAACGAAAACTGTGAGAGAAGTCTGCAACTTTTCAAAGGTGCGAAAATAACGACTTTGAGATATAACAAAGACTTTTTAAATGACTTAGTTAAACATGCACATGTGAGATTTGTAAATTTTTCCATGTAAAAAATCTATTTGTTTGTCTATAAGTTCGGTATTTGTTGCCTACCCCTTTCACCCATTGTTACCCACTGAGCCAAGTGATGTGTGACGCACAGAATTAATATTTTCAATCAGATAACATATAAATGCAAAGAAGAGTCAGCTAATTAGATACACAAATAAAAAACAAAAGGTTAATTATGAATATAAGGTGGGGAAAGAATCGCTTGCTGAAGACTTGAAATGTAAATATCTTGGTATTACATTTGATAACAAGCTTAACTGGGCAGGACACATTGGACAGGTGGTAGGAAAAGGTTTCAAAATTGTGCACTTGTTGGAGAGAGTGATGAGGGGTTGCACGAGAGAAGTAAAGGAATTGGGTTACAAAACTTTAGTAAGACTATTGCTCGAATATGGTAGTGTAGTATGGGACCCACATTTTGAGTATCAAATACAGGAGTTGGAGAAGGTGCAAAGAAGGGCTGCTAGATTTGTTTCTGGAAATTATCGCAGAATGCAATCAGTGACAGACATGATAAAGGAGCTTGAATGGGATTCATTGCAAGACAGGAGGAGGATGAGGAGGGTAATGGGAGTGTACAGGGCGTATACTGGCGATGAGGCATGAGAGATATTGCAGTAGGTATGAAAAGTAGTTCGTGGAAGGGAAAAGATGACCATGACCACAAGCTGGCACTCGATTTCAGACACAAGGGTGTGGGAAGATTTTCTTTTTTAGGTAAGGGTGTCAGGGATTGGAATGAGTTACCGAGGGGAATGATGAATAACCTACCTAAAACGTTAAAAGAATTTAAAGTTAAACTTTGTAGAGGGTAAGTGTAGGTGAGTGTAGGATAGGGGGAAGTTGGGTGTGTAGGGAAATTGCCACCGGAGCGTGTGCTCCATTGCAATTAAATAAATTAAATTAAATTAACTATTAAATAAACCCTTCTATAGTCGCGTTACGCGATGTTTGGGCGGGGGTAAATCTATAAGTTCGGAAGCAACCACCTGTTGCGCGCGTCAGATCATGCCCACCTGTTGCGCGCAGGACGCTTTTTGCAAAATCTTTATACAAAAACACAGTTTATATCTGATTTTGATGGAATTTTGCATACGTATACTTTAAAACAAACAGAAAAACACTGTTGACGTTTTATTTAAAGAAACGTAAACCCACTCCTCCTTTCCCCCTCACCTTAATTTCTGTCACCGTTGTTCATATAAACCCACAGTTTTTATCTGATTTGGATAGTAGTCAACACACATGTATTTCCAAACAAGGCGGTCTGCTAGCTCAGCTGTTAAGGCGCTTACTTCCGAAAGTTCTCTTTCCTGGTGGCGGGGTCAAACCCCTTGGTGAGCAGCATTTGATTATATGAGCTACGTGGGGACGTTCCGTGGTTCTGATTCCACGTTAAACTGCAGGCGCCTGAAGAAAGGTGCCTAATAGTTTGGTACATTTCCTTTGGGAAGAATCGACGAACCGTCAGGTTGTTAACTAAGGTAGGTTTTTAGTTTTGGAGGTGAAAATTTCGTTAGGCGTGTTGGGCTATTTTTGAATTGTTACTGTCTTATGATTTCGTATTTCTGACATGCTATGGTATATCTGTTGTGGTCTGGTGGCTCAGTGGTTTAGGTGTCTGACTGGGGAACGAAAGGTCCCCGGCTCGAACATCTGTCTCGGCGGAGATTTTCATAGACTATTAACCCGACCTTCACTCCTGGCACAGCTTGCTGTGTAATGTGAAGTACGTCAGAATGCTTCCAAGTTAAACTGTAGATCCCTTGTACCTGGTAGCACTACCGGGTTAGGTTTAAGGCGGCTAAGACAGGGGCGGAAAGCGCAGCCAGTGGAAAACCTGTCACCAGGTCATGACGTCCACACGGAAATATTATTATTTAGTATATATGTAGCTATAAGTCTGATGTGAGGTGCATATGATTTTAATAGTTTTCAATTCTGTCGGACATGTTGTTTTTTTTCGGTCTAGTACCATGCAGTGTGTTTATCAAACAAAATCTTTATTGCACCAATCAAAAGTTTAATATAAAGTGGTACCTTTATATTGTTTATGCCCATTACCTTGCGCTTGTTGCTCTTTAGTAAAATCTGGTATTTATCGCGTTGAGTATCGAGACAATCAGCATAAAATAACATTAACAGCAAAAAATTTAAAGCGGATGTTAATGTAGTTTTCAAGATCGTATTTAAATAACTGGAATAGAAGTTGCCCTATAATATGCTTCTGTGAGAGATGCCCAGTTCAATTTTCACATGCTTACCTTACGCAATGTGTATTGCGGTCGCCCAGTGAAGGTATCACTTGATAATGTTCGCCATTCCCGGTGACAAGGTGTCGGCGCCGCCATGGAGAGCATGACTTCCTCCAGGAAGTGTGTTGTCAAATTTAGCTGCGGAGGTTTCCCCTCCTCTTCCCCAGTGATGGTAGCGTATGTAAGCGTTATTGATTTTGCAGATGACTGTGGTGTGTTTGTTTTTCAGCGAAGTGTGCTGCTTCTGTTGCAAATGAATGAAATATGGAGGAAGGGAGAGGCCTACTGTCACGAAAAACACCAAGGGAGCCGCCAACTTGATGCCCCCATCTGAAGGACAAATTGGCATTACCAGTATACCCTCATTCCATAATCACTGCGGAAATGTTTGGGATAAATCCCGGGATGTAGCGAACAATCTAGTGATGAAAATTTCTTCTACAACAATGACTAGCCAACACTGCGTCAGGCGCCTGACACATCAGGAAGCTACAACCGCCTGTGCCAACGGGGCGGGCGGTAGATCATGTATACAAGCACAAATCTGCTGCAACATTCCAACGCTCGAATCTTCATTAAGAGGTGATTGTGTGGTACAACCTAGAAAGCTTTCTGTAAACTCAATAATGCATCAGTTTCTCAATTACGAACTGTGTTACGAACAATACTGGCAGACCGTCCCAACATCTGCATGCAACGGCACTAAAACGCATTTTATCTCACTTTAAGCCCGTATATTCTTTTCTTGAAGAGTCATTTCTTATGAACTCGATGTCGGCGTTTTAAAACATTCAAACAATCGTATGAGCTATTCAGAAGTTTTTCGGAATTTTATACTGAGGGTCTTATCTCAAAACATATTTCTTTAGAAATATGTAAAAACTTTGTTATTTTTAAACAGTAGGGTCTCTATCATCATCATCAAGGGTTTTCTGATATTCAGCAGGTCCATGCACAGTGACAGCCTTCCAAGCCTCCCTCTGTTCCGCCATTCTCTTAAGGGGCCCACAGACGATCAACTTGGTTGACAACCTTGTTGTCAACTTGGCTGTCAGCGTTTGCCACAGACGAAACGAAATGTTGGCGACCAAGTTGTAAACATCACATTCGAGTATTTGTCATCGGGTTTTATTTTTTTTCTATTGCTGAATTTTATTATTTTGAATTACTGTTTTTAAGTATTTTTGTTATAGTACAGCTTTATTATTATAAAAATGAGTGAGGGAGCATTCCAGTTTTTAGTTTTAAGAGAGTTGCGTGATGATAATGTGTCTCCTGCTTGTCACACAGACACGATATTTAAAACCGCGTCCGGAATTCTAATTCCAATTTAATCAGCGAACAACATGACACTGCAACTGACGATGTCCAAAACTTTTTAAGAACGTGAAGTTAAATTTTCAATGAATTGGATAAAGTGCGACCATATATTGAAAATGATACGAACATGAGGATTGTATTAATGTGAATAAACGATTATTCACTTCTCGTTTTTTGCATTACGCCTCGCCGACATCAATATCATGAGGCAGGAAAGAACTGAAGGCAAGAAACGGGAAGGAATTCGGCAGTGACCTTTTGAAGGAACCATTCATGCATTCACTTGGAGTGATTTGCAGAAACCATGGAAAACGCTAATTTGGATGGGCAGATGGCAATTCAAACCCGCGTCTTCTCGAATGAGAGGACAGAAGGTCACCGCTCACCCAGCTCGGTCAGCTGTTCGAAACCCTGATGTTTTTAGCTAGTGGGCAGAGCGTCGAGGTTTTAAAATTTCTCACCTCTATATCGCCACACTCTATCATTGAAACTTGTAGTGTAACGTAGGTGTTTCAGTGATCTGAAGTACCATGAACTTAGCACATTCTCCTCTTCGGCTCCGGCTCTAGTACTTTACCTCAGTTTCACGTTTTTCAATTCCCTCCGTTTTTTTTTTTTTTTTTTTTTTTTTTTTTTTTTTTTTTTTTTTTTTTTTTTTTTGCTGTCGTCAGTCTTTTGACTGGTTTCATGCAATCCTCCGTCCTTTCCTATCCTGTGCTAACCTCTTCATTTCTACGTACCCCTTACAGCCCACGTCCTCAATTATCTGCTTCATATATTCTAATCTCTGTCTTCCTCTGCAGTTATTACCTTCGACTGTTCCCACCACTAACAAATTAACCAATACAGCTTGTCTCAAAATATGACCTACCATCCAGTCTCTTCTTTCCGTAAGCTTCTTTCACAAACTTCTTTTCTCGCCCATCATTTCCAAAACTCGTTAATTTCTTACTTTGTCTGTCCACTTAATTTTCACCATTCTTCTGTAGCACCACATTTCAAATGCTTCAATTTTCTTTATTTCCGGTATTCCTAAAGTCCATGTTTCGCTACCATAAAGTTAACCTCCGGTAACAAGTTTTAAAATTTCTGACTGTATTTTATAACTGTCAATATACGTACTAAGCTCAATTTGTTGGCAAAGAACTAAATAGTTTTGGTCACTCATTCTCCTTTTTGTTGCGATCCTCAAAAATTTCAATTCCACAGCTTCGGTAGTTCTTTTAAAGTATTGAAAACTTCACCCAAATTTGAATGTTCGGTACACTTTCCATATTCAATAAACAGTAATATACCTCAAAAAATGATAATATAAATATCAACTGATCAAATGAAAACGTAGTCACCAAAAACATCAACATAGACAGAACAGCTCCAAGTCTACAACTGATGTTGAGAACATTGTCGTCAACTTCCCCACAGACGCTACAACAAGGGCTCCAACATTGGACTCCGCCCACCAAATATCAAAACTGCTTGATCTTACTTCAACCAAAACCTCAACCTGAATCTCAACCACCAATCTGCCCACAGACGTTCAACTTAGTCTTCAACGCGGCAAGTTGACGACAAGGTTGACAACCAAGTTGATCGTCTGTGCCCACAGACGTTCAACTTAGTCTTCAACACGACAAGTTGACGACAAGGTTGACAACCAAGTTGATCGTCTGTGGGCCCCTTTAGTCTCCATATATTTCCCATTCACCATGATGTCATCGATCATTTTCTTCCTTCACCGATCTATTCTTTTCCCTCCGTTTACAATCCCCTCCAGAGCAGTTTTAAGCAGGCACTCATTCCTTGTTTTTATAAGTGACCTTTCCTCTCATACTCGTTCCAACACTTCACCATTTCTTACTTTGTCTATCCAACTTATTTTCTCCATCCTCCTCCATATCCACAGTTCGAAAGCTTCCAACCTCTTCAGATCTTCTTTGAGTAGAATCCATGTTTCTGCTCCATATACTCCTACATTCCATACAAAACATTTAGCTAGTTTTTCCCTCAGATTTTTATCTAGCCTTCGCGTAATAAATTTTTCTTTCTATTGAAAGCTTCCCTTGCCATTGCTATTCTAGTTTTCACCTCCTTCTTGCAACTATCACTACTCACAACACTCCCGAGATATTTCAAGGACTCCACTTGCTCAATTATTTATTTTTGTAGCATTGTCATCATTTTTACTCCTTCCCACCATCATACATTTAGTTTTATTTCTATTGATTCTCATTCCGAATTCCTTACACCCTTTGTCTAAAGCCTCTAATATTCTTTTGAGTATCTTGACACTTTCCGCCAGAAAAACCATATGCAGGTAATCCTACATCCATCCATGTATACACCTCCTTTACCTCTTAAACTTATAATTTCCTCCAAATATATGTTAAATAATATGGGTGACAAACAACATCCTTGTCTTACACCTCTTCCAATTTTTTCCTCTTCTGTAAGATCATTCCCCACTCTCACTCTCACTCGTTGTCCGATGTGTAATCTACTCATTAGCCTTCTTTCCTTCCAATCAATGCCTTTATTTTTAGAATGTCCATTAACTTCGCCCACTGCACTCTATCAAAAACCTTTTGCAGGTCTGTGAACACCATGTAACAATGTTTTTCCGTTTCAATGTATCTTTCACCTATTGTTCTCAGCAAACCTATAGCGTCTTTTGCACTCTTTTGTACTTCTTCCTTTTGGAAATCCAAACTGTTCTTCATCAATTGACATGGACAGTCTGCTAGATATTCGTGTGTTTAACACTCTTAGTAATATTTTAGCAGCGAGGCGTAAGAGGCTAATGGTTCTGAAATCTTCACATTTCACTGCATTATTTTTCTTTTCAATTGGTATCAAAACTGTTGTTAAAAAAGTCTTTTGGCCATTCTCATCTTTCTTATATCTCAATACACAAATATAGTATTTCTCTTCTTCCCTCATCTTTCAAACTTTCTATAGAATTTCTCTTCTTCCCTCATCTTTCAAACTTTCTATAGAATTTCTATAGTTAACTCATCGATCCCACAGGCTTTCCTGTTTTTCATCTCCGCCAAAGCATTCCCCACCTCCAGGATATAGCCTCCCATCTCCGCCTTGCAGACACTTTCTTCTTCTTCTAATACCAAATCCTTCGTTCGGTGTTGCAGATCATACAGCTCTCCTAGATATTCTTTCCATCTTTGCTGTATTTCATGTTCCTCTCTGGCTAACGTTCCATCTTTGTTTTCAATTTCCAGCCCCGCTGTTCTTCTTTTTCCTCGAAAGCATATCTGCACGGCCTCCTTGTACATCAAGTCAAATTTTCCCTCTCTTTCTAATTGCTCTATCTGTTCACATTTACTTCTCATCCAGTTATATCTTGCTTTCTCAACTTCTCTTTCACTTAATTTTCTGTATTTCCTTCTCCCATCCTCAGTGCCTGTGTTTTTCCACTTCCTTCTCTCTCTCATCTGCTGAAGCATTGCTTCAGTCACGCGTTCTTTCTTTATTCTACTGCTTTTCTTAAATCCTATTACTTCTTCAGCAGCACTTTTCATACTCTCCTTCATCCTTAATTTTTCATCTACACCCTCATTTACATTTCCTCTATCCCATTTGTTTATAAAGATTTTTTCCTTCCTTTTTAAGAACATCATATTCCCATTCTTAATTATTTTCAATCACAATTCTATTTCTGCTAAAACAAGATTTTTATCAGAATTAACATCAGCTCGTGTGTAAATTTTGCATTTTTTAACCAATTCTTATACCTGTTCTGGATTAGTATATAGTCTAACTGATACCTCTTTCCAGAGGTCCAAATATATCTTCTTCTTTTATGGTTTTCAAGAAGGGCGTTTCCCACTACGATTTAATTTTCTTTACAGAAGCTTACAAGCCTGTCACCTCCCTCATTTTTTTTTTTTTTTTTTTTTTTTTTTTTAAATGTTTGTTCAGCGATATCTTCGGCAATTTTGAACCGAAATTTTATTAGTGGATAGGGTTTACGTCCAAAGTGGTCGCATATGAATTTAATTGAGAAACCACCCATTCTAGCCCATTACATCCCTTAATTTTTATACAAACCCACATTTTTTATCCGATTTCGATGGTACTTTGGACATGTGTAGTCAAAAATAAAGAGAAAAATACTGGCAACTTTTGATTTGGAAAAACTGAACCCCTCTCCACCGCTCCCCCCCCTCTAAATTTTGTCAGTGTTCTTTATACAAAGCTGCAGTCGTCACCATTTAACTGATCATTGAAGTTGGCAATTACATGTAATTTTTCAAGGAGAAGCTTTCTCACCATTTACACCCCTTAATTATATACAAGCCTACATTTCTTATCTGATTTTGATGGAACTTTGCTTTTGTATACTTTAAAATAAAGAGAAAAATCCTGTCAACATTTGTCTGCCAAAGCTCAACCACTCTCCCTCCTTCCGCCCCCTTAATTTTTGTCAATGTTCTTTATAAAAAGCTACAGTCGACACCGTTTGACCGATTACCATGAAAGTTGGCGCTTATATGTATTTTTGTCACGATGAAGGTTTCTGACCAAAGAATCCAAAATCCACCCTCTGTCCCCATGAGCCGTGCGCGGCTCTCTGTCGCTAGGCGGCTGTTTCATATCGCTAACTTCTCCGCTAGGGCGCGCGGCGGCCAGGTTCCGGCCATCTGGTGGCGATTGTCATCTTTCGCCGGCCGATAGAGAGTGCTGTGAATGTGAGTGCCCTCTATCGGTCTGTAGAGAGGATTTAAGGGGCGACCCGGCTCAGGAAAGAGGTCAGTCTCTGTGGTCAGCCTCTGCTAGGAAGTGAACGGTCTAAGGAGGAAGTGGCGGTGTCGGAAGCGGCAGTTGAAGGAGGCGACGTGCTCCATGCACGGGCAGCAATTAGGCGAAGCAACGTGACACTTGGCCGTCGACGAGGGGTTATTGACGGTGCCTGGTCTGCCAAGCAGTTCTGAGTGGCCATAAACTGTGTCGTCGTCTCACATGCCCAGACTATATGGCGGTTTGGGGTGTCCTCGTAAAGTGTGCGCTTTGGCACCTTCTGGAGCAACCTGTGCCGTCATGTTCCGCTAGTGGATAGACTGTTAGAGAGTTCGTGGTATTCAGACCATTCAAGTTCGTTGTATTTTCTGCTTCCTCGGTGCAATTGGAGATTTTCTGTTTGGTGTTCGTGCTTGCGTGGGACAATCTATGTCACTAATGGCTGTTCTTTCACATGAGGGAAACGGTGTATGTATGTTTGTCTGTACCCTTGAGGGGCGCTGAAACATTAAAACAGACCAGTGTTGGTTGAGCTCAACTGATATAAGTGCCTTGAGAAGCTCGATCTTTGGAAATCCTGTTTAGGAACTTATAGCACCGGATATTCTACCATTATTAAATTGTTGTTTAGACATAAGTAAATTTAAGTGTGTAAATCCTTGGACTCTTGGGCCATCATGGATCATTAAGGCCGACTAGTATTGTGGTTATTTAATATAAGTATATCTTGGGGGAATTTTAAGTAACCGATTGGTAATTAAGCTTATTATATGATATAGTGTGGAAATCTTATGTTTGAAGTTGTTGATATTGTTGTGTAAAGTTGTATTGTATTTGGTATTTATTGTAATAAACAAGACTGAGACAATTGTAACCATGCGCCCACATGCTTGCCAACCTAACTACCACCTCACCCCATTAAACCGCTTAATTTTTATACAAACCCACAGTTTTTATCAGGTTTAGTTAGAACTTAGGACACTTTTACCATAAAACAAAGAGAAAAATAATGTCAACTTTTGATTAAAAAACTGAACTACTTTCTCCGTTTCCACCCCTTTGATTTTTGTCATTTTCTTTTTAGAAAGTACAGTCGACACCATTTAACCGATCTTTATGAAAGTTGGCAACTATATCTATTTTTTATGGAGAAGATTTCTGACAAAAAAAAAATCCAGTAACTGCCCAAGCTCCCGTTTTACACCCCTCAACTTATGTACAAACCTACATTTTAATCCGATTTCGGTGGAACTTCGCAAGCGTATAAATTAAAACAAAGAGAAAGAGGAAAATACTGTCCACATAGCAAACCCTGCCCACATATCAAACCCTATCCCCCTTTCTAACCCTTTAATTACTCTCAATGTTCTTTGTATAAAGCTACAGTTTCTATCTGATTTTGAAGGAAGTATGTTCATGTACAGTATACTCAAAACAAACAGAAAAATACTGTCCACATGTACACTTGAATCAAAACTACATCTTTCTTTTCTCCTCTTAGTCTCATAAACGTAATGATACCGTTTATACATTCCACTTTCATTACTCTACTCTTCATAGCTTTCCTGATTACAATGGTTACACCTAAATTCCCACTCCTCTCCTATCCCGAATAATAACATTGATACTCTCCATTTTCAAAGTCTCCATTCCCACCCCATCTAACTTCACATATTCCTAAAATATTATTTATCTTCATCTCCTGTCTCAAATTCTCTAATTCCCACTTGCAGAAGAGTTCTAACATTCCATGTTCCTATTCTCATTCTCTCCCTTCTCTGTACCCCATTCCCATGCTTCAATGTATTCCCCTCCCAGAGATCCGAACGAGGGGAAATTACTCCGGAACATTTTATTTGAAGCCCCATCACATGCTCTTTCTAGGGAATCCTTTAGGATATTTTATGTGTTGGTTTCCCGTTGCTTTCCGTATTCTCATGCCGTTGACCATCTACATGTTCCTCCGCATTTAGGGATGATTTCTCCTCCTTAGGGCAAGAAATTGCCCCGACCCTTTACCTGCTCATCCGCCCTGCAAGAGGACGTTGGCGCTTGGTAGACGGTGTCTCCTTATCCCAAGAGCTACTCTGCAGAATCCAGGTATCGTCATGACAAACTCCCGGTACACCCGATCTTTAAACTCATCACCAAAAATAAATAGTTTTCGCGGTCTGCAGAATCTTTTTTCAAGCACAGTATACACGCGTGTCATTTCCTGGCGAATTGCTTTGATTTGAAATTTCAGAATTCGTTCTTCCTCCAAGGTTGTGACCCCTCGTAAATTTACTGAGGTATTATGTTCCTCCGCAACAACGTCGGCTTTCATTTCAGGGCCTTTCTCACATCGAACACTAACATGACTACTTTGAAAATTTGAATTTTATAAGAACCTAATTTTTCCTCCGTAATTTTCAACTGTGCTACTTGGCTTTTACAATATTCAATTTGAAGTTTGTTTTCCTTTTCGGTCAGACGTGAACTCTCCAAAATTACTCCCATGTGTCTCTGAAATTGTTTTTCAATATCTCCGCGGTTTCTCCCCTTAAATTCTCAAACAATTTTCGCTGTTCCCTTTGAATTTTTCCCCGAAAATTATCGATCAATTTTGCTTGTTCCTTTCTCTGTTCCATGAGAGCCTGCAGGATCAACTGCATGGTGTCTTGAGTGGTATTTTGATTTGTTTTGATTGAATTGCTACTGCATTGTATATCAGTTATTTGTGGTGTCGGAGTGCCTAATATTTCAGAGTGCAGTGTAGTGGTTTCCTCCCCTCCGGATAAATTACTTTATTCCCCATCAACATCGTTCCGTTCTCTAACAGACCTCTTGGCAATATTTTCGGACCCTTCCACCATTTTTGCATTATCTAATCCCCATAAACTTAAATTTAAACATTCTGAGTGGATTCTGAATAAATCACTATCCAAAATTATTGACAAAACCAAAATCAATTATTTTATCACTCTCCCACTTCCAGGAACAAACTGAAAATTCCTCATATACAGAATATGAACAAAATTGGACAAAAAAAAAAAAATGTAAATACCCCGCCATTATTTTCTTTCAATAAACCATACCGTGAAGACAAACACAAAAAAACAAAATCATCATAGAACAGCTACGCAGAATTTTGGAAATAAATTTTTAGAATACTACAGAACACACGAATATCATTTTACACACCATTACCATTATAACATATCATCTCAGCATCTCCTCATCTCCATATGTAGAACATTTGTTGGTACAAACACTAAAACATACAATTACAAAAGAAAATTATACTGCTTCTCGTCCTGGCACGCCAAACAGCTTAAAAATGTAATTCTGTTGCATCTTGTAGTATAGCTAAAATAAATATAAAATAATCCTTTCATTCTTTGGTTCTAGATTTACGTTTCGATATTCTATAAATTGTTTAAGCCACCACTAAGGGCTGCCATTGTATTAGAATGGCTTATCTTGGTTATTAGGGTTATGTACCATCACTGTTAATTAATTTTCGGCACCTTTGATAATTAATTTTCGTTTAATTTTTGTTTAGATATCGATAATAGATTCATTATGTAACATCTGTAAACCTTACAATTTATTACATTATTTATATTTAAACAAAAGTTGAATAATCTGGCACAAATAAAAAACCAATCACAAGGAAATTCCGTGATTAGTAAATTGTCCAACAAAATAAATTTCTGCTAGCTTGAAAAGTTTTTATCACATGAGTCCCTGTCTCTCTCTGTAGATCACTCTGCGGGTCGTTTTCCGGGTGTGGAATTTACTGGAAGCTTGAAGAATGCAAGTAATTAACGGTAGCGCTTACCAGACGGTCCACGTGGTCTTGAGAATATCACCATTTCTGATGTACTGTATAGTCACTATCTGCAACTAATAGCTGGAGTCCAACTTTAGACTCAGATATAATATCTGGATGTTGTGGATCATTTTTTCCTCAATTGCTGATAATATTAATAAAGCAATTGACTTTTTTGTATTTATTGGTCTCCCGTACGCATTTCACTTCTTTTGCAGAAGCATCGTCAGCGGTTTTTTTATTTTGTGGTCTATTGTATTTCTTTTAGCTCCATTCTCAGCATCAGTGCTCTTGCATTTTTGGTGGGAAGTGTCTTCATTTTTCAGTTTCACAACACTACACTTTATTGCACTGCACTATGTGTTTGTTATTACTTGCAAATGGCCGTTCTGTTTTGTTTCTAAACACTGGTTAATCATTAAGAGAACTCATTGAGCCTTTTAGACATAGCGCGTCGCTACGAACCCTTCACAATCACTTGTCAGAGCGGATCGCTCTGTCCTCCTCAGTTCCCAGGCACAAGATGTCCTCTCTCGGGGTGCAGAACGTGTCGCTCCACTCTGCTCTCCACTCCTTTTTCCTCGTCACCATTCGCCGTTATCTCATGACCGGAATTTTCCTCCATAACATGCAAAATAGACCCATACGTTAGGACAAAATATGGATATTCAGTGTTCATTCGTCAGTTACTTAACGGCGTATCCCGCAATTTTCGGAGCATCCCGAATTCTCCCGAAACTACACGAACAGCTCAGCTAGAGAGGCTTTTTCGCTCTCTTCCAGCTGATTTACAGGTGGAAGGAAAGTCTGAGAAGCAAACAGTAATCACTTTAAGATATGACTGCAAATTCACAGCATGGATTCAATTAGCACATACGAAACTGAACTATGACGAACTCGCACAACAAAGATTGTTACACACACAGAATACATAAAATGCATCTGGTTTGTTCACAAAAATTTTCCAGAAAAATATTGTGTACAGTTAGTTATAGGATATGTTTTAGTGTAGTAAAAATTACCTTATTTGTCTTTTTTGTACACAAAACAATTGCTCCTTACGCATATGTATTACTTATCAGGAATAAGTACATAGTCCCCTTAAACTCCATAGTCTCAGAAAATACGATATCATATGATTTCCGCACAGTTATAAATGGAGTGAATGCAAATGTTAGTCTGATTATTGCCATGAATGTTTCTTTAGGAGGGGGAGGGGATTTTACACATACACTTCTGGAAATTGAAATAAGAACACCGTGAATTCATTGTCCCAGGAATGGGAAACTTTATATACACATTCCTGGGGTCAGATACAACACATGATCACACAGACAGAACCATAGGCACATAGACACAGGCAACAGAGCATGCACAATGTCGGCACTAGTACCGTGTATATGCTCCTTTCGTAACAATGCAGGCTGCAATTCTCCCATGGAGACGATCGTAGAGGTGCTGGATCTAGTCCTGTGGAACGGAATGCCAAGCCATTTCCACCTGGCTCCTCAGCTGGACCAGCGTTCGTGCTGGACGTGCAGACCGCGTGAGACGACGTTTCATCCAGTCCCAAACATGCTCAGTGGGGGACAGATCTGGAGATCTCGCTGGCCAGGGTAGTTGACTTACACATTTTAGAGCACGTTGGGTGGCACGGGATACATGTGGACATGCATTGTCCTGTTGGAACAGCATGTTCCCTTGCCGGTCTAGGAATGGTAGAACGATGGGTTCGATGACGGTTTGAATGTACCGTGCACTGTTCAGTGTCCCCTCGACGATCACCAGAGGTGTACGGCCAGTGTAGGAGATCGCTCCCCACACCATGATGCCGGGTGTTGGCCCTGTGTGCCTCGGTCGTATGCAGTCCTGATTGTGGCGCTCACCTGCACGGCGCCAAACACGCATACGACCATCATTGGCACCAAGGCAGAAGCGACTCTCATCACTGAAGACGACACGTCTCCATTCGTCACTCCATACACGCCTGTCGCGACACCACTGGAGGCGGGCTGCACGATGTTGGGGCGTGAGCGGAAGACGACCTAACGGTGTGCGGGACCGTAGCCCAGCTTCATGGAGACGGTTGCGAATGGTCCTCTCTGATACCCCAGGAGCAACAGTGTCCCTAATTTGCCGGGAAGTGGCGGTGCGGTCCCCTACGACACTGCGTAGGATGCGACGGTCATGGCGTGCGTCCGTGCGTCGCTGCTGTCCGGACCCAGGTCGACGGGCACGTGCACCTTCCGCCAACCACTGGCGACAACATCGATGTACTGTGGAGACCTCGCGCCCCACATGTTGAGCAATTCGGCGGTACGTCCACCCGGCCTCCCGCATGCCCACTATACGCCCTCGCTCAAAGTCCGTCAACTGCACATACGGTTCACGTACACGCTGTCGCGGCATGCTACCAGTGTTAAAGACTGAGATGGAGCTCCGTATGCCACGGCAAACTGGCTGACACTGACTGATGCGAAAGGAGGATATACACAGTACTAGTGCCGACATTGTTCATACTCTGTTGCCTGTGTCTATGTGCCTATGGTTCAGTCTGTGTGATCATGTGTTGTATCTGACCCCAGGAATGTGTATATAAAGTTTCCCATTCCTGGGACAATGAATTCACGGTGTTCTTATTTCAATTTCCAGGAGTGTATGTAGTTTCTAAGGAGTTGAGTGATAGTACGGGTACATGAACCCAAAGTTTACACATTGTGAAAGTATGTAGCTTATTTATATTTCGATAGATAGCGTTTCAATGCTAGAAGAGTTATGTTGGTTAACAATCCAAAGGTATAAAATATTTTGTATGTAAACTCACTTATAGATTTCAAGTTACAAATTTTATCACAATTTAAAGTACACGTAGGTAAAGAATAAGAGAGCTCATTGGGGGTATATCGATCTTTACTAATTATGCGACGATAGTAGGTATAAATTGTATGTGCGAGCCCACACAAAGGAACTGTGAATCATTTTCACACCTATTGTTCCTGGCCAACTCCCCCCTCCCCTACCCTCCCTCCTTCCCCCTCCTTCCCCCTCTCTCCACACCCATCCCCTCCCTCCACTTCACTAACCTCAATTTCACCTCTCTTTGGGTGCACTCATGCGTCACTAATTAAATATATTGTTGCCAATTTGTGCACTCATGTTTCACTAATTAGATAAAATGTATCCGATTCCCTCCCACGCCTCCCCCATTCTATTGTTTGGGTCCACTCATGTGTCACTAATTAGATACACTGTAACAAATTTGTTCAGTCATGTGTCACGAATTAGGTTAGTGTGCACTCATACGTCACTAATTGGATACCTTGTAACAAATATGTGCACTCATGCGTCACTAATTAGGCCACTTAAAGTAACCTTCTCCACCCCACCAGGCATGAAGAACCAGCTGCCTTCGGGGAACTTCTGATCTATTGTTCTATTGTTCTCCTCCCCTACTATTGCTCTTTTGTCAGGCCACTTGAGTGAAAACCTGCCTTTCCCACAGGTGTGTCGCACCAGCTGCCCTCGGGGTCATATTGTTCTATTGTTCTCCACCCCTACCATTGCTCTTTTGTCAGACCACTACGGCGACTACCTATTCTCCCTAACCCCAGTTTCATCTGAATTTCCCATCCCATCAGGTGTGAAGAACCAGCTGCACTCTGGGTCCTATTGTTCTCCTCCCCTACTATTGCTCTTTTGTCAGGACAATTGAGTGAAAACCTACCTTTCCCACAGGTGTGTCGCACCAGCTGCCCTCGGGGACCTATTGTTCTATTGTTCTCCACCCCTACCATTGATCTTTTGTCAGGCCACTACGGCGACCACCTGTTCTCCCTAACCCCAGTTTCATCTGTCTTCCCCATCCCACCAGGTGTGACGCACCAGCTGCCTATTCTATTGTTCTATTGTTAGGCCACTTAACCGTCACCTGCCTTCCCCACCCCACTAGGTGTCAAGCCCTATCTGCTTCGTTTCATCAACAGCAATAAAAAAACACATTGTTTGACAGATGTCTTTCCTACAAGTAGTTATGCGACTCAATATACGGACGGCAATTAAATACAAAATAAAATATACTCTTAGCGCTTAATAAATTACGATTCAAACCAAATTCCATACATGGTACCTTCAAACGGTATGCATTACTGTTTTTTAAACGCGTTACGAAATCTTAACAGCGCCACGTCTCTGAATTTTTATCATACGTAAAATAAAACGGGCAATTTCTACTCAACCGTACATCGTACAGAAATAAAAATTACATCACGTTGATTCTAAAAATATGACCTTCCCAAAGATCCTATCATATGTAGAAAATTCTGGTAGCTAGCCAAAAAAATATTTGCCGCCAGGCATCCTTTGTCTCGCTCCCGTTCTATCGTTAATTCACCTGCCGCCTCTAACGCAACCGTCGCATCAGCGACGCGCCTCTATTGGGGTCTCGACTCTTTTTATGTGTGAAGGATCTCAAACGCTTGAGACGAGATGTATGCAATCGTGCAGAAGGGTTTTTCTCGTCATACATTTAAAATACAATATAATAATTTTTTTTTTTTTTTTGATAAACGTTTCTCGGAAATATTGTGCATTAATAAGAACATCACTCGGTTTGTTTCCCGAGAAACGTTTATAAATAAACAACGCCGAGAAAGATTACATTCATTTATAATATAATAATGCTACATTAGTATCTCCTAAACGAATTGACATATTTATCTCGGATAAAATTGCATTCTAATTATGGTGAAAAATTACCAATTTATAGAGGTATCACACCACATGTAGCAATGTACAGGTGAAATAAAAATTCGCTTTACTAAACCAAGATTTCTAGGCCAGAACTGCGGGGAAAAAATACGGTCGCGAGTATATCTAACTGAATACGAAAACTTTTCATGATTGTAATGCGGGCAGCTATATGTTATTCACTTGAATCTAAGTTGATTTTTTGTACTACTGTTTTTATAGAGCATATCATTTAAGATCTTACAAACTAAGGTACCATTCCTGCATTCGCCTGGAGTGATTTGGGGAAAATCTGGAACCCAGCTAATTCTGTTTCGATTTTTTCAGTAAAACCTATTGAGATTATGCATCAAGAATATCAGAAAAATTTTAAGTCGAGAAACATTATTTTATAAGCTTGCGCTCTTTTCATCTATTTTCAGCAATCGATCACATGTTTGATTTTTCATGGTTTCATGAAATCTCTCAAGCCGAAATTGTTTCCAACCGCCAAACACTCTGGCTCTATTGACTTCGACGTCGATGAGCAGCAAAGGGAAAACAATGAAAGAAGTATCTACCCCCAGTATTGGTGATAGTACAGGCAGTTCCCATCAAAGCTGCGTGAAAATCACCGCTTTAATATTCAAAATATCAAGAATGTCTCTAGCAATAGTGTAAACCGAAACACGCAGTCAAAGGAGAGAAACCACACACGAAGTGCCGACCTCTAAAGAAGCGCTTGTCGAAGAAATTCAGTCAAGTTTCCTAACGTTTTCCAGAAATCACTCGAGGCGAACGGTGGAATAAATTGTTCACGTTTCAGAGTAAATTCGTGTATGTCGGTCTAAATATCAGGCCTGGTTGTAGAGTTTTTAAAACGAAGTGACGACAGGCTTATCACAATATCGGCAAAGTCAGTTCTG
>JARYHS010008075.1:138857384-139046301 GCA_031002005.1 Vandiemenella viatica
CGGGTGTACCTCAATGAAGTGTAATAGGACCACTTCTTTTCTTAATTTTTATAAACGATCTCGGAGACAAAGTGAAAAGCCTTTTTAGATTGTTTGCTGATGATGCGGTTTTTTAAAGGGAAATTAGAAATTTGGCCGATTGCTTAGAAATTCAGCGCGATCTGGATGTTATTTTGGCTTGGTGCGCTGAATGGCAACTTACTCTAAATTGTAAAAAGTGCAAGACAATGAGCATAACTAATATAAAGAATCCAATTATTCAGAAATACGAGTTGAACAATACAGTTATTGATATAGTCGATTCTATGAAATATTTGGGAGTAACAGTACAAAGGAACATGAAATGGGACATACACATTAATTCGTTAGTAGGTAGAGCAAATTCTAGGCTGCGATTCATAGGTCGAATCTTGAAAAATTGTAATGAACAAACAAAGGAGATAGCGTACAAATCTCTTGTGCGTCCACATTTGGACTATTGTTGTGCCTTTTGGGATCCGTTTCGTAAGGGGTTGATCGAAAGTATAGAGAAAGTACAGAGAATAGCCGCTCGATTCGTGACCGCTTGCTACAGTCCTTATGAAAGCGTCACAGAACTGATTAGTAGACTAGGTTGGGAATCTCTGGTAGATAGACGACACACGTTTCGTTTAAACTTATTGGTAAACATACGTACTCCCACATTCACTTTTGACTGTAGTGAAATACTTCTTCCACCAACCTATTTGAGTCGGAAGGATAGGAAAGATAAAATTAGAGAAATAAGGTGCCGGACTGATTCTTATATGAATTCTTTTTTCCCTCGTACCATTAGGGATTGGAATACACAGCAAAGAGATTAGCTTTGGTGCTGAGCACCCTCTGCCACCCACAATTTTGTGAATTGCAGAGTATATATGTAGATGTAGATCATCAACGGTCCATATCCATTTCGGACAATTACAGGTCTGTAACCAGCGTCTTGCTCCCATCTGAGGCAGAATGGTGCCAATACTTTAATTCAAATGTATCGGTCAGTATCTCTGCCCGGCAACTGAGAAATGTGACAGAACACCAGTGTTGAGGCTAGGGCTGTTGATATTTTTAAAAATATCGGATTTTAAAAAATATTGGAGTTTCTATATATCGATATTTTTAAAAGTATCAATATCGGATTCGATATATCGAAGAAAAAGTATCGATATATCGACCCTATTATATAAAAACAATGTTACAAAAACAAATAATTTTAAAAAAGGGGCGAAGTCTTGTTGCTATTTACTGATGAAGAGCTGTGAGATATTTTTCTGAATAAAGTTTTGATTTTCGGAAACAAAATGGTTTTTCATGACGTTACGGATAAAACTTATTTTTTTATGTGATTTAGCCATTATGCTATTACTTTACTAAAAGGAAAGGTATAATGTGTATGATTTACTCGAAGACTTGTGAATCCAGAAAGAGGACCGAGGGAAATCTTAAAAGCTCAATAATGCAACACTGTAGAGCGATTTATTTAGGTAAATGATCTACTATCTGAGTTTGCATTATGGCCAAGTCACTTTTTTTACAAGTTTTGTTTTATGTGGAATTAAATTTCTTTTTGTAGGTTGATAGCTTATTCTGAGTCTTCTTACTTTTTTGAATCAAATTTTTCCACCTTAGCAAAGAATTGGTATCCGAATTTATCATTATTACTGCTTACATGGGATTTTTATGACGAAATTCCGTCCTTCGCAACGGGCTCGAGTCCTATTCGTTCTGTGCGAGCGACGTCGTGCTTGCATTGTTACCATCGGTGTTGGCCTACCAATAACTTCCAAATTAAATGTAGGAACTAGGAACAAAGTAAAATTAATTGATTTTTTTATGCTCCTGATCTTTATGCAAAACTGAAATTTAAGGCATATAGCCTCATCAAGAAGAAAGCAATTAACGTACTAATTTTCTCTAAGACGTTCCAGCATTGAAAAACCACAGGAACTTTTCTTAAACTGTGGGGATGAAACCAAATATGTGTACCAAATTACCATTTTCTAGGACATCTGGTAGTTGCATAGAATTATGATGAGAGAAAGTCATTTAAAAGAGTTTCAGTTCCAAAAATTTCCAAGCTAAGGTGGTGAATGAAGTAAAATTTTGCACATTAATTACGCTTCCTAAACTCCGTTTACAAATATTTTTTTTGACATATAAGGAGTAAGACAGAAATGTGGAATGTGCTTCCAGGATTATTTATAAAAAATAAAGTTATGTGTACCAATATTTGTCAGCAGCTGTTTTATAGGGTCTGCTGGTAGACTATTGCAATTATTAGGCACTGGAAGATTAATTGTTGATGCTACTCGATCAGATGCCACAGATATGGCAGAAGTACCAAAAATTTTAAAGCAATTTCTGACAGCACAGGAATATTCAGCCGATCCAATTATTTTTTTTTTTTTTTAAATTTAGCAACCACTTTGAAAAAACTCGTGTCAGAAACTTCATTGGATATACTTTTCAAGAGCATGAGCTCATGTTTTTCCCGTTGTTTCCTCTACTATGAATGGAGAACTCCCTACATTAAGTGAAAAATTCCCCTTCTTTGATATTGCTTTGGAAATGGGTAACGCTTTACCAAAATTCAGTTTTTTAAAGCTAAGTTTCAAGGTGGAGTGCCTAATTTATGGAGAGGGGTGGGGGCAAACTGGGGTGCTTGCTCTGGGCGACAACTTGGGGGGGGGGGGGAGGCGGGCGGAAAGTCGTGGCTGAAAGGCGGCGGTTTAAGACGCGGTGACCTTTTTTTTTTAACTCTATTACCACTCTAGGTTGCGACAACAATGCGTTTGGCAGACAGTTAAAGTGGCGACATCAATGCCTTTGGCCAACAATCAAGGAGGCGATTCTCGGCGGCAATCTCAGTTTTTCCCCCCGGCTTGAAAAAATCCTAGAGCTGCTACTGTCAAGGCAGTTCCTTTTGCGTTAATAAATTGTTTTTTAAAGGTACCAATCTATAATAATAAGTTTTTAGCATAGAGCTTTATAAAGGAAATCCAAAGGGGTAGATTCTTTTTTTCAATTTCTTGTCTTAATAAATTCCTAAGTGGTATAACAAAACTGGCTGTGACATATTATTGGAGCTCAATTCTTCTGTTGATATGGAACAAGAAAAGTATCCGATTCGCGCAAAATATTTAACTGTGGAGTGCCAGATACAGGCTTATAATTTCCGGTACATTTCTGGGACTAAAATATATTTCAGTGGTATGTTTAAAGAGTGAACAAAAATGCAAATTAATAAAAAAAAATCTATTATAGGTAAAAACTATGCTATCTAACGTATATATAGAACCTATTTTAGGTTTATTAATTAAACTATGGTTGAAAGTAAACATCCGGAATTATGAACCAAAAGGAAAAATACTAAACTTAAAACAAAATTTTACCACCTATTGAGGATTTTTTTTTTTTTTTTACTTTGGTATAAAATCAACATATCAATCAAAACTTCAAAAACATTAAACAAAAACTGAACACTTCTGTTATGCTCATTAATTAAAATTAGGCATAAAATCAACATCAGGTTTTATCAACAAATAAAAAAATTGAACTTCTATCTTTTGCTAAATCAAAATCAACATCAATCAAAATAAACCTTAATCAACTACTTTTTAAATATTTATTACTAGATTTTGCCATTTTCACAAATATTTCTCCGTCACTGCTTTTTAAAACTGATAAAATTTCTCAGGAAGAGTCTTCAAAATTGATTGAGTTTGCAGTTCAACCTTGATTAAATCCATGAACATTCTGTTTCACTCTTTATTTCATAAATTATTCAACGGGCTAAAACTTTTCTCTCAAAGGCATTGCTTGTTGTAATTGACAAAACAAAACCAAATTTCTTCTTTAAATTTACAAAATCATTAGAAACGCTTGATCGAAAGAAATTGGCCCAGATTTTTACCGTTTGTAAAGTCTTTTGGAAGGACCTTTAAAACACGTTTCAGACATGTTAACTCTGTGTAAAGGGAGTTAATGTTAACTGCATCTAGAATTTTCAAAATCCCAGAAAATTCAATGTGCATTTTCCTATCAGTTTCAATTCCTCTGATTTAAGGGACAAAAGCTCAAACTGTTCGTACATTCCATCCTCCCGCTGCGAGCATGGGGTACTTGGCTTGGCCTCTTGACCACCTTAGTGAACTGAGTTTGAGAAAAAAAACTAGTATACTCGAATTCCGGGACAGTAACGCATAATTCCTGGACACGAGATCAGGCACAAATTTCCGGGACATTCCGGATTTCCCGGCCATCTGACAACCCTACCCATACCTGGTACATTACGATTAATTTCTTATTGCTAATACTTTTTTTTATTGATTGAAGACAAATTTAAAAAACCTTTCAAAATTTCCAGACAAAAATTCGAATGAATATTCAATGAGTTATTTTACCTTCTTTTTTACTTCTCCTTGTGCTCGGATCGTAATTAATCAGAAGCACTAACCGAATGTTTAAAATAAGGTGCAATTTGTCAGAATTTTTTTTAAAATGTTCATTGTTTCTTAAAATTCTATCTATGATAATGTACTGAATGTCCAATACTAACTTGGAATATTCTACGAGGAAAACGGAAAATACCTTATTTTTAAAAAAATATCGGACTCCGATATCCAGATTTCAATATCGATATTTCGATATATCGTCCTAAAAATATAATATAAATAAAATAAAATAAAATATATTTTATCAACAGCACTAGTTGAGGCACCACAGCAGATCAGGTGAAACTACGAGTATATTTCTCAGGACTACTATCGAAGTACCTTTCTACATTGAACAGAAAAACACAGCTGAGCGAAAGTCTGAATGAGCCTCAGAAGGAATCTCGTCTTCTCCGAAGTCAGCCCGCGATGCATTGCTTTCCTCATCGAGCCTTTGTATCAGTCAGTCAGGACATCCGAGAAACCGCCTCTGGCGACTATTCACCATCCATTATCCCTGATATTGGACTGCCCATAGGTATACCTTGCTCCTGTATATAATATTCTTTATTAAAACTGAAATAGTTCTGTGATTATCTTGATAGTTATATTATTTCTGTGATGATTACTCAAGTTAATCACTTCACAGAACTATTTCAATTTTAATAAAGAATATTATATACAGGAGGAAGGGTCTACCTATGGGCAGTTCAGTATCAGGGATAATGGCTTCAATATTGATGGATCACATAGAGAATGTAATTTTCCAGAAAAGCAATACAAAATACTATACTGGTTTAAATTTGTGGATGATATAATTTGCCTACCGGATAAACCACAACATCGAATTGAAGAATTCCACAGTGACATAAACCAAGTACATAAGAACATCAAATTCAACATCGAAAAAGAAACAAACAACCAGATACATTTCTTGTACATAACAATTAAAAAGATAGACAATAGACATAGTTTCACTATCTATAGAAAACCAACAACCACAAACACAATTATACATGCTACCTAGAACCACCCCATCAATCACAAACAGGCTGCTATCAGATATATGCTACACCGAATGAATGAGATATCCCTCACTAAAGAAAATTACACAACAGAATTCAACAATATTCTATTGATAGCATCCAAGAATGGCAATAACACAAACATGGTGCATAAGATGAATCACAAAATTAAAAAGCAAATATACAAATACTGTATAATCAATAAATACACAAGACTCAGCAAAATCTCCAAACCACACTCACAAATACCACACAAAAAGAGAATCAGCAATGGTATACAATGACATACCTGAACACAAACACACACAGGATCAGTAATATTTTTAGAAAAATGGGAATAAATATAGCTTTCAGAACTGACAATACCATTCGAAAACAGCTTAACAGAAACAGAGAAGAAAATAAGTATCAACAATCAGGGATATATAAACTGACTTACCAACAGTGTAAAAGCGGCTACACACGAGGCAATTTCGGTCCCAATCGACAGGGACAATCCGGCAGAGGCCTGCAGATTGCCACGTGAGTAGGTTAATTGGGCATGTTGCTCCCGATATCGGGAGATCGGCAGAGCCCGACCAAACAATTTACAAATTGTCCCTGCAGACAGGGAGCAATTGAGACGTGCGTAGCGCGATTGCAACGATTGAGACAATTTCGGTTCAGTCGGCTTTGAGCAGCGAACGAGTGCGTTTCGTGCCATTGGTTGTGTATATCTTCAGAAATGTCTAAAGAGAAAGAGGTGTGGACTAATAGTTTTGAAGTTTATAAAGAAATGCCCCGAGTAATGGGACAAATTCAACAAAAATTACATGAACCACAACATGCGGGAAGAAGGATTTAGAGTTTTGCTAGAAATTTACAAAGAATTGGACAAGGAACCAACAGTTGCAGTTCTGAAAAAGAAAATATGCGAACAACTTACTCGCGTGAGTTAAAATAGGTAAGTAAAGGCTCAAATACCTAAATAATTATTGTTTTATGACATGTAAATACATCATTATATTTATAGCAGATAATAATTCTTTGAGGAACATAAGGGTAATAGATAAAAGAACAGAAATAAATAACGTGTACTATAAAAGTATTTATTTAATGTTGTTCAATTTAAATTATTTTAAAAGAAAAGTAACAGATTGGTCTTTACAAATTGATTTCATAGTTAATTTTATTTATAGAACAAAGTTTCCAGAACAGATTGTATATAACTAAATTCTGCCTTAACTGAAATCTGAATAAAAAAAATATAATTTCATTAATAATGTGCTTTATATTTACATATGAAATCTTGTATGCAAACGGGAAGTGGCACAGAAAACATGTATGTACCGTCCCTTTGGTAAGCACTTGAAAATCAAGAAGAAGCAGCTCAAACACAAGAAATAATTCCATTTAAAAACAAGAAACCAAAAATAAATATTGCCATGAAGCAAGAAGAGCTCAGAGATTCTGCCCAGCGGCTATTAAATTCAAAGGAAGATGAATAGGAGGTCGTGGGAAAATAAGTCGGCATTCAATTAAAAGACCTAAATAAGGACCAGATAGAAATTGCCAATAAACTTATATCAGATGCTATTTTTTATGCTAAAGCTGGAAGGTTAACTCCCTGATAGCATATATAAAGTTCAGTCATCTACAGAGCGAGTTCGGTATCCTCCTGAATTATCTACATTCATCATCTGATTAGCCGCCCTTGCAATACTCAGTTGAAAACTATCATCCAACATCACTACTACGTGTGTCACAAAAGCCACCCTCCCAATTCTCTTCCCAGTCTTCATTTCCAGTTGAAAGCTATGATCTATCCTCATTAAGTTCTGGTGATATTAATAATGAAACACCTGTTATTGCACAAGGCAACAGTTTCCTGATGAAAGATTTTTTTAATCATCAGACATAAAAAATAAATAATAACTTCGGAAATTTCAATACTATATAATTTTGAATTTGTTGTAATTCCAAGATTAGATTCCTACTTTTTTTTAAATTAATGTTACTAGTTTCTGTATTAAATCACAGTGTAAATAGTAATTGTTAAATAAAAGTTTTACTTATATATACTACTTTTCTTCTTATGATAATGTAGTGTTTCAGACATTTGTAGATATGCCAACATGTTTCGGGAATAATGTCCGAAAGCATTTGTGGTGACGTCAGCGAACTAAATTTCAAATCTTCACTTATTTGTCCACTTACTAAAAAACACAGAGTAACGTTTAATCGTTCTCTGGCACTTATTCTTTCGCGCATTAAGGTATTTTTCTATTTTATATAAGGGGTCCCTAGTCTGAGTATCTCTGCAAAACTTTCAGAATTCACTCTCAGAAAATTCGTAAAATCTTCCGGTTCTAGACTCCTCAAAATTTTCGTGTGGGATAGATTTTTCCTTAATACAAGCCATCTTTTCACCCAATATCTTCTTTTTCGTTTTGTACAAACTGTAGGAGGTACAGGCTATTGTTAATACCATGTCAACTCTGTTGTTTTGAAATAAAATGAGCGTCTTTCAACCACACGATCCCAATGTAAAATAAAATCAGGAGCGAAATTGTTACGTGAGGAGGAAAGCCCCGTGTGATTGCCCGACGGATTTCCCCTGTAGATTGGGACCGAAATCGGGTCGTCTGTAGGCGCCTTAAGGCCACATACATAGGACAAACAGCGAGGAAATTTGAAATCCGATACAAAGAACACTTGAGGGCATTAAGGTGCGCCAACCATTCTACATTTGCAGAACATCTACTTGAGAACAAACACGAACACACTGATATATGGAAAGACATGCAAATACTGAAAATTAATAACCACAACAAAAACATGCTGACAGTTACTGTTGACAGGTGTCCCGATATGCGCGGAACGTCCCGATTTTTGGGGGTCAAGGGACGCGTCCCGATTTATCCTCGATCGGGACGCCAAATGTCCCTATTTTTTTAGCTAAGTGATAAAAACCAATCACTTGTTGCAAAAGAAAGAAATCGCGTGTCACACACCGAGATACATCACGCCCAACCAGCAGTACTATTTCACAGTTCATGGTACAACTAACCCCACTACACCGTACATTGTGCAAAAAACAGTTTAGCATATCACATGGAGGCAAAAATGATATAGCATAACACCAGATATGTAACGTACACAATAAAAAAAGAATAAAGTATTAGTTTAACAACATCGTTGAAAACATTTTTAACCCCAACAAAATAGGCAATCACGAATCAAGAAGATGAACTAAGCGCTTATATGTCATAAAGACTCGGGCAAGCACAGCCTTTCATTTAGTTTTTTTTCGATTGTGAATAAAAACTCGATCATACTTTGTATAACGATTCTAAAATTGCTGAGAAATTGTCACTTGGAAGAACAAAGGCAAGTGGGGTTGCGCATAGAGGCCAATAGACTTGCGCATAATAGTTCGCGAAGGGGAGCGCTCAGTTTAGTTCGCAGCTCCCTCGCGAACTAGTTCGCTCTTTTAGTTCGTTAGTTCGCGTCTCGAATTCAGAGAAACAGATCGTTCGCTCGCCTTGCTACCGCTACTGCACGCCCTATTTTGTTTGTTAAGTCAGTTTTATTAGGACATAATCATTTTTTTGTCGTTTCTAAATGGAATTTAATATGACCTTCTTAACAAAAGTTATTGCTTAATAATAGCCCTTTCAAATTACATTAGCATGAACAGTTGCCGCCGATAAACCAAAGTGCTCATTGTCCTTTACACAAATGGGTAAATTGAATAATTGTGCTGTTTTTACTATTTACTTTACATGCATTCGTAGAATATTAATTTTTTTAATGGATTTGTTTATTAGTTCATGGAAGAAACATTATTTATAAAAGGCGCTAATGATCCTGCCGTCGACGCGCCCTTAAACCCCAACAACAACAACAACATTACTTATAAAATATTATTAACGCGTTTATTTTGATGAATTAAAATACCCGTTTATAAGTAATCGGCTTTTTTATATAAATAAAGTTTTGGAAATCAGGGACAAAATATAATTCTACTATTGGCTACAACTTAAGTACTATATGACAGAAATAATATTACCTATATTATTAAGAAAAATAACATTAATACTTCCAATGTGATATCAAATAATTAGACATATAAAAATAATAGTGACCCTTGAATGAGAAAGTGGTAGCAATAACGAAAGTGCGTAAATTTCCAGTGAATTGGAAGTCATTGAGCAATTATTTTATTAGTGAAGGGGAGAATAATCCAACACACATTCACAATTTTTTGGCGACGAATGAAACTGATGAAGACAAAAGTTAAAATCTTTTTGAATTTCGCAAGTCATTTCTTTCATCACTTTCACAAAGCTGTTAACCAACAGACTGAAAAAAGTATTATATTATGTCAGCTTTAAAATCAGCGCTAGAAAAATGTAAAAGATACTGTTTCTTTGGTTAAGAAAACAAGAAAAAGCCTATAGAAACCAAATTCTCCATAGAAAGTGATAATATAAAAAAATAATGCTCTAGTATTCGTTGATAAATGTCTGGAGTATCTTAGTAAGTAGTTAGATTTTAATGAAAGCAATTGGCTATACAAAATCCAAAAATTAAATTCAAATCACAGGTTTTCATTTTATGACTGTGAGACTATATTAGAGGTTATAAATTTGCGAGTAAAAATGAATATCAAAGTGAACAAACTTTACTCTGAAATAACAATATTATACGAATTCCAGGTAAAACTAGGAGAAGTATTTCATGAATAAAAAATGAGCTTTTTCTTGAAATTAATTTGACAACTGAAAGCGATAAAGCATATGACAATTTTACCGTAGACAAAAAAGAATTAAAGATGAAAGAAGTGCAAAAAATATAGCTTAAAAAATGAAATAGTAAAAACATATCTTTTATCATTTTCTACTCTTTCGTAAAATATTATATTTTTGAAGTGTAGCATATTTTTATAGGTTATTCTTTTTAAAAAATTCCTACCATCAACCGAAAAAATATTGGAAACCCTAGAGGCGAATGGTGCTAGTTCGCGAACGGTAGCGCTCAATTTAGTTCGCGAACAGTACCGCTCAGTTTAGTTCGCGAACGTTACCGCTCTCTATAGTTCGCGACCGGGAGCGCTCTGTTTAGTTCACGAACGGTACCGCTCTCTATAGTTCGCGACCGGGAGCGCTCTGTTAGTTCGCAAACGGTACCGCTCTCTTTAGTTCGCGACCGGAAGCGCTCTGTTTAGTTCGCGAACTAGGTCCTCCAAGACAGCTCGCTCGCTCGCTTTGCTAGCGCTACTGCACGCGCTCTCTTGTTTGTTATGGTAGTTGTGGTTATCGATGGTTGTCTTTTGATTGTTAATGGGATCAAAGTGTATTTTATTTTCACATTCCACGTTAAATTTATTAATGTTGAACAATTTATTTTTCTTTTATTCTTATATCTGTGGCTTCAGTGAAATGTGTCCACAAGGAACTGTGTTTCCTTTTAGATAATAAACTAAAACAAAAGTTGATCTTCGGGAAAGGATCGAACGAACTAACGAACTAAGGAGCGAGAGATCTGGGAACTAGTTCGCGTAGTTCGCCTGTGGGAGCGCTCTTCCGAACTAGTTCGTTCGCGAACTACACAAAACTAGTGGCCAAGGTTCGGCATCTACCCAAGAAGCGATCGAAGCTCTTGACATCAGTGGTAGGTAAATTAATGGAAACATTGATATGCAACCACATCAGAAATATGTGTGAGGAACGTAAGTGGTTTTCAAGCAGGTAACATGGGTTCAGGCAAGGATATTCATGCGAATCTCAGCTAGTGTGATATATGCAAGATATTTCAGATGAAATGGACAAGGGAGGCCAAGTTGATAGTGTAGCACTAGATCTGTCAAAGGCATTTGATAGAGTGACCGTAAAATGGTAGTAAATAAACTGAAAACTATTGGAGTGGATGAGAAAGTGATTTGCAGGGTAGAATAATTTTTAAAAGGTAGAAAACAGAAAGTTAGGGTAGGAAATGTGGTATCAAAAGAAGTAGAAGTAAAAATGGGAGTGCCGCAGGGTAGTGTATTGGGACCATTGCTATTCATTATTCTAATGAATAATTGTGTTGATTGTTTACTATCTGAAATTAGATTGTTTGAAGATGACATAATGCTAAATAAAAGAATCAAAACGATAGAGGATTGTAAACAGTTGCAGGGTGATCTGGACAGGATATCTAGTTGGGTTGGTAAACATGGGATGCAGATAAATGCAAAGAAGAGTCAGCTTATTATATGCACAAATAAAAAACAAATGGTTAATTATGAATATAAGGTTGGGATAGAATTGGTTGCTGAAGACTTGAAATGTAAATATCTTGGCATTAAATTTCATAACAAGCTTAACTGGGCAGGACGCATTGGACAGGTGGTAGGAAAAGGTTTAAAAATACTGCAATTGTTGGAGAGAGTGATGAGGGGATGCACGAGAGAAGTAAAGGAATTGGGTTACAAAACTTTGGTCAGACCATGGCTCGAATATGGTAGTGTAGTATGGGACCCTCATTTTACGTATCAAATACAGGAGTGCAAAAAAGGGCTGCTAGATTTGTTTCTGGAAATTATCGCAGAATGCTATCGGTGACAGATATGATAAAGCAGCTGAAATGAGATTCATTGCAAGACAGGAGGAGGAGGAGGACGGTGATGGGAGTGTACAGGGCATATACTGGCGATGAGGCATGGAAAGATATTGGAGTAGGTGTGAAAAGTAGTTCATGGAAGAGAAAAGATGACCATGACCACAAGCTGGCACTTGATTTCAGGCACAAGGGTGTGGGAAGATTCTCTTTTTTAGGTAAGGATTTCAGGGACTGGAATGAGTTACAAAGGGAAATGATTAATAATGTACCGAAAACGATGAAAGAATTTAAAGATAAAATTTGTAGAGGGCAAATGTAGGTGGGTGCAGGATAGGGGGAAGATGGGGGTGTAGGAAAATTGCCATGGGAGCCTGTGCTGCATTGCAATTAAATTAAATTAAATGATATATTTTATAGTGTTGCTACAGACACCCTCAATCACGGTAGAACAAAAATTTATCTGCTGATAGTAATATTTTACAGGCCAACTACAAATTCAAATTTTTGAATTTTATAAGGAGGCCACGTATAAAAATTTAGTGACTCGATTGAAGGAGCCCAATATAGATACTATACATTTTATTAGTTACTATGCAGACAACGCAGATGTGAACTATAGGTGCCGCAATTCAGTTTGTCCAGTTACTGCTCCATGATAATGTTCAAATTATATCAGTGGGATCTACTGAACACATTTTTCATAACAGTGTAAAATACACTCATGGTATGAGTAAATTTGAATGGAGATTTTCATCCTGGAACTGCCTACGAGCCAAACGAGCTCAAGCTTTAAAACACTTTTATGAGACGCATGAATCTGAATATTTGCTCTCATGGCATCAATACCGGTTTCAAACGCCGCAAGTAAAAGAAAATTTTTCAAGGCGAATATAATTTGGTTTAAGAGCTCGAATAATCACTTCCGTATGACAAAGCAGAGATACAAATTAAGTTATTGAAAAAAAAAAACAATCAAATCTAATATTAAATATAATTTTGATAAAAATAAATACTTTAAAATTATTATAAGAATAAATAAATACTTTAAAATTATTAAAAGAATAAAAAAATACTAAAAATTCAACTTGAAAATAAATTATTTTCATAATATTTTAATAATTGTCAAAGTCAAAAGATGTGACTATTAATATAATGTTTAGTAATCACATTCATAAGCTATTATACCTGTAGAAATTATCCCTGTCCTCTATAAGTTATAAAAATAACGAGAATTATATAGAAATCTATTTTTGGAGGGTTGTCCCGATTTGTAACCCCAGATTCATAACCTCTTATAAAGTGATAAAGAGAGACCTGTAGAAATTACCCCTGTCCTCTATAAGTTATAAAAATAGCGTGAATTAAATAGAAACCTATTTTTGGAGAGTTGTCCCGATTTTTAACCCCCAATCCCGATTTTTTTTGTCATTCCGTCCCGATTTTTAACAATCTGGACCTGGCAACACTACTGACAGTACAAAAAAAATTCTACATACAGAAAGCAATATATAAAGGGAAAAATATAATCAATGGCTACATTCACCTCAAGAATCAGACTTTATTCAAAACATTTAAAACAATTCCGTAATATATATAAAACACACACATGCACAACGCTAAAACATAGATGTAATTTAAAACACAAACAAACAAATCGATAAGATACTTGCCCGAAATAATAAGAATCTCTGAACACAGTAAACAATAACAAATATTCTTACAGTGGTTACACAAACAGGAACGTTCGTAAACAATAGTGGGTTTTCAAAATGACGAAAGTTTGTGCGAATAGAAAGAAACCACAGTGTATGTGCGGAACACATAAAAGCAACAGAAATAAACTGAAATGGAACTTCCCCAGACTTCAATGTAAAAACAAGAAACAAAAAAAGTAGAATGTAATATCCATAGCTCTTATTAACAGATTAGAAATGTAAACATACTTTAAACAACGTCAAAGCATGTAAATAAAACTGTTCTAGGGCACCGAAGATGATTGAATAAATCGAAACGCGCCTGCCAAAAAACGAAGTTTTTTATTTAGCTACACTGGACGGATAAGTCACAGAAACCTTATTATTAAAGCAGCTAAGGAAAAAAGACCTGAATCTGAACATATATACGCATTGTATATATAAGATCAATCAGTCCTAAGATTAACAGGTTTTTTATTCAGGTCGCCAAGTGATTTCAAACTTTCACCGAAGAGTAATAATTCCAATAACTTGTGAATAATAAGGTACTTGATGAAATAACAAGGTCGTCGATACTAGGGATATTCACTAAACATCGATGCATTGTATCCATTCGATGTTTACCATACGATACATCGGATTGATTCGATGTTTTCACGAAGAATTTTTCTATTCAGGTGCATCGATGTTTTTTTGTAAAAATATCGAATAAATTTAAAAAAACTGTGGCTAATAATGACAAAAATAAGATAAATAAATATTAAGATTACTAAATTTATTCAAGATGAAATTAATTCAATTTAAAGTAACTGTCATTAACATGTGGTGACACCTGCGGGCAATTAGCGGGACATAACAACGGTGAGGTTGAATTTTTCTTGCTTTGGCTGTCCTGTATGTATGAGTGAATGAATAAAATCAATTTCTTAGGTTCACTCCTACTGTTTGCCGGTGTTTGCTGTGATTCGAAATAAGATATTATTACTCTAAAACGAGTTGTTACCTGGTACTACTCAATATTTGGATAAAAACCGGGTGGGGGCAACATCTGATTAACTATTGTCGGGACTTGCATCCTAACGCTTATTTTCCAAGGCTGCTCAAATAGTCAGTTAGCAAAGGAACAGAATGAAAGGAAAACGATTGAGTAATTTTTTTGTTTCTGCAAAGTTTGCCTAAACACCATTGGGTTGTTAAAAACTTATAATTAATATTTTTAGGCAGATTTAGACTTTAGTATTTAATGTCTGGTTTTTTATCGTCATGGTCTGGTATCGTAATAAAATATTTCTGTTAATCTGTAGTTTTTGTTTCACTCACAAAGCTATACCTCACTCATACGACACCACTTAACCAACACACAAGATCATAAAATTAATTTTTTAATGTTGGCTGGAAGATATCGCTCTGGCCCCGCATTCGGGAGAACGCGTGTTCGAATCCCCGTACGGGCATCCAGATTTGGGCTTTCCAAGGTTTCCCCAAACCACTCCAGGTGAATGCTACAAAAGGCAATGGCCGAATTCCTTCCCGTTCCTTGCCCCTAGTCCTTTCCCCCTTCTAATGATTTCGACGTCAAGGAGACGTAAAGCCATAAACAAAAAAAGCATAAAAGTAAACAGATCATTACAGCTGCAGCATAACACTGCTGGTATAATGTTACCGTGTGTTAACACGGACCGAACGAAACACAACGAACTATTTGCAATCAACTGGAAATGATGAAAATCAAACTATTGTTACAATTTCAATCGGCGATTTTAAAGGAACAGGTAAGAGATAAATGAAACGTCATTGGCGGACTAATATTGTTGGTTTGTATTTGTTGAGCTAAGAAAAACATAAAAGTATTCGATGTTGAAAAAACATCGATGTTTTAAAGCGATGCATCGAAAAACATCGATGCTGGTTCCGATGTTTTACATCGATGTACTTTCTAAGTGGACACCCCTAGTCGATACACATGTTTAGCCCGCCTAAATCTTCATTAACACATACACGGATAAGGCATGGTATCGGCTACTTCCAAAGATTCTGATACTGTTATTATTACTCAGCGATTCGCGAAAAGTGGGTGCATTGCACGTATCCTAATGTGTAATTGCTTGTGCACAGGAAGAAAGTCAGTATACAAGTTTCAAGCAAACATCAGAAACGCCGCCTGACGTTTCCGGATCGCTAAAAATTACTCCAACAATTGAAACAGAACAAAAACAACCAAAACCTGTATAAAATTAGTTATAGCCCTAATCACTTTTAAATGAAAGTAGATACTATATACAGACATTTAAGCATAAAACTGACAAATTTAAACAATTCCAAAGACCCGTAAATCATATTTAAAACATTACGGTTTACTCAAAATTCATTATTACAGTCTTTTAATTGACATTTCACACATTATACTGCTTTAATCATATTAAAATTAATTTACACAATTTGTATCAATCAAAACAATTTTAATTCATAGGAATAAAATACAAATTTACCGTACAGTTAATTAATGTGTATCTATTTCCAAAACCAATGTACTTAATTCATACATTCAAAATTAACAGTAAAGTTGGGTCTGAGGATTGTAACAATCTGTATTCACAACTTAGATGGTACGTGTTATGTTCGTTAGCCTGGAAAATTACATTCTTTAAACAGTAATAGCAAAGTTGAGGTAGAAATTATTTTTATGTTTATAAACCACACCATTCAGTTATGGCGTCCTCTTTCGCTGTGGCGCAGAAAAATTCAAACCAGTAGGCATGAAAATACTTAACTAGTTGCAGCGTTAATTATTTCTTCACAATGGAATATAATTTCGCATGAATCTCATACTGGAACAACCCAGAACACCCACAACATGTTTTATTTGAAATGACGTCTCCCTGACAATCTTCCTTTGATGATGAATGATAATTTTATCTAGTATTGCGCATGCTGCAGCTATATGAACTATAGTAGCTGTTCAGTAATTGTGATAGTGGGTAAGCAAGTAAGGCCCATAGAGCATGGAAAAAATTTGAAACTAATTAAAAATGAAAGTAGAAAGACGTATGAAGAACGATAATTTTTTTGACTGGAAGGAGTATCTAAGCCTCCTTACAAGAATTATATATATATATATATATATATATATATATATATATATATATATATATATATATATATATACTGTAATCAGTCTCTCGAATAATTTGATGCAGTCCTCCACCCCTTCCTATCTTTTACCAACCTCTTCATTTCAAAAAACCCTCCTACAGCCCACGTCCTCAATTATCTACATTATAGATCCTAATTTCTTTCTCTGCAGTTCTTACTTTCGACTGTTCCCTCCACTAACAAAGCAACCATTCCCACATGACTCGAAATATAACCCCTCACCCCCCACATCCTGTCTCGTCTTTCTGTTAGATTCTTCCACAAACTTGTTTCCTTACCTATCATTTCCAAAACACTACATTCCGTACTGTATCTGTTCACTTAATTTTAGCATCCTTCTACACAGTGGTGGATCTACGAATTTTCCGAGCCCGGGCAAAAACTTGTGATTGCCGCCCCTTCAAACATGAATTTGCCGCTCCACTGAAGTTGCCACCAGGGGCACTGCTTCTATAGCGCCACATTTCAAATGCTTTAATTTTACTTCTTTCTGGTATTCCTAAAGTCCATGCTTCGCTACCATAGAGTGCTGACCTCCACATATAGAGTATTAAAAAGGTCCTTCTGAGACCTAGGTCTACATTTGAAACTAAAAGATTTCTCTTTTACATGAAGGCTGCTTTTAACCCAATTCCTGCTTCGGCCATCAGTTGTAATTTTACTTCCTAGATAGCAGAATTAATTTACTTCTTCTATCGTATCCGATCCTATTTTTATATTTAATCTACTGTTATTGTTATCATTTCTGTTACATTTCATCACTTTTGTCTTGGTTCGGTTTATATTTGGTCAAAAATGGAATTATATTAAGACACCATTAAAAATCGAATAAAATAAAATATTTTTTTGTTGTTGGTCCGCATTCGGTGAAACAGAAAGGAGTTAAAGTAGTCTGTCAACTGCTGTACTATACTCTCCGTTGGCAATGAATGTTAGTGATGACTCGTAAGTTAATTTAATGCTGTGTCATTTTTATCAGTCACAAATTTGCTGCGACGTAAGGTCATACGTTCATCTGAAGGAAGTTACATAAACCTTCAGAAACGCTGTGTCGTTATGAACCGTTCTGAATTATTGTTGAAATATTTGGTAACATAGAGTAAGATTATCCGTAAGAACCAACGACGTTAAGTAAAAAGAAAAGTGTCTCCTTGTTAAACAGTATCTATAGAAAATGCTTTAGAAATTCGCATACCTTCCGCTAAAATAAAAATAACTTGAATGAGCTACTTACACCGGTAAGGGTCATCTCTTTGTGAACCAGACAACGAGACATATAGTTCGGAAAACTATGGATTTACCTTCAAACCAATTACTAAAATTGCGATTAAAAAAAATGGAGGGCGGACTTTGCAACTATATTTATAGAGGACGATATTTCAATTCCTGTCGTGTAAAGTTAGATGCCTATCTATACGAGAAAATATGTTACTTGCAGCTTGTACATTTTAGCCCTGTTTCAAACCTGTCATTATATCTGGAGAATTTAACGCAGCCCTTAATACATGTTACTTCGACACGGAAATAATGCTGGTTATTTGCCTTCAAGTAGTTAAACTTAAATTTTTTACTATTTAAAACATACAAATGTTTATCGATTATATATGTACTCAAAAATCGGTATATCATCAGAAGGTAATAAAACAATTTTATTGCACTGTGTTTAAAAACAGGTAGCGTCCTGCAACCTAAAAACACTGGGAGCTCCTTATCAATTCTTGCGGTTCTGCGGAATTAATAAAGCTGATTAATCAGCGAGCTCTAATGTAATGACAGATTGCTTCATTCTTTTTATAGTTTTCTTAGGCGATATTAGACACAGAGCTATCGTAGTTAAAGATTTTTCGCAGATCATGCTATTACAAACAGCTACCTATCATTGATTGTAGTTTTTATGTGGTTTTCCGCAACCACAAAGGTGAACGCCGGGATGGCTCATAAACCACACATTGCACAAACAAAAATACATTTAGCGCTCATAGAACATAGACGTTTCGCATACAGATGGCAACACAACTTTCCTCCCCGGGAGGCGTTGGGATCAGCGATAAGCTGACCCTGGAATAGTGGGATAAGAGGAAGCTGCTGTTACAAACAGGGGAATAAGCTCTGTTAACAGTTCCGTCAGCCAACAAAACCTTCACGTCGCGTCGTTGCAACATGATGCAATGACTGGCACTTAAATTTCAGAAAGTGCCAGGTAATGCCTCGGACAAATAAACGAAGCCACTTGACCATGAGTACAAAGCAGATAAATTTTTGAAATGGTTGATCAATGAAATATTTGAGAGAATCGATGCTGAAATTATAACTTATCAACGCATTATTTTGTGGAAAAATAACCCGATGGCGATTCGTGGTAAAATAAAATAGCTTATTAAATTCATGTAAAAATCCGTTTAGAATCACGTGTACCGTTGTAAAATCCATACCCGAAAGTATTGCTGACATTTTGGAAAGCAGTCGAATTTGTCGACGTGAGCTATAGACCTTGCGAGAATATTATATAATCGATAAAGTGGCTAGATTAATATATTCTACATACCGGAGAAATGTTGTTTTCTGAAATACTTCTTCCGATAACGTATTGAAATCCAGATACAATCTAGATTAGGCATAAACCACACTTTTCCGCTCACAATTTTGTTACGTGTATCTATCTTTACTTATGCATAAATCAGTAGCGAGCCGTTTTCTGTGTATCTGTTTATTAAGAAATCATGTAAAATCTACTAAAATGAGTTTGATGGATTTTGAAAACATAGGATCCAACTTAAAAAGTTTGGCAGTCTTATGACTCTATGTGATATGGCGCCTGGGCAAGAAATGTAAGTATGATGCAAATCTCAAAAATTTTTAGGATCATATTTCGCAAGAAATGTACTTCGATTTGAATTCTCGTCCGGCCATCCAAATTATGGTTTTCCACGGTTTCCACAAATCTCTCCAGCCGAATGCTGGGATGGTTTCTTCAAAAGGCAATAGCTGAATTCCTTCGCGTTCCTAGCTCCAGTCCTTTACCGCCCATAATCACGTCGACGAGGGAAAAAGCTGTAAAAAGAAAAGCAATGGATACGCGAAATAACGAATATTTTCGAGAACAATACGAATCATGTAAGAACGAAGACTTTCCCGGCGTATGCTTGAAATGAAGTCTTCACTGGTGTACCCCCGGATAGTGTTTTGAAAACACGATATTTCCGTCGTCTTCATCAGGTGTCGAGATATCTGCACAGGTCGGCTGATGCACTGTTCATTTTTTCCTGGAACACTGATATACGTCCAGCTTACCTTGTTGCACTTATAGACAGCAATGTAGAACTCATATTTCGATTTCTACTTATTCAATTAGTAAACATTATTTCATATTTCCATATCTTATCTTCATGTTATCTCAAATGCGATAAGGATAATAAAAAAAAAGCTGTGAATATTTCTCAATCAATAGTTAAATTTTGCACCTCATACAACTATTATCTTGTCGGTATTTTGTTATTTCTCCATTTTTATCCCTTGAAAGTCACAGCTGCTTATACAGAACACGATGTTAAAGTAACTTTGAATATAGTTTGTAATTTAAGTAAAATTAATTTAATTGCTTACAGACTGAATTATTTTACAAAAATTTAATTTTCTTATCAAAAAATTCCCGAAGAGCTGACAGGGAAAATAATAAAAAACCGGTAAAGAACAATCAGAAACCAGAAGAGTTAATCGAATCAGCTCAAAATAAAAAAAAATGATACTTGAATAAACATTCGAAGCAAAATTTAACAAATGGTAGGATTTAGAAGAAAATAAACCTGAAAAATAGTGAAATTTTAGATTAAACTAGAGCTGGTGCCTACGAATTCGTTCGTGTTTATAAGAATTTTGATTGATAAATACCGACATGCAACCACCATAGAACACGTTGGAAGACTTGAGGTTACACCCACACTTAAACTCCAGTGGTCTTCGCTGGGTAGTTATGGAAATATAGGGACACACATGTCTTTCATCGAAATATGTAAATGCCCTTCGTCGACCATTTTGAACCGCTATGTCTCCCACACCCCACAGCTGCATTATTCAACTACTGAAGTGCACAATGGAAGATATGAGGCTATTACTACACACAAACATTATCGGCTTCGCGTATAATTTTTCTTGAATACACAGGCAGCATTTCAATCTAACCACAACCTCCGCTATAACAGCTCCTTTAAAATCAACATGCACAAGTAACACAGTCACGATAATGACGGCTGCTACATATTTGATAATGCCAAACGTTACCAGACAATTAACATTATATTACTTCTGTCTTATCTATTTTATCGGTTACGCGTATACTTTTTCTTAAATACTAATGCCTGAGAACTGTGTTAATGATGTTTTCATTCCGAAAGAATTTTTTCTACTGGCCGTAATATGCACAGCTGCAAAGTTAGACTATAGCGCCACGTATCGGAATGTCACGTAACTAAAAACTTTACAATTCCCTTCATTAACATATACTAGATGATAGTGAGGTTGAATGCCTCTAATGTAATGAAAAGTAGAACCGCACTTTTGTAGGAAATATTTATTTGTTTAGTATAATAGGTATGGGAAGGCTGGGCATAGTGGCCACGCTAAGGTTTGACAATGTTTTAACGTAACTTACAATATACCTAAAGGCATCAAAATCAAGGGTTACAAAGTTCAACTATCGTAGTACATACGATAAATTTTTTAGTTACCTTTTCATTAAGTTTAGTACTTAAAACAACCAATTTCTCAAAAAGTACCCAGGTGACCACTTAGCTTCGAAAAAAGAAAATGAGTGATTAGAAACGCTCTAAATTTGCAAAGCAGTATACTTTATTTTTAAAAAAGGTCATGTAGCTTGTAAATAATAGAAATTATAACGGTCAAAAGGCACTTTAATTGCAATTTTCGGAAACGAAGGAATAGCTGTTTCGTTCGACTCCATCACAGAGTTCGTGAACCCAAAAGTAACACATTTGGCATTCAATCCATCGTTCTTATAATGTTGAGTTGAAATATTTTCGTTGCAGTACAGGCACTGTGTGTGTGTTCTTGTTAATCGTCAGTATCAAATAACAATTTCTGGGGTAGATTCTCTGCGGTTGGTGGTCTTCTATCTAGCATTGGTTTCCTTCTTATTCTGTTTTCTTCTTTTTGTTTGCTTTTGCAGCTTTTAGTACATTTTTATATGAACTTGATGTGATCATCTGCAAAGAGCCTTTGTTTCGGCCTTTTCATTTGTTTTTCCTGCTATTGTTGCACAACAAAAACCTTTGGGCTCACAGAAAAGAAGTTTCCAGTCGTTGAAATACTACCACAAAATAGAAACGATTTAATTACTTTTGTTTTTTGATTACTATTAATATACTCACGTCAGCTTCACATAGTAATAAAGTATTATATTTATATAATGTTAATGTTCTGCAAGGAAGAAACAGAATCCGTGCTCAACGGACAGAGGCCACGGCCACCAGCAGGTGGACATTTTGCCCGGTTTGGCGCCGTTTTAGAAATGTCATTATATCTTAACAATGTAAAGAAACAATCATGATCACCAAATCAAGAACGTGCAACAAAAACATCACTCTTGCAAAATCATTATGTTCAGAAGCGCTAAGTTATCCGATTTCTTAGTAATAAATTCATAAACTGACCACTTACTAAATATCATGGTACTCAAAAACAACAAATATTCTAATAATTTCTAGAGATAATATGCTAACCGGATCTGGCTTCTCAAGGTAGCAGAAGGCATTAAGTTTCACTAGTTATGATTTTTCCCGCGTGATGGCACCATCCCTTGACCCCATGGCCACTTTGCCCGTTTCTTCCCTACGCATCAAAACACTTACAACATATTACGAAACAGTTAGGAAAATTTAAAACACAAGTACTACAAATAGTCACTGACCTTAACAGAATACAACCAACCTGACCAAAATGCACACGTTGTATACATTGGAATTGTATAGCAAAACAAAATTGTTTCCATAACAGAAAAAAATATCAGAATAATTACTTATTGAATAAAAAACCATTTATTGACATCTCCGACACATTCGCTGCAGAAATTTAGGGACTTGGCTCTGAACTGTCTCATACGCACGACCATCAAATTCAGAAAAACTTAATTTATGATTTTACCTAATTGGAGACCTTAATCTTTATAACGATATGTAATTTATCGATCTCGGTTAGGTATTGAAGGAGATAAATGGCTCGTAATAATAATAATAATAATAATAAAAAAACCACTGTGGAAATAATAACGATACTGTTGCCCTTTAAGGGTCGAATTCCAAAAAAATAATTTTATAAAATCTGGTGCGACCAAAGCAGACATCTTGGTCTGTAAAATGATATCTCATTCATCGATTTCGGTTAGGCATCAAGCGAGGAAAAAAAGATTTAGAAATGATTAAGGGTTGAATTTGGAGAAAGTTCTTTCTTAAAATATGATGTGACCAAAGCGGATACTTTAATATTTTATCGATTTCAGTTAAGTATCAAGGCAGATAAATGGTTAGTGACTGGTGTTGCCAGGTCCGGTTAGTTAAAATCGGGACAGAAGGTCGGAAAAATCGGGATTCAGGTTTACAAATCGGGCAAACCAAAAAAAATAGTTTTTTATATAATTCATATTTATTTGAATAATTTAAACAGGACAGAGAGAATTTCTATAGGCATCTATCATATAATACGAACTAATGATTACCGCACTAAACATTCCAGACTTGTTGAGTAACTTAAATAACTAAATATAATGGAAAAAAGTGTATTTAGGAGTTGAATTTTAAGTGTTTTTTTATGCTGTTAAGAAACACAAAGTATTTGCTCTCATAAAAACGGTATTTTTATGTTAGATTTTACTGCTTTTAGCACAGCTTTATATATATATATATATATATATTTTGTATGTACGTATGTTCAGCGATATCTTCGCCAATTTTGAACGGATTTAAATGAATTTTTTTAGTGGATAGGATATACCTCCAAAGTGGTCCCATATGAATTTCATTGAGAAACCACCCCTTCTACCCCCTTCCACCCTTAATTTTTATACAAATCCACATTTTTTATTCGATCTCGATGAAACTTTGGACATATATAGCCAAAAATAAAGAGAAAAATACTGTAAACTTTTGGTTTAAGAAAACTGAACCCCTCTCCCCATATCCACCCCCTTAATTTTTGCCAATTTACTTTATTCAAAGCTACAGTCGACACCATTTAACTGATCTCCATTAAAGTTGCCAATTACATGTAGTTTTTCATGGAGAAGGTTTCTGACCAAAAAAATAAAAAACCACCCCTCTCGCCTTCATACCCCTTAATTTTATAGAAACTTACATTTCTTATCTGATTTTTATTGAACTTTGCCCATGTATACTTTAAAACAAAGAGAAAAATCCTGTCAACATTTGGTCTGCCACAGTTCAACCCCCTCCCTCCTTCCACTCCTTTAATTATTGTCAATGTTCTTCATAAAAAGCTACACTCGATTGACCGATTATCATCAAAGTTGGCTTTTACATGTAATTTTTCATGGAGAATCTGACCTAAAAATAAATAAATAAAAAAAACACCCCTCTCCCCTTTACACCCCTTAATTTTTATACAAACCCACATTTTTATCCGATTTCGATGAAACTTTGGACATGTATAGTCAAAAATAAAGAGAAAAATACTGTCAACTTTTGGTTTGAAAAAGCTGAAGCCCTCTCCCCCTATCGACCCCCTAAATTTTTACCAATGTTCTTTATACAAAGCTACAGTCGACACCATTTAACTGGTCTCCATTAAAGTTGGCATACACATGTAATTTTTCATGGAGAAGGTTTCTGACCAAAAATAAATAAATAAATAAATAACCACCCCATGTCTCCCTTTACACCCTTTAATTTTATAGAAATCTACATTTCTTAAATGATTTTTATTGAACTTTGCCCATGTATACTTTTTTTTTAAAAAAAGTTTGGTTTGTAAATGCTCAAACCCTTTCCCTACTTCAGCCCCATTAACTTTTGTCAATGTTCTTTATAAAAGCTACAGTCGCGATCGTTTGACCGATTACCATAAAGGTTGGTGCTTATATGTATTTTTTCACGAAAAAGGTGTCTGACCAAAAGATAAAAAAACCACCCCCTCTCCCCATTAAACCGCTTAGTTTTTATTCGCAACAGCAGTTTTTTATCCGGTTTAGACAGAACTTAGCAAATTTTTACTATAAAACAAAGAGAAAAATATGCCAACTCTTCGTTTACAAAAACTGAACCCCTCTCCCCGTTTCCACCCCCTTGATTTTTGTCAATTTCTTTTTAGAAAGCTACAGTCCACACCATTTGACCGATCTTTATGAAAGTTGGCGCATATATATGCAATTTTTTATGCATAAGATATCTGACCCTAGCTCCCATTCCCTTAATATTTGTACAAAACCCACATTTTAATTCGATTCGGTGAAACTTGGCATGAGTATGCTTTAAAACAAATAGAAAAATACTGTCCACATAACTTTCACAAAAACGCAAACCCTATCCCCCTTCCTACCCCTTTAATTGCTGTCAATGTTCTTTATACAAAGCTACCGTTCTTTATGATTTTGAAGGAAGTATGCACATGTATACTGCAGGTTTCGAGAGTCCAAACTCCGCTCTTTCCTTTACAGTTTCTATCCGATTCTGAAGGAAATTTGCACACGTATACTTTAAAAACATACAGAACAACTGTAGGATCGTAATTTTTCACGGCGTTGAATATTAATATATTTTTCTCGGGCTTCCAGCCGTGTTAAGATGTGACATCTTAACACGGCTGGAAGCCCGATACTTTAAATCAATCAGAAAGGCAGTCCACATTTGGTATACAAAAGCCCAATCCTTCTTCCCCTTTACCCTCACCCCTTTTAATTTCCAATGTTATTTACAAAAATCCACAGTTTTAAATCCCGTCAAAATCAATTAAGCTATTTTTAAGTCATGGCATAATATTTATAAAATAAATGTGTCATAATGTTTCAAAATGTACTTCAGATTTCAACTTGGATTCCAAGCTTTCTTGTTGTAAAAACCAATTAAAAATCTATATTTTTTTGTGTGATGCCGGAGCAAACAGATATATTCCAGAGACAGATTTCTGTATGTGGTATGTATTAATGACCAGATGTTACATGTTTCGGTTATCGACCAGCAGCTTTAACAGATGTTATGATAAGATCGAAACATAGCCTGGACCAAAATGTAAACTGACATTCCTTAACACAACACCCAATTCACCCCGTTATGGAAGTTGTTGTGGTATATAAAGACAAAATTCTTCTTTGAAAGCAAGCGCTTTAATCTCTGAGCTACCAGGAAGTTCGCAACATGGGAACTGCTGCGACATATTTAAAATAAAAAACAAACTATAATACCACTAAAAATTTAAAAATAAAATAATTGTTTAAAAAAACCATAAAAACCGCCTTAAAAAAATATATTTAAATAACTTTATACCTTGTTTAGGAAAAAGTAAATCTAAATGGACAATATTTTACATTACTGTCACTGAAATTTTTACATTACCACACTCAAGATTAGTGAGCTCACTTGTACCATAAGCCGCGAATTGCACTGCTGGTTGGGTGCACAGCGTTTCGAACGTGTAACCCAATTTCATTTTTTGCTATAATGACTATCACTTAGTTAAAAAATCGGAAGATTTGACGTCCCGATCAAGGGTAAATTGGAACGCGTCCCCAGACCCTGAAAATCGGGACGACCCGCGCAAATCGGGACACCTGGCAATGCTACTAGTGACAGAAAAATGCTTTGTAGAAATATTAATACTTTTGACCTTTAAGACACCAATTATGAAAAATTCCTTTCTTAAAGTATGGTGTAACAAACCGAAGATCTTACGAAGACCTCAGTCTTTAAAATGATATCTCATTGATCAATTTTGTTCAGTTATCAAGGGAGAAAAATGGCTAGTCACAAAAAACGCATTTTAGAAATATTAACATTTTTGCCCTTTAAGGGTCGAATTACGAAAACTTCCTTTCTTAAAATACAATATAACGACGGAGGAGACCTTATTCTTTAATTTGATACCTCATTTCTCAATATCGGTTAGATATGATCATATGAAGGGAAATAAATGGTTCATGACACAAAAATGCGTTCTAGGACTTCTTGTCTATAAGGGTTAAATTCAAAAACAAAAAAATCTTTCTTAATATATGATGTCACTATAACTGAGACATTGTTCTTCATAATATTACTTCATTTATCGATTTAGGTTAGATATCCAGGGAAAAAATGGCTCGAGACACAAAAAACGCATTTTAGAAATTTTGACATTTTTTCCCTTTAAGGGTCGAATTACGAAAACTTCCTTACTTAAAATATAATGTAACCATGACGGAGACCTTATTCTTTAATTTTATACCACATTTATCTATATCGGTTAGATATGAAGGGAGATAAATGGCTCGTAACACAAAAATGCGTTGTATAAATATTGATACTTTTGTCCTTTAAGAATCGAATTCCGAAAAATTCCTGTCTTAATATATGATGGCAACAAAGCGGATACTTCATTAAACGATTCCTGATAGGTATCCAGGGAGATAAATGACTCGTAACACAAAAAGCAGCATTTTAGAAATATTGACATTTTGCCCTTTAAGGGTCGAATTCCGAAAAATTCGTTTCTTAAAATATCATTTGACCAAACTGGAGACCATAAGCTTTAAAATGACGCCTCATTCATTAATTAAGTATGAAGGGAGATAATGGCTTGTTACAAAAAAACACCTTATGGAAATAATATATATATGATGATGATTGCGAATATGGCCTGAATATGCCAAGTATTTCGTCAGTGATAATTCTGTTCACTCACACACAGGATATTATATATGAACAGAATGTACTGTAATTTATTTCTGATGTTTTCGCTGCTTGCCAAACCAAAAAATTGCAAACCCTAATAACAATCATCCTTAATACTAAGGATCCATCAAAACCACTTATTAAATGATTTGGCATATATTTTTGATTTTTAGAATTTGTAACAATATCAAGTGTGCAAAACTCATGTGTAATTGTAGAAATACTCAATTCTTAGCTCAAACATGAACGATGCTAGTGGTTCAGGCAGTGTATTCTATTCTGGCAAGATAACTTTTCCAGTTGCACGACTTTCAGTAACTCTATATTTTACTAACACCTTAAGCGCTACCGACCGAAAGCAAAGCACACAATACCCGAACACCACAACAAATGTGATCTCGTCCACTTATCCGTTTTATAATTTTTAAGGCACTTATTTGATAAATTATAACCTCAATTTAATAGAGACCAACAGCATTAATTTTTTATTTAGCAATCACGATACAAAAAAAACTAACCACAAATCTTATATGTTCAGCAAAGTTAGTTTTGTTTACTATGCGCTAGGGTAACAAAAACTGTTATCTTATAACCACCGATTTCGAAAATATTTCTTTTAGATTCTGATCCACGGATATACTTCCTTCGGTAATTAAAAATACTTATTTTCTCACGTCAGCTTGACATTTTATTTCAACCTAATAATATAAATTCGAACCTAAGAAATATAAAATCATTAACTTTTCTTCTTTGTTTCTTGTTTTTGGAGATTTGTGCTATTAATTCACAGATAAATTAATGAAGAAATTTTAGATATTTTTAGTAACCTCATTAAGATAAAAGATAAGATAATTATTGATCTATTTTGTCAATCTATATTTCAGGAGCACAGTTGACAGTGGCTAAGTCATTTTGATGATTAGATGTCATCATATATATTATTTCTATAAGGTGTTTTTTGTCAAAAGCCATTATCTCCCTTCATACTTAACCGAAATCAATTAATGAGGTGTTATTTTAAAGCTTAAGATCTCTTCTTTGGTCACATCATATTTTAAGAAAGGAATTTTTCGTAATTCGACCCTTAAAGGGCAAAAATGTCAATATTACTAACTAAAATGCTGTTTTTTTTTGTGTCATGAGTCATTTATATCCATTGGTACCTAACTGAAATCGTTTAGTGAAGTATAATTTTAAAAATTAAGATCTCCGCTTTGGTGATATATATTAATACAGGAATTTTTCGGAATTCGACACCTGCAGAGCAAAAGTATCAATATTTCTGCAAAGCGTTTTTATCTCCCTTGATAACTAACCGAAGTATGAAGTAGGATTATGCAAAGTAATGTCACAGCTTTGGTGACATCATATATTAAGAAAGAATTTTTTTTGGAATTCAACCCTTAAAGGGAAAAAGTATTAATTGTTCTACAACGCATTTTAGTGTCACGAGCCATTTATCTCCATTAATATCTAACCGAAATAGATAAATGAAGTATCATTCTGAAGATTAGGTCTCCGTTGTGGTCACATCATATTTCAAGAATGGATTTTTTCTGAATTGAACCCTTAAAGGGCAAAAATATCAGTATTTCTAAGATACGTTTTTTTGTGTCTCTGATTATTTATCTTCCTTGATAACTAAACAAATCGGATAAACGAGCTATCAATTTAAAGCATGAGGTATTCGTAAGGTTTTCGATTTCGTTACACCATATTTTATTGAAGGAATTTTTCAAAACTCGACCCCTAAAGGACAATATTATTAACATTTCTACAATGCATTTTTCTGTCACGAGTCATTTATCTCCCTTGATGCCCAACCGAAATCGATAAATGAGGTATAATTTTAAAGATTAGAGTATCCATTTTGGTCACATTATATTTTAAGAAAGAACTTTATCCAATTTCAACCCATAAGGGGCAAAAAATATCAGCATTTCTAAAACTTACTTTTTTTAAACTCACTTGATGCCTAACCAAAATCGATAAATCTACATCTACATAATAAATACTCTGCAAATCACAAAACTGTGGGTGGCAGAGGGTGCTCAGCACCAAACCTAATCTCTTTGTTGTGCATTCCAAGCCCTAATGGTACAGGGAAAAAAAGAATTCATATAAGAATCAGTGCGGCGCCTTATTTCTCTAATTTTATCTTTCCTTTCATTCCGACCCAAATAGGTTGGTGGACAAAGTATTTCACTACACTCGTACGTGAAAGTGGGAGTACGCATGTTTACCAATAAGTTTAAACGAAGCGTGTAACGTGTATCTACCAGAGACTCCCAGCCTAGTTTACTAATCAGTTCTGTAACGCTTTCATAAGGACTGTAGCAAGCGGTCACGAATCGAGCGGCTCTTCTCTGTACTCTCAATCAGCCTCTTACGAAACGGATCCCAAATGGCACAACAATAGTCCAAATGTGGACGCACAAGAGATTTGTACGCTATCTCCTTTGTTTGTTCATTACAATTTTTCAAAATTCGACCTAGGAACCGCAGCCTAGAATTAGCTCTACCTACTGTAAAGTCTAGTTTTATGACGTTATTAAAATTAGAATAAAATAATGAGATGCATTAATTAATAATTCATTTGCAAAATTAATCCCGGGTAGGCGCCAAGAATGGAACTGTTCTCTATCCGAGAGAAGCAACATTCCAATTCTGAAATACTTTTAATCAAAGCAATTGTAATTTTAAAATACCATAAAAAAAAACACAAATCTTTATCTAATCAAATGATATACTGGTACAATGGAAAGGAAGTTATTGAAAGCAGGGTTTACAACACCTATTATTTTCATTGAATATAAAATTGATTGGTTTATTGAACAGAACTGAATATGAAAAGTTTCTTTTGAACAATTTAGAGCATGATTCTCATCTCAGAGCGTTGCCTAGGGTTGAATGACGCAAGAGTGTCTATACATCGTCGGCGTTCTTTACCGTAGCAGATGACGTGCAGATAAAACAGAGTCTCATAGACCTTGTTGATCAGCTGGGCGAAGGTGACTTGGCGAGGTAGCTCCCCGCAGCTCACCGGCAATCTCCCGTGGTGCGCCGGTGTGGATTGTTTGCTGGCCAGAAAAAGAATGTCTCCCTCCCGCGTGTTCGCTCCGTTGAAAACTTGCAGGCTCCCCAGTTTTAGCAGAGGCGGGAAATTTCAGCGAGTCGCAGCGTTTGGCGGGTCATCCACCATCTCCATTGGCGCTCCTCATGCAACACAAAAAACTTATGGTTTCTAAAAGTTCGTAACACAGTTTGATTCGCTGGATCCCAACAGAGAAATCCTCATTTCGGCACAGTCCCTATACTGTCCTTTGAATTTCATTGAATGCCTAAAGCTTTTAACTTTACGGCCTGCCATAAATCGTTCTGTCTTTCAGCGCAGGTATGAGTCACCTGGCTCTCGCCGATACCAAAGAAACGTGGAATTCACACGCATAAATTTCGCGTCAACAAGGGATATTACACTACCAACGTATTAATATGTAAGTCCCATTTCATGTTCCTTTGTACTGTTACTCCCAAATATTTCATAGAATCAACCATATCAATAACTGAACTGTTTACCTCGTATTTCAGAACAATCGGATTCTTTTTGTTAGTTATGCTCATTGTCTTACACTTTTTACAATTTAGTGTGAGTTGCCACTCAGCGCACCATGCCAAAATAATATCTAGATCACGCTGAATTGCTAAAAAATCGGCCAAATTCCTTACTTCCCTATCAATAACCGCATCATCAGCAAACAATCTAAAAAGGCTTTTCACTTTGTCTCCGAGATCGTTTATAAAAATTAAGAAAAGAAGTGGTCCTATTACACTTCCTTGAGGTACACCCGATGTGACATCTAGATTAGAAGAACTTTCTCCTTCAACAACGACATACTGCGATCGACCAGTTTGAAAATCCTTTATCCATTCGCAAAGCTGATCCGATATACCGTACGCTCGTAGTTCGCTAAAAGGCGGTTCTGTGGCACAGAGTCAAAGGCTTTCTGAAAATCTAAAAAAAATTGCATCTACTTGTGAACATGCATCAATAACTTTCATTACGTCTTGTGTAAATAGGGCCAGCTGTGTTTCACATGATCTTTTCTTCCGAAATCCGTGTTGATTTGTTGTAAGCAAATTATTTTCATCTATGAAATTCATAATGTTTGAGCATATAATATGTTCCATAACTCTACTACAAACAGATGTTATAGATATGGGACGGTAGTTTCCAGGATCGCTTCGATCACCTTTCTTGAAAATCGGAGTTACTTGCGCTATTTTCCAGTCTGAAGGTACTTTTCGCTCTCCTTGGGATTTACTGAATATATCAGACAGAAATGGCCCGATTTCCGCCGCATACTCTTACTGGAATACTATCCGAGCCAGGTGCTTTTCCCCACTTTAGGAGCTCTAATTGCTTTATGATACCTGCAGTATCTATTCGTAATGATTCCATCTCCAACTCGACACGACGCGGGAAAACGGGAATGCTATCCTTATTTTCGTGAGTAAATGAATTTTTGAATACAGTATTTAGTACATTAGCTTTATCGCGGCTTTCAATAATCTCGGACCCTTCGCGAACTAGTGCTGCAATATTGCTGTTGGTACAACTGACTTTTCGAACATACGACCAAAATTTCTTTGGGTTTTCTGCGAGACTCTTAGAGAGAGTGTTTGAATGAAAATCGTTGAAGTCCTTACGCATCGCATTCTTCACACGTCCTCTTAACTAAGCCAAGGTTTCTAAATCGCTGCGAGACCTCTTCCTTCTGTAGCGTGCGTGTATCCTCCTTCGTTTTTTGAGTAATCTTTTGACTTCGCATGTGTACCACGGTGGATCATTCTCCCCATTTATTTTCCGCTTCGGTATATGTACTTCCATACCTTCCCTGACTATATGTATAAATCGATGCCACATCTCTTCAACGGTGTCCTTTGTTGACTTAAAGTTATGGTAATTATTCCTCAGGTAGGTTCTAAAACACTCCTTTGAGGCCTTATTGAATCTGTATACAATCCGTCCATTTCCCCTTTTTCACTTGGTCATTAATTTGATAGTTGCAATTACCGCTTTGTGATCGCTTATTCCAGTGGTCGTTGAAATGTCGGTGAATAATTCTGGCCTGTTAGTAACTAGCAAATCTAAAATGTTTTCGCTACCGTTATGACACGGCGTAGGTTCATTAACTAGCTGCTCGAGATGATTATCAGAGAATAAATCGAGAATTACTTCAGAAGCTGCCTTATCCCTGCTACCAGTAATGTGAACATAATTTCGCCAGTCGATATAAGGCAGATTGAAGTCGCCTCCTAGAATCATAGCATGATCCTGAAAACGGCTAGCTATACTGTTATCATTACTTCTTAATTCCTCGGCGATGGCTATGTCAGAATCGGGTGGACGGTAGAAGGCGCCTCTGACGAGTTTTGACCCAGCAACATTGAGTTTAATCCATATGATTTCACAGATAGTATAGACGTCTATTTCATTACATGGGAGGAATTTACTCACAGCTATAAATACCCCCACCTCCATGAAAATGTAATCTGTCTTTACGAAAAACGTTCAAGCTGTCTTTAAAAGATTCGACGGAACTTTTTTCCGGTTTTAGCCAACTTTCTGTACCGATAATGATATCCGCTTCTGTGCTACAAATAACACTTTCAAGTTCTAGTTGTTTGTTACAAACGCTTCTACAGTTAATTACGAGTACTTTTAACTGTTGTGGCTCTTTTACGTTCCTCCTACATTCCGGTGTTGTATCTGATTGGGTTGCCCGTAACTGTATTTCATGTTTCGGGTCTTCCTCCCTCCGCCTAAAAAACCACCCAGTGCATTCCACACGGCCCCTGCCACCCGTGTAGCCGATTCACGTGTGTAGTGCACACCTGACCTATTCAAGGGAAGTGTTATTTTAAAGACCAAGGTGCCCGCTTTGGTAACATCATATTCTATAAAAGGAATTTTTTGGAACTCGACCCTTAAAGGGTAAAAGCATCTATATTATTTCTAAAACGTGTTTTATTATTATTATTACGAACCATCTATCTCCTTCGGTACCTAAGCTAAATCGATAAATGACATTTCGTTTTAAATATTAAGGCCTCCAATTAGGTAAAATCTTAAATTGAGAAAGAATTTTACGGAATTTGATGCTTAAAGAGGTCGCGGGTATGAGACAGTTCGGAGCCAAGTCCTTAGATTGCAGCAGCAGAAATGTCAATAAATTTTTTTTTCTTTCTTTGTTTTTTTCTTTCTTTCTTTTTTTTCATTTTTTACAATAACTTCTTTTTGGTTATATTTTCTGTTACGGAAACATTTATTGTTTTGCTTTAGAATTCCAGTGTAAACGTTTCATTCGCACAGAAATACATATCCCAGAGTTATGATATGCTGCGTGTATTTTGTTCAGGTTAGTGGTATTCAATTAAGCTTTTCGTACATACAGTGTGTTTTAAAGTTTCCTAGCTTTTTCGTAATATGTTGTAATTATTTTGATGCGTACCTATTACCCTAAACAAATAAATTATTACTAAAAATGTGCGGTTCTACTTTTCATTATATTACAACCATTCAACCGCAATATTCATCGTATTTTATTAGTGAAATTTTCGTACGGGTCGTCTATTATATAATTATCAGATGATGGGATTTGTACAAATGACTGATAATATAATGACAAAACAAGTATTCATGAAGAGAATTTAACAATACAACAGTAGATGAAAACAAAACTTCAGAAATACTAAAACACAATTTTTATGAGTCCATATATTCATTAATAGAGTAAAAACTGTGCATCACTAGAAATGTCTTTAGTTTTATTTTAGATGAGCTAAAGGAAGCATTTTTTACTTCTGGTAATTTATTAGAGTGTGCTGTTCCTGAATTTAGAATACATTTTTGATATGTAGTAATCCTGCAATTCGTTTTGTGGATGCCTGAATGTCCTCTAGTGAAGTAACTATGTACCACATCATTTTCTATTAGTTTGTTGTTTCTTAGGAGATATTCTGTCGTGAAAAGAATTATTTCATAGATGTACAGATGTGGAACATATAGAATGGCGATTTTTATATAAAATGCTCTACATAATTCTTATCAAAAAAGGTGTTACAGTACAGACTTCGCTCTTAAACCGATTATGTCACAAATAGCACAACGCCAGTATGGCAAAGAAACTAATACGACGTGTCAATCGCGTTCAACAAAGAAGTTTACTAATTTGTGGAAACTTTAATCTTTAATTTCTCAGATTTACATCAAAATACAACGTTCCCTATTTTACCTATCAAGTGCTAGCTTAGTACCCAGCATTGCCGGGGAAGATTGGGTTGATTTACCACTGTAGAATCTTTAGTCTCCCAGTGAGAAACATGTTTACTAAGTTCCATCAAAGTCTCCTCAGCCGTTTCCGCGACGTGATAAAACCTAGACCCACCCTCATTCAACCCAGTAGGTGGCACGTTTAGATCAATTTACTGTTTATTTAGGAGTATAGTTTTCTATGAAAATAAATTTTAAGTATTGTCATCAGTGAATACTTCTACCGCCCACTTCAACAACGATAATTAGAATACAACTTACTTATGAACTGATATTCCATGTTCTTTCCTGTCTGGCCTATTTGTGCAACCGTACGCAACACAAGATGGCATTAGAAAACACTTATACACATTACAAAATGAAATAATCACAGCATCTAACACAATGTGAACATCGCATTTGTTTGGAAGCGCAATATCGCCACTGCCACCACTGCGCATGTGCGAGAGTTTAGAGCCTGCTTCACCGATTTAACGTCACTTCTCCTCAATATATTTCCTTCCTCCATGACCCCAACTGTTGCCTCCATTTACAGCAATCTTTCGCTTTTTACAAAATTAATTCCACCTCAACCTGCGGGTATCACAGCTCCATTCTCTATTATAATAGGGTTACTCTCATGACCGACCTTAACTTGGCCTCGTTTTGCCGCAGCGCTGTATGTTTCTGCTGAGTTCTGCGGCTCGGCCATGCCGCTGTGCTGATGACGATGTCCCTTGGTCAGCACCTCAATACGGGTTCTCGCTGCACCGCTTTCCGGTTACTGGAACGTGATGATCGCCGACCTCCATGTCTCGATGACTCCTCCTCGCCTCTAATGAACCTGACCAACCTCTCCCCTCTGCCCAATGAGCCGTAACTAATGTCTCAGCCGACAGCCTATACTCGACTGTGGGCCGCATAGAAAAATAGAAGAAGGAAAAACTCCGCACTATTTACAACCTTCTGTGGTGCTGAATTCAAGGGAAAACGTCGGAAACAATGTTACTGCTAGCTGCCTGTTGCCACAGTAGCTAACTTCTTCTAGGGTTCAACGTCCTAGCTGAACAAGAAAAATGTCTTCTGTGGTGGCTAAGGCAACAGTGTGACTGATTTTAGGAATCGAAGCCCCCCACTGACAACAAATTAATTTTGGTTTGTCTTGGTGGTGTTCCAAAGCAGAATCTCAGGCCATCTTTACAGAATATGACGAATGGGTTTGCCTGACAGTATGGGAACCATAGTGATCTAACCCCGAAAGACGCGCCTCGCTAACGTCCCGAGGCTTGAAGCTAGCAGGCTACCATAGACCCAAGATCCCAGAGCGAGTAACTAGATCAGATTGGCTTACTTGAATATCATTATTCGAGAGGGGTTGCTTCTCGAGAGGGTTTAGCGCTTCCGTGGAGCTTATGTAAGAACTAGTAATGATATATGGTAAAGCGTCAGGAAGTATATTTGCAGATACTCTCACAGAGAGTAATAGAACACAAATAGGAAGGTTACTTGATAGATCCTCACAATAGATTACGACCCAGTAGAACTGGGTGATATGCTTACATTTGGTGACGACCGAGGCTGCATAGGCTGGCCGGTCCCTGGGCTCGACCCCAGCCCGCCGAGCATTTTCTGCAAAATTATATTATTTTGCACTTTTAGTGAAGTATTTGTATTTTGACATTTCCTTCAAAGTTACAAGATGCGTAACATTACTGTTGGTGTGTATTTGTTTTCGCTCAGATATAGTTTAATTGTCCGTCACAATTGACAGGGGCTTTTTGTGCTTGTCAAACGTGGTCGAGTTCTGCTCCAAATTGGCTATGAGGGGATTCGGTGATTTTCTAGCGACTCTGTAGAATGTTTTTGTTTCCTTGAGGATTCGCTCTGAGAGTAAGGGTGTCCCTGCGGCTTCATGCATGGGGGCTGTAGGGAACCGGCATGGCAAATGTAGTGCACACCGAAGTGGGCGGTTTTGCATTATTTGTAGCCGTTTGATACTGAGCATGCATACTCAAGGATCGGGCGCACAAGACTGCAATATATGTTGACGCCGGTGCTGGCTGACAAGGTACTGTCCCTGTTCGACAGTGGGTAGAGTTCTTGAAGCCTAGTTGCCACTTTCCTTCTTACTTCTTGCGTGTGTCTTTACCACGTCATGTGAGATTCAAGGACTACGCCGAGGTATTTTACTGTAGGTAACCATACGATATCTTCCCCATTGAGGTGCAGGTTTGGTGTATGGTTTATATCCCGATCACGCTTCCCCAGGCGTCTCGTGAATAATATTGGCTGCGCCTTGGCGGTGTTGAGCAAGATCCTCCATCTCCTGGCCCAAGCTTCCGTTTGTTGGAGGACCTCCTGGAGCCTCCTAATTGCTGCGACCTTGCACCTGTGTGCGGTGAAGAATGCCGTGTTATCGGCATAGACGGCTGTGCGTACTGTGGCAGCGACTGGTATGTCGGCAGTGTATAGGTTGTATAACACTGGGCCGAGTACCGACCCCTGAGGAATACCGGCATTGATGGTTCTACGAGATGAAATGTCGCAGCCGACTCGTACTTGGAAGGATCTCCCAGATGAGCTTTACCAGAGGGCCGGGGATACCCTGTGTGTAAAGCTTGAAAAACAGCCCACTGTGCCAAACTGAATCGAACACACTGGCCACATCCAGAAGTACAAGGGGTGATCAAATGAAAAGGTACGAAACGACACGGTGGGTACAAAATATACACCATAGGCCTGAACACAACGATCCCACTGATGAACAAGCCGCAGGATTCCTTGTTCCCAGAATTCCTGTGGCCGTGACAAGACCCAGTCCTTCACAGCTTCCTTGAGTACATCGTCCGAGTTGAAGCGCTTCCCTTTCAGGTGTTTCTTCAGTGGACCAAACACATGGATATCGCAGGGCGACATGTCCGGACTGTAGGGCGGATGGTCCAACGTCTCCCACTTGAACTTGGCCAGTTCCATGTGCGTGACTGGAGACGTGTGGATGCGCGTTATGATGGAACAGAACCACACCCTCCGTGAGCAGCCCCGGTCTTTTGTTCTTGATGGACCTGCGTAGGTGTCGGAGTGTCTCACAGTACACATCGGAGTTAATGGTTTTTCTGTGCTCGAAGAATCCTGTCCTCATACGGACTGACACTTCATTTGGACGCCGCTTTTGATAAGAGCCTTTGCTATCTACTGCGCATGCGGCCGCCCGCGCATGATCCGATCCCAGTCAGAGACTCCAATCGCATCCTGAGATGTCTCGCTACATTCTCCCATGGCGGAATATGCAAATATTTAACTGTTACGTTTTTACGTCGTTTCTTACCTTTTCATTTGATCACCCCTTGTACTAACGGACAATATCCTCTGTGGTTATAGGCCACGGTCGAACGCTCGACGATTCTCAGGATTTGCTGTGTTGCCGAGTGTCCCCTTTGGAATCCAAACTGATAATCATGGATTATATGCTCCCTGTTGATGTGGGCCTCCAGTCTCTTGAGTATAAGTCTTTCTAGTACCTTACTAATAGACTGAAGCAAACAGATTGATCAATAATTTTGGGAGAAGTGGGTGTTTTTCCCCGGCTTTTGTACTGCAACCACTGTGGCCCGTTTCCAACAGCGAGGGTAGAGCTGGCTGCTTAGGATAATGTTGAATATATCAGTGATGTGTTCGACGACTTGCTGGGGAAGATTTTTAAATAGTTGATTACTAATGTTGTCGATCCCAGGAGCCTTCCTAGAATGAAGCCGGTTTATAATGCTGCGAACTTCTTCAGGTAGTCTCCGTCATCAACTAAGAGGAATCTGGCCAGTCGACGACGGATGACTGCAACTTCATCCTCATCATAGTCCTGAGAGGATGTGAATTGCCGCTCAAAATGGTCCGCCAGTGCATTTGCTTTGTCCTGGTCACTAAACACATTGCCCCTTTCACCGTGCAGCGGTGGGATTTTTGTTTTCCTCTTAGTGAAACGCCTTGTTTCTTTCCATAAGGTACCGTCACTAATTTGGAGGGTGGCTAAGCGTGCGGACCACTCTCTGTTGCGGTGATCTTGGATCGCCGCCTTCAGCTCTCGCTGCAGCCGATTGGGCAGGCGTCTGGTGTGTGAACGTCTGGTTAGGTGCCATTCTCTGACAACCCTGTTTTTGTGTCGGATCTGCGCAAACAGGTGTGGAGGTAGTTGGCGCGATGACTTCTGTCGACCGCTGGAGGCGTTGCTCTGTTTGCAGCGTCTAAGATGGTTTTTGAGACCTGTTTGATGGCGGACTCAGGGTTCGTGGCGTCAATAGGTCGCAGTCATATCATGGATTCCGCTACATCTGCTCGGAAGCTGTCTCAGTTGGTTGATTTGTAATTGGGAGGATTTATAGTGACTGGTCTCCAGGGGCCGAGTTTGATTTCAATTATGACCGGCGAGTGGTCTGAAGATAGCCTGTTCATCTTGGTGGTGGAGACGTAACCAGTGATTCCTCGTATCATAACGATGTCTAGGACGTCCGGTCTACCACCATTCCAAGGATGATACGTCGGCTGCTCTGGTCCCCAGACAAGTAGGTTGTGTCGACGTGCAATTCTGTGTAGTTGCTGTCCTGCACTGTTGGTCACTCTGGAGTTCTAGTCAGCGTGTTTAGAATATAAGTCTTCCCCGATGAGAAGTTTGCCTCCAAAGTTTAGTATTTGGGCGAAGTCATCTTCGATTAGTTTTCTGCTCGGTGGTCTGTAGGCAGAGACCACCGTGACTGGACCGCTACTGGTTTGCACCTCTATAGCCTTTGTTTCCAGCTGTTCTGTCTAGGGTGAAAGCAGCTCATGATGGGGGATGCCGTGTTTGATATAAATTGTAACACCGCCTCCGGCTGTTGGTCGATCTTGCCGGTAGCAGCAGTAGTTGGCCACTGTGGCTCTGAGGCCCTGTTTGAGGTATGTCTCAGACACGAGGCATATGTCTATAGCCTCGTCACGTAGAAATTGTCTAAGCTCACCAATTTGTAAGTGGATGCCGTCAGTATTCCAAATGCACATGGTTAATCCTTGTATATGCGTTCTAGCCATTGTGGGTAGAAAGGTTTCCTGGGTTGTCGGTTGTTAGGTCCGTCTTAGCTGCGGTTGCTATGTCCACGGCTAGCTGGTCAAATTTAGTGAGAAGCGTTGTCACCATGTTGAAAAGGTTGCCTACTATTGCCAGCATTTGGTCCATCGTCCCTCTATTCGCAGAATCAGAAGAATTTCTGTTGTGGTTACACTTTTGGCATTGTTGGCCAGGTTTGGGATGGCTGCTGTTGTTGGCTGCATGTTTGTTGTTTCCCTTGGGTTGACTTTGACCAGTGACGGCTTCAGCAAAGGAGGTGATTTCTGAGTGGTTGGTTGGCATTTGTGCCTCACTCTTCTTTCTTCCTTTTTGTTGTCCTTTTCCATTCATCTGAGGTGGGTTCTGGGCGTTATTCTTATCTTCTCGTTGGCGGCTGTGTTGGTTGGTAGCTGGTGATTCCTGAGCAGGTGTTTCTTCCGCCTTCTTCTCTACGTTCGTCTTCTTCTGCTCCTTGTTTGTCTGGGTAGAGGTGACACCCCGTTGTCTACCTCGGGCGCGTTTGAACGTTGGACACCCCTTATAGCTAGCGACATGGCTGCCTTTGCAGTTGGCGCATGTCGGGCTGTTTTCACCCTTCCTCATGGTGCAAGCGTTGGACAGGTGCGCCCCAGGGCCTGACAATTATAACATTGAATAGGGCCATTGGACGACCTCAATTTTTCTACTTTAATCTGTAGAAACATCAGCGCTTCTAGTTCAAATACTTTCCTTTTTTGAGGCCGATCTGGAAGCACCACAAGGAAAAGAGGCATTACTTCAGAGCCGCCAGGCCTCTTTAGTTGTGTTACTGTTCTTATGTCGAGTCCCAGCTCCTATAATTCGTCCTTGATGTCTACCGGTGGCATGTTCGGGGGCATGCCTCGGAGGACGATCTTCAGTATCTTTTCCGCCGCGGACGGAAATGTGTAATAATGTATTATCCTCTGCTGCGGCACTGCTGTAACGTCCAGGTAATCTTCAGTATTGGATAATGTCAAGTTGACTTTGTCACCACCGGCGGACTTGGCTTGGAAAGGCCGCCCATTCAGTATTCCTTTCACTATCTGATACAGTTCCTTGTATATGTTGGGGTACTGTACCACGATGGGCGGGATCTGCTGTTTGGAGCTCTGTTGCTGCTGGTGTTACTGCTGCTGTTGTTGTTGCTGTTGTTGTTGCTGCTGCTGTTGTTGCTGCTGCGACTGTGGCTGTGTTTGCTGCTGCTGTTGTTGCCGCTGCTCTGGTTCTTCCTGGTACAGCACGTCATAAGGGTTTCTTAGTTCTATTTTGCCAGGGTCTAGAGTAGGTGGAGGCTTACAGGTGCGACGCGCCTGCGAGATCCCTCCACCGTCATCTTGGTCCCCAGCTGAACTTGTTTTTCGGTTCTTGTTCGTGCATTTACCGTGAAACGGGAAAGTGGCGGATTGTTCTGGGAAACAGAAGGCACCGATGATTTTCTTCTTTCCCGCCTTTTTGTCTTTGCTGGTCGTGGCGAGCTGCGACACAGGGATGCTGATTTTGCTATGGCTTGCTCTCTTCTCACTCCTCGACATCTTCGCTTTACCACCGAGGAGCGTTGAGGTGCACCGTTTAGTTGCACGGGAGTCATGTCCGTGGGCAGGCCCGGTCGTCGTTTGCGTTGTGTGCACGGTCTCAGTTGTATCCATAATCGAATCCGATTTCGGTTGCCGGGTCGTCGTACGATCTTGCGAAGCCGTCCTATCTAAATCCGTTGCCAAGTCCGTGTCCGAAACCGGGTCGTCAACACAGCCGCAGCTGTCGCCGGCAAAGCCGAGTGCGCTGGGGTACTCGGCCCGCCTGGCGCGACAGTTCGGCGAGCACTATCCTCGTCGCTCATCTTAACGCTAGAGAAGCAAACACGGAACTGATGGGTGAACTGATTAACTGATCAGATGATCCACAGATTCACTGATCGACTCCCCCTACGGCTTGGTCGACCTATATACTTCTCGAACACCTCTGGCATGAACCAATAAGCTTCGAGCGTTACCAAACAAGGTTGCGCGCCCGCCGACTTGATCTAAAATGGTCTCCCGCGCTCTCCCTCTGGGAAGGCGCCAATGACCGTATAAAGTAAGTATGTTAAATTATTGTTGCTTTGCTTATGTAGTTTCACTCAGTGCTACATAATCTCGTGTGAAAATAATTTTGTTATTTTCAAACACGTTCGTCGTTTCTTCTTTAGTCTATTTTACAGCTAGCATCTAACAATAAACAGATGCACAAGTCATTAATTATTATGGTGAAAATTTAATTCACTCAGATAATAATTTAACAATTTTCATCAACACCAGTTGAAACCACGACCGTTACTCTTTATCGGACTTCGCATAATGCATTTACGAACTCGACCAATAATTCGTTCCTAGCCACCAACATCATCTCAAAACAACAACAACACGAACTTAACTAAATCTCAAGGAATATGCATATCATGGAATAATCTGTAATATATATATATATATATGTGTGTGTGTGTGTGTGTGTGTGTGTGATCGTCACATAAGGTTACTCGCTTAGACCCAAACTTGGTATCATTTCTAGTCTTAGAACATGGCTTGGCCATAACAGCTCTGTCATGAACGTACCAATACCTACTTTTCTGACTTGAGCAGCTTTTACGTTGTTCCAGTTGTCCCCAACCTAACCCCTTCAATATCACACTTACTCTCCTGCTATATGTACCTGTTGCGAATCAGGCGGCTCTTATTTTGGCCTTCTGTAAGGCCTCTATTAACAGTTTATGAAGGTGGCCCATACAGAAAAACAGTATTCTAAGCGAGGTGGCACCAGTACTTGGTATGCAATCGATTTATTCCCGGAGAAGGCTACACTGTATTAAATTATCTAGAAATTTCAGCAAATTGTTCGCTGTCACAGTTATCTTCTCAATATTTTTCACAGCAAATTATTATGTTAATAAAGTCCTCTGCTCACCCTGCTCACTACGCCAGTCACCCGAGAGGCTTTTATTAATTCTCAACGCCGAGAGATACTTGGATCTTATGTAAATTATTATGTATTAGGTATTTATCGAAATCTAAGGTAGTAAGGACAGTGTCATTAATTGTACATTCACCCTTAAATGGAGTCAGCTTTCTAATTATATGCATGACTTAGCACTTTTTAGTGTTTATCTTCAATTTCCAGTCTTCACACCAAGCTATTATTTCCACAACGTCGTCATATAACAAAGGGAAGTTGACATGTATTCTTAATTCGTGATAAATAATAGCATCTCCGGCAATGGTTTCATTTTCTCATCGATAACGTCACACAAATCATTCATGTAGATGAGAAACAACAGGGGCCCTACTGTCACAGCCCTTTTGGTGTGTCAACAGGACTGGCCCGTGGTTGGGCTGTTTCCGGATGTTGCGTGAAGAGGGCTCCGAGCTTTTTGACTTACTTTCTGTGTTACGATGAGGCCTCAATGATGACTGTGTTATGACAGGAAGCTATAAACTTTGGCTGCTGACCTTGCGCTCTTCTTCTCTCCTCTATTCGTCCGTAAACTTGGTTCGAGCCCACCTGAATCTTGAAACTACCCGCCGGTGGAGGAACTAGCTCACCCATTGAAGAGGAGACGTCTGAACACTTGATTTATTCCTCCAAAAGAGGTTATAATACACGAACGATAATATACCAAGAGGCGCCGTCCACACTGCTATATGGTGAGATGACTAATAACTGAATAGTTCGGCAAGATGGGGGGGAGGCTTTGACTGGAGGCGGGAAATAAGGCAGGAGAAGTGTGTCCCAGCCCATCCGTTCAACCAATATGAGCGAAGTGTCGACTTGTTGTCCAAAAGTGATCTCTGTTGCGATGTGACACCTTCTGGACAGGCATCTCTTAGGCCGCGTTTACACGATGCGAGTTGATTGGAACGACATTTGGCCGGACCGTAGGTGGTGGGGGTAAGAGAGTGGACTAGCATGCTAGTAATAATTAGAAGACAGTCCACTGTCCACTGTGAGGACAGTTCTCTACTCCTATGATGTGATCTTGTTGAAAATAGTATGTCCATATTACAGAAAGGAATTAACATGGCAGCTAATTTTTTGATTATATTGTTGAATGATATGAAGAATAACAAAATAAAACGTAGAAATGGTTAAAAGAGTGGATTTTAAAAAGAAATGCTTTAAATGCCTCAGCGCCTTTTAAAAAAAATAAAGTTGCAAGTGAAAATATGGAGTTGCATCATTTAAGACTTAAGAGAGATTTTCAAACATCAGATTCGGCGGTAAATCTTACGATTACATATAAGCAATTTTTTTGACAGCAGAATCTCTAAAATCCTTGTTCTCATAATTTTTATTCTTAAAATTCCACTTAATTTCCTCACTTTCATGCAGTTTTAAAGATTTTAATGCCTCTGTTTCACTCCGCTTCGTTCCATTTAACTCGCACCGTGTAAACGGGTCATTTTTAGTCAGAGCTCCAGCCTGCTCAGCTCACAGCAAATTCCGTACTGTCAATTAGCCCTGGGCTCAGCGCCGACTTTTACGCTGTCCAGACGCGTCCCACAAAGTGATCATACCGGAACAATGTTATTGCATCTAACAGCGAAAAAAAAATTATGGTATAATATTACCTTTACACTAACATGCTTCCCTAGGTAACCCCATACCAACCTTGGGTCTGTGAAGTACATCTAAGAGGGTTGAGTGATAAATAATGCCTCCAAGGTCATAACTCGGGACTGAATGGGAATATTTTAATAAATCAATCACAGAAATGATCCTTAGAATGTCTCCTTTAATTACAAATATTTTTTCCCCACAAAATCACCATACAATTGGATACATTTCTGCCAACGATGAATCAGTTTTCTGAAGCCATCACGGAACAAGTCTTTTTTTATTTTTTATTATTATTATTATTTATTTGGCCTTTGGCTTTTGCCATACAGCCATCAAACTCATACATCATAAGGTGTACGTCTTATACAACGTGTACTGTTTACAATGTTTATAACAGTTTCTAGTATTAGTTTCCATTCTTCAGTGTTTACAATAATGTAAAATTATTTATAGACATTTACTTAAAATTTTACAATAATAGTTACTATACTTCAATATTTACAATTACATAAATTTCCGGTCATAGTTACAATATTTCAATGTTTGTAATAACTTATAATTATTTACAGACATTTAGATAAAATTTACAATAATAGTTACAATACATCAATGATTACAATAACTTATAATTATTTACAGACATTTATATAGGGTTTTACAAATATATTTGCGCAAGTAGTTGTAAATACAATTATTATTATTTTTTTTTTTTTTTTTTTTAGTTAAGAGGTTCACATCTGGTTTATATAGGTGATTGCTATTTATTATTGATATGTTATTTCATGGTCTTTTCCAATTGGGTGACGTTTTATAAATCTATTTCATATGTGGAGACCTGTTTCTTCTAGGAATCTGATGATTGCCGGGATAACCTGTCGGTTATTCTCATACAGCAAGATTGCGATGCTGGTTGGTAAGGGGACCTTTTGTTTTGTGATGCGGCAAAGTAATTCGTTTTGTGGAGAGTTATATTTCTTGCAACCAAAAAATAGATGATCTAGGTCGGCTATTTCTGTAGGGTGATCTTCACAGTAGGGGGATTCTGCTACTCTGATGCGGTGTAGGTGAGCTGCGTAACACCCGTGACCTAGTCTCATTCTTATTAGAGATGACACGTGTCGTCTACTCAAAGTTGTAGAGTGGTACCAAGGTTTTATTGGTATTTCGGGTTGAATCGTAGCGTAATGTCTTCCCTTTTCATGTTTTGTTATTTCCCATTCGTTCTCCCATTCCTCGTAAGATGTTTTCCTTACTCTGTTGTAGAAATCGGTGTATGGTAATGGGATTGCTTTAAAATTCCCTTCGACTATTGCAGCCTTTGCCAATTCATCAACTATTTCGTTATTAATTATTCCTATGTGTCCTTTGATCCAAATGATGTTTATTTCTTTATTTACTTGCTTGGCCCGTAGTGTCAGATCTAAGATTTTGTATATATATGGGTTTGTACGTGTGGTCCATTTCTGATATTCTATTTTACAAAGTATGCTTTTTGCATCTGTGAGTATTAGGATTTTTTGGAAATGTTGTACTCCGTATTGGATTGCTTCTGTAATTGCTAGAATTTCTGCCGTGTATATGCTTGCCTCTAGTGGGAGAGAGTACTTTCCTGAGGCTCCTGTTGTGGGGCAGTAGAAAGCGTAGCCCACTCCTTCTGGGGTCTTGGATCCATCAGTGTATATTTCTGTGAAGTCATGCCAATTGTTCAAGATATGATTTTGTATGTAATTGTTGGCTTTCCCTCTGTAAGTTTCGATGCATGGTTGTTGATAGGTCGGTGTCTTGTATGGATAACTGTAAATTGGCAGCTCTCGGTCTTTGTATATCAATGGGAACATTGTCTTCAGCTGTTCAAAACATTTAAGCAGAAGAGGTTTTCGTTCTTGGTTTTTGTTTCGTTGTGAGTTTCTGATTTTCATTAAGGTGTTGAGTTTGTTAAGAAGTGGATGTGACTTTATTGCTGCTCGCCGGATGAGGAAAATCTTTGTCACTAGTTCCCTTCTGATGCGCAGGGGCATCTCTTTCGCTTCTATCAGGAGTGCATTAGTGGGGGATGATTTCATTGCTCCCAAGCATATCCTTAGGGCTCGGTATTGGAGGGTGTCCAGTTTTTTCAGTACATATTTGGGGGCATTTCCATAAAAGATACTTCCATAGTCTATTATTGATCGGATGAGAGAGCGGTATAGTGTTAACATTGTTGTTGTGTGGGCTCCCCACCAGACGTGACTTACTGCTCGCAATATGTTTAAGGCTTTCCCTGTCCTTTCAGTTAAGTATTCAGCGTGTCGTGCCCAGGTAAGCCTGCTGTCTAAATATAGACCTAATAACTTTACAGATGTTTTAATTTGGAATAAGTATGGGCCTAATTGTAGTTGTGTCTGGCTCGTTGGTTGATATTTCCTAGTGAAGATGACCACTGAGGATTTAGATGGTGACAGATTGAGTTGATTTTGTTCCATCCATTTTTCTAGGGCTTTTGCTGTTTCTTCTAACCTTTTCCTTGTTAAAGTAAAACTTGCGGATGAAGTGTAGATGAATTTATCGTCTGCATATTGCAGGATCTTTACAGCTGGTGGTATAATTAGTTCTATGTCAGCTACGTAGATTGCATATAGCAGCGGGCTTAATATTGCACCTTGTGGAAGGCCTTTGGTGATTACTCGAGGACCGAACATGGTATTGTCTCTTTTGCGCAAATATATGACTCGTTTGTATAGCAATCTGTATATTCCTTTGAGGTAGATGTTTGGTAGATTCAGGGCTTTTAGTTTCTTTATGAGTAGCGTAATGTTTACTCCATCATAAGCTCCAGAGATGTCGAGAAAAAATTGCTGTGAGATACTATTGGTTGAAAATGCTTGTTCAATGTCAGTAGTTAGCAGGCTTAGGTTATCCAGGGTGCTCCTTGCCTTTCGAAAACCATATTGAGAATTGGGCAGTAGGTTGTTATTCTCGAGCCACCATTCTAATCGGTGCTTGATCATTCTTTCGAAGGTCTTCGCTATACAGGATGATAATGCTATTGGCCGGTATGATGCTGCTTTGCTTGGGTCTTTATTTGGTTTTAGTATTGGCACGATGATCTGTGTTGTCCAGGATTCTGGGAATTGGCTTTCATTCCAAAACTTGTTGTATAGTTTCAATAGGGTTGTTTTTGCTGACCTTGGTAACTTCGATATCATGCAATAATGAATACCGTCAATTCCGGGGGCTGAATTGTTCGCGTCTTTTAGAGCTTTCTCAAATTCTTCTATGGTAAATGCTTGCTGTAGTTCCTCATTTTGATGTGATAGATCTTCTGTATTGTTGTTACAAATGGTTTCTGGTTGTGGCAGTACTGTGGGTGGAGCTAAGATGTCGGCAAACTCTTCTGTGACTTCTGTCAGTGGGGTGATGAAGCTTTTCATTAGTGACCTATCATTGAGCATATTATGGTGTGTGTTATTAGATATTTTCTCACAGAACTGTTTCCATGAAGTACGTTTATGTTCTTTAAGGAAGCGCTTTGTTTCTGCATCTATTTTCTTGTACTGCAGGTAGTTGGACCACGTACTGTGTCGTCTATATGTCGACAGTGCTAACCTCCTTCTAGCGATTGCCTGAGAACATGCTTGGTTCCACCATGGAGCTGGTGGTGATCTTGGGTTGTTAATTTCTTTTCTACGCGGCATTGTTATGTTGGCTGCTTTATTTATTAGTTTGATAAATTCGTTGTACATTTTATCAGTTGTTTCTGCTCTTTTTACTGTGTATATTTCTTTATCTATGATGTTGCTGTATTTCTCCCAATCGGCTTTATTTGTGTTCCATTTTGTTGTTGGTTTCCGAGAATTCAAATTGTTTACATTGTGTGTTGATAATTCTATAGCAAGATGGTCTGATCCCATCGACTGATTGGTTACTTTCCACTTAATTTCTGCTGCAATGTCTAGTGAACAAATGGTGAGATCGACAGCTGAGGGTCTTCGTTCAGGTGTCTGTATTAGGGTGGGTGTGCCATCGTTTAGGATTGTTAAATTAAATTCTTCCAATATATCTAGGATTGCGTTTCCACCCGCATCATTGTACGCGCAGCCCCAACTGGTGTGGTGTGCGTTGTAATCTCCGCATAGAAGGTACGGTGGTTTTAGTTGGGTCATCAGTGTGTACCATTCTCTGAGTGTCGTAACTGTTTTTGGCGGACAGTAGATGGATACTATTGTGATTTCTCTCTTATCGATTCGCACACGTGCTGCTACTGCTTGGAAGCTCCATTCATTCGCGTTGCTTAGAGGGATTTGTGTATGGGGTACATCTGATTTTATTATCAATGCTACACCACCCTTTCCATCTTGTCTGTTGTGTGTGATTATGTGATATCCTGGGAATGTGATATTTCTTCCAGGTTTTATCCATGTTTCTGATATGGCTGCTACTGTTATTTCCTGGCTGTGTAATTCTTGTTGCAATGATTCTTTATTTGCGACTACTGACCTTGCGTTCCACTGTAACAGTTTCATTTTGGTTTTCCTAGTTGAAGTGCTCCTTGATAATCTCTATTATTGTAGCCGAATCTATGGTAAGGGGTCGTGGGCCCTGGATTGCGTTAATTATTTGCATAATGATACTGAATACTTTTTCTACTGTAGTGTCTTCCTGGTATTCCGTTTGTACTGTATGCTGGTTTATATTAGGTGATCCTACTGTAGTCTTCTGTTGTGGTGTTTCCCGTGGTTGAGGGGCGTATGGATTACGTCGTATAGGCCCTAGTGGTAGTTCCTGTGGCTGGTAATATACTGGCAGTTTGGTCCGTGTTGTGGTTGTGACTGGTGGAGGTGAGCGTGCGCGTCTGTAGACAGTAAACTTCCGCTGCGGGTTAGGTAATGGTGGGAAGGCTGGCCTTTCCTTGACCTGTGAAGCTAGACTGGATACTTCCGCGTATGTTTTCTGTGTAATTATATTTTCTGCATCCTTGAAAGTTATGTTCAGTTTAGCTGATACCTCGTTTATTTTAACCCGTCTGCTAAACTCCGGGCAAGATTTGTCCGTGGCTTCGTGTTCTTTTTGGCAATGTACGCAGCTTGGTTTCAAGTTGGTACACTGTGTTTTTGAATGGTTTCCTCCACATTTTGTACATCTAGTTTATGATTTGCATTGTTTGCTTAGATGTCCAAATTTCAAACAGTTATAGCACTGACGGACTGTTGCTATGTATGGAGACACTTGGCAGCGCATTCCATATACTGATACATATTCCGGTAAATTTTGAGCGTCGAATGTCACTACACAGGTTCGCAGTGGAATTACCTTTGCTTCATTTTCTATTATTACCCTTTTTGTCATTCGTCGGATTCTGGTTACTGGGACTGGTGATTCGAGGGCGCTAATTAATTCGTCCTCCCCGATACTTGCGTCTACATTCCTATCACCCTTGTCTAGTTACTATATGCCGGGATATATGCTGCAAGTTGTCGCGTGGGGAATATTGGCGAGTCAACGAGGCTGTTGGCAGCCTGTGGTGTCGCGAGGTCAATTTTAATTCTATTTTTCCCTTGTGCAGCAATATTTTGTATATGTTTTCTGTATTCTGGGCAAGATCCAAATATTATTTTCCCCAAGGCCATGGGATGTAGGTTTGCGATATTATTTCCTACTCCTTCCACGTATATGTAATACGGTCCTGGTGCGTCAACTTTGTATCGGTTTGTCTTATTATGTACATGAGCAGGTGCGCGAGAGAAATTTTTTTCAGTGAGATTGGCGCCTGATGCTACTCTGTTAGTTACTTTCTCTAGCCGCGAGTCATTTATTTTTCCTTGTGCTGAGGACAGGGTTGTCTGGCTTGGGGTTTCTGGGTTGTTGACTGCGTTATCCCCATACATTGTGCTAACTAAAGCGCTTTCCGTTGGCTTACTTACGTTGTATGCTGCCAAGGCTTTCCGCTTGTCGGTACTTCCACTGTTTTCTTCGTTGCGCCGCTTGTGCGTCTCCAGGATACATATTTCCATATCAAGGTCTGGTGGGCCGGTGTGTAAGACGTGCAAGGCATTCATCATCGCCGCTTGGAAGGTTTCTGCCGGTACATCTTGTTGGTCGACGGGCAGGCTGTATGGTGGTTCACCAGCCTCCCCGTAGCTCCCACTTTCCATTTCACTCACTTTTCACTTCACTATTCCGTATAATTTATCGTATCACTTAGTTGAATGTGGTGATACACAGCAATACACAGCACTAGGTACAATCCGCTGGACGGTGTGCGCTACACTCTCGCTTGAGGAAAACGATGCTTCTTCCTTAACTGCTCGAGTGGACTTGGTCTCAGTGACGGAACAAGTCGACACTCTGTTTCCGCAACCACAGTTTCACAGTTCTCTCAATGTCTTCATCAGAAGCATAATGATGTTCCTGCAGATCTTCTTTCATTATCGGGAACAGATGGAAGTCAGACGGTGCCAAATCTGGACTGTATGGAGTATGCCGTACGGTGGTGAGATTCAGGCTCTGAAGTTCTGCTGTGGTGGCACGTGAAAGTGTGTGGTCTGGCATTGTCATGCTGCAGGAAACATTTCCCTTTTCCTTTCGGACCCTTGTTAGCCGTCGTTTCAAAGTTCGCAGCGTTGTGATGTAATGCTCTGAATTTAATGTTCCATGTTCAAGGACATCAACGTGGATAACACCATCTGCGTCCCAGAACACTGTTCCCATAATTTTTCCAGCTGAGCGCTGTGTTTTGAATTTATCTTTCTGGGGCGAGTCTTTGTGTCGATATTCTATAAACTAGCGATTCGTTTCCGGGTCGTAATGGTGTACCGATGTTTCGTCTCCTGTCACAATTGAATGGAGAAAGGCATCACCTTCATCCTCGTAACGCGAGAGGAGTTCCTGGCATATTTCAACTCTTTTCGCTTTCATTTCAGGCGTCAGCATCTGGGGTACCCATCGTGCACAGATCTTCCGATAGCCAAGCAAAGCAATAATGTGATCCACACGTTCTGTGAAATTCCGATAATGCTTGAAATTTCTCTCTGAGTGATACGACGATCGTCCTGAGTCAGTCTGTCAACTTTTTGCTTGTGAAACTCGTTGGTTGCTGTCACAGGACGTCCAACTCGATGTTTGCCACGCAAGTCAGATGTTCCCACCTCAACATCTTTAAACTTACTCTCCCAGCGACGCACAGTACTCACATCGACACAATCACCATAAACAGCTTGCATTCTTTGAAGAATCTCCTTTGGGATGACACCTTCTGCTGTAAAGAATTCGATGACTGCACATTGCTTAAATCGCATTGGCCGACCGTCTGCTAAGGGTTCCATACTTTACACTGTAACATAACAACCGTTCGATGGTAAAGCTTCCCGATGAAAGTGGAGGCATTGGTTATCATTCAACCTTCGTATTATTACACACTGTGTTCTGACCTTTAGAAAACCGACAAACCTGTTGCATATTTTTCTAAATACGTCATAGCTGTGAAGTTTCGAAAGTAACCTAGTTTGAGGCACAGCGTTGAAAGATTTTTACTAAAATCTAATAAAACTAAATCAACCTGAGATCGCTCATCTATAATAGTACCTTAAAATGGTAAGTTTTCTCTCGCAGAATCGTTATTTTCTGAATCCATATTGATCTGAGTTTGACAGCTCCCCTCCATCAGGAAAATGCATGACGTTTTGAATAGATGATATTGTAAGGTACTACCATGCTCATATTAATCCGAAAGACCTGCATTGCACATCGCTACATTTCATCCTGGGACTTATTCAACCCATTATACACATCTACCAAGACAGTACTATACCCGGTAGGTGGTACAGTCACGTTATTATCCAAAATTGAGACTCACCCACCTCACAAAAAAACGTGACATATTTTAACATATTCGTTATAGAAACGAAAATATGGATTGTATTTAGATAATAAAAGAGTTGTGCAGACGTTGAAAGCACTTCATTTTAGTTTTTTAAAACATTCAAGAGAAATTACGTGTCCATACAGAACATTAAAAGTTACCATTTTCAAACAAAAAGTTAATTTTGAACAAACGCTAGCGTGAAAAGAAACGAAAACGTTATACCGATCATCTGTCACTTAAAATAACTAACTATTAATGATAAAATCAATATTTGCCATGTAAAAATAGTTTTGGGTGAGTGCTTTGACAAATAATTGCAGATTTTTTAAGTTAATTAATTTTGCGGTGTGCTATGAAGACATGTTGTTCTTTTACTACTACATTTAAAATTATTTTAGAAACATACGGAAAAAATTATAACTAAATTACTGTTGTCGGTGACAGTATTTTAGCGTCAAAAAAAAAACTTATTTTCACCTACCATTAATAACGAAAACTGCTTAAGGCGAAATTAACACTCTTTTTAAAACAAAAACAAAAAGTGGGGGGTCAGTAGTTGAAGGCACAATTTCACAAAGTGTTGTCACCATTGTGGTTTTAGTGGTGTTTCATAAACAGGCAAAGAACAAAAAACTAATACGGCTTTTTAGCTATAGCAATATTCTGTGGGTGGTGCTGTTAAAACTCAAACGACAGGTGAAACGTTGGTTTGATGTTCTTACCAAAACGTTATTGGTAAGTATCCAAGGACGTGGATTTAAAACATTTGGTAATTAACGAACTGCTGCGATTGCTAGCGTACACGTTCGAAATCATTAGTTTATTTCGCGATTTATACGCTTTTTGCTACTTGAAGTTATTATAGTATGCCAACTTTTCACTCCATTCTGATGTTAATACTATGGTGAACTCTTCCGACAGTAGTCCGTAAAGAACCTGCACTGATTTGAGGAGTAAAATTGTTACCAGTCAACTGGTAACCCAGAATACAACCAGAAGTTTAACAAGTGCGAAAATTTTAGAAGCTGATACTAATCAATAATGAATGACAATGAACGAATATTTCTATGTTTTGTAACTGTTGTTTATGAGACATATAGTTTGGAGGAATACACAGGAAACTGGGAACAAGGAAACGTAATGCTGGTCAACATGTGTATAACAGTACTTGACCCCTCTGCTGCGGTCTTGGTAGGACTCATTCGCTGCTACTGTAGGCATCGCGGGTGCCGACCCGGAAGAATGGTGGTTAGCGCTCGGGTAGTTCCTGGAGCAGACGGTTCGATTCCAGCCTCGGACATAAGTGATTTTCATGAACTGTTACGTTCTTCTTGTGTTTAACGTACTGTGGATCACTAAAATCACAATATACACCAACTGAGAAGCTAAAATAATGGAGAGGCTGCACGTATCGATAAACTTACACAAATGCTTTCTTGGTTTATTTTTGACCAATTCAGTCTTTAAATGAATGTTACAATTTTTAAATGCCACGGAAAAGATTATTTACCAAGGATTGTAAAGGATTCCGGGCACGGTATTCGAGTATGAACTAGTCCACTGTTAGCCTGAAATTATTTCGTTAACCCTCTGAAATCCAAAACATGGATTTTGTTTACCGTGACATACACAAAATTACTGACAAATATACTTGAAAGTGGACATCCAAAATGTCAGTGCCAACAGAACTAGTAAAAATTTCAACGATTTCATGAAAAGAAGTACTGCTTCCAAGGCTTACTTTTAACTTAGATAGAAAGGCAAGCCAAATTTTCGATAAGATAAAACTAGTTTTCTTAGCAGTTACTGATTCAAAATGCTATTCAGGCATCCTATCAGAAGAAATTGTTCTACTGTCATCGTTGTATACACCTACGTAAGTGATGTTAAAAGCAAAGTTATAGTCAGAACGAATAAACTTATTGAACATAAAAATCTAACAATTTCCGTCAAATCGCTTAAATCAGTTAATGATGATTTGTTTCTGCGATCTTAACGGTCTCCTGTAGCACGCTTATTACTGAAAGAAAATTATTGATTTATGTTCACCAATCTAATCAATGTATCAACAAATCTGCTGTAATCACAGCTATAGCAGGATGGAGTTCAATACTGTGAAGACGTAACAATGTTTTTAATTGGTTTGGGCTTTACTACTAGCCGATTTCAAGGTCATTAGGGCATGGAGAACGCTGGGGAAAGTAACGGCAGTTATCGCAACCATGGTAATTCGGGAAACACGTCGCGGCATTCGCTTGGAGTAACTTCGGAAAACCATGGAAAACCGAAGTCAGGACAATCTAACATGCGACTTTCCGAATTCCAGTCTCGAGCGTTAACCACTCACCCAACAAGTTCGGTGACAAAACAACTCCAAAATACCTTCCCAAAGAAGAAACGGTTATACGTGGATCTAAAGTTTCATTAAGTCTGAGTAACGGTCTCCAGTAAGTTATCGAATTACTGAAGCTGTTGAACCAAAAAACAGTGTCAAAATACTAAAATACAACAGCGATGAATGAGGACGAATTTTACGTAAGGATCTGAAATAATTTAATATTTCGAATATTGAAAATTATGAGTCAGCCGAAAAGGAGACCCTGCGATCAAGGACTTCACTGCAAACTGTTCCAAATTTTTATAGTTTGGCCCTGTTATTCGCTGCGGTTGGTTTGTAGAATAGCAGTTTTAGTTGAAGGAGGAAATTGTAAGTTTACGCAGAGCATTTGACCACTCGGAACTTGCTTTCCATTTAAAGCAGAGGGTCTGTCTGCGAGTAATATAACGTCTATAAGCTGAGTAATGATAAAAAGCTACATTATCACCTGTTTAAAAAAGTTTTCTCACTGATAGAAAGCTATTATTTGACTTCCGTAATTGCTGCGGATGATTCTTTACAAACATTTGTAGGACTCAATTTCAGTGTTATTTCATTGTATGTGTACTAAGATTTCAGATATGTCATGATGATGTTTCGCATTGTGGTTGATAACTTCCCTGAGTTTAACAGAATTCATTTTACATAGGCCATATCAAAACTGATTACAGCCTTCTGCTTCCGTAAAAGTTTTTCATCGCAACAAAACTTAGTTCTGTGAATAGAAACTTAGAACGTGAAAGTAGGTATTTAAATAACCTCCCGGTACGTGGCTTCTCACGAAACGTAGCCCACTTCAGCAAGATTTTAACTCAACTGTCTTGTATTTAAGTAGCATTAATCAAGCAATGTATTTACTGCAACTTGTCAGTTCCTTTACTCCATTTTTCCATATGTTTGTTTCATTTTTTTTTTTTTTTAAAATCCATCTTGTTTAACATATGCTGATGCGTATAACAGTAACAACTTTTCTCAGCAGGTAGAAGAATAGAAAATCCTGTTCCTGTGCCATAAGCATATCTGTCTATTTCGCGTGAGACATTGCAGGGAACGGTAGTCATTCCACTAATATTTGTGACTGTCGGGCTTTTAAACGTATGATTGTGGTGAGATACAGGGCTGAGAGATTTTAAGCCTCAAAACTACCTAAGTTCGTAATCGCAGTGAAAGCTCACACTTTCGTTGAATCATAGGAGACACCAATATTGGTCAATTTTTAATTACTAGAAAATATAAATTAAAATTGGTCAGTTGCTAGTTTGGTTTATAATGTATCAACTTCAATTCAGAATATATATACATTCATAAAGCAAACTAGTAAAAAATGTTTTTTTTTTATAAAGAGTTTGCTTCCAATTTTGCGAAATTTCTTTTCAAATGGTAGATACAAATCAAACAAAAGATATGATTTATAAATCTTATATAAATTTTGAAAAGCTTGATGTGAATTTTAACAACATATTTACTCTCAGATTCGTGAAATTCAGTAAGAAAGGATTAATAGAAATTTTTGTCGCAAAAATTGTCTGGAGTAGCCTTTAATTTGTTAAAATTACTCATTTAGTAATTTTGCGAAAAATATAAACCGGACGGAAATCGCTATTAGCTCTTCTATAAACATAAGGAGAAAGTCGTTCAGAATGAATTAACTGATCAGTAGTTTCGTAAATACAGCGAGAAATTAGATTTTTTATTCTAATTTTTACAAAAGCTTAGTAGAAATCGGCAAATCAAAATGTAAACATTTTAAACGTCAGTGGTTTCCTTTCAACTACAAGAAAATTTTTCTTCGGTCTGCCAATAAGATCTTTATTATTTTTTCCCATCCCATGTTTTTCAAAAATTAAAACTAAATTAAGGTTATAAATAATTAAAGTCGTTCGCAATCACAAATATTAAAGAATGAATTATTTCACAACGTTGGCCAAGCTGAGTGAACAAGTGTTTCCCTACTTCGTTGGAAGATGGTGGCGTTTTTATCGCCGAAATATAGAGTCTAAACTCTTTGTTCACTCCGCTTGTCATGCGAGAGGATTATTATATCAGAGTTTAAGGGTTCAGACTGATATACAAAGAAACAGACAGTGTAAATTAGGGCGTTGGCATGTGTGTGTGTTTCTTTAATTGATCAGATCGTTATGTATTATCTATATTATGTTGAAAAAGAAATGTTTGCACTTATGCAGATGATGGAAACGTGATTACTCGTGGCCAAACAGTACGATTTAAAACGTGTGGTGCAATTAAAATGAAAAATAGGAAATAAAGTAGAAACAAGCTTCGGCAATAGCCAGATTCAGTTAGCTCAATATTTCGACTGGACTTGTCTGCACCAAGCAGAAATTACCAAGCCTGAATGGACAGCATAGGCACTGTTTACACATTGTGTTTATGAGCTTCCTACCCCATTCTAACTCGACTGTAAGCTTAATGAGAGATTTCCATCTGCAGTTTTCTGACACTGGCTTGAGGTGTTCTGAATGTTAAAACTTTTAGATTTGTATATATCTTACTATTTTGTTGTTGAGACACATTATAACGTATTTTTGCTCTCAAGTTTATGAAGATAAAACCTACCAGCCCTTCTGCCACTCGTTCATTGCCTTTTAGCAGACGCCTCATTCTAGGTCCGTAGACTATCAAATCCTAAATAAACCCTGCCGGTTGGAAAAGATTTCTCGCTAGCATTTGCAAATAACCCTATCGTCTGATAAAAACTTCTCGGGTTTCAAGCCGCGTCAGAATTGAGCCGTCTGGCGACGTTTCGGAAGCTTGCACTGCTTCCATTGTCAAGCCCCCGCTTACCATTACTGAAGTCTGCCGCACGGTAGTCTATTATATAGCGCCAGCAGCCGGGAACGGAGGGGAAAGCGCGTGGAGGGGGAATATAGTTAGGCCCTGCTGGCTTGGTGACGTCACTCGTATGCCCTAATATGGCTCGATTCCGTCTCGTTTGTAATAATCCAAATGCTGGCTTCCAAGCTTGGCTTAAATTGAGGCCTTGATCACGATTAATAACATTGTTGCTAAGCCAAATCTCAATAGCCTCCTTCACAACACTGTCCCAAAAGTTATTTGCGTAACAAAGGCGTGTCGTTTTGTCGAAGCACGACCCGTGTCCGTTGTCAATGGCGTGTTCGGCTAAGGCAGATTTTTCTTTTTGTCCAAGTTTAAAATATCTGATGTGTTCCTTTCGTCTTTCATTAATTGTCCTTAAGGTTTGCCCTATATAAGAAGTGCCGAATTCACATGGAATTTTGTACACTCCAGGAGCCCGAAGATTGAGACTATCTTTCGGAGTTCGCAACAGCTGTCCAATTTTTGGCGGAGGTCGAAAAATTGAACGGATGCCCTGTTTGTTGAGTAATCTTGCTATTTTTGACGTTACTGCTCCACAGAAAGGTAGAAAGGCACGCGGCTTCTCTTGGTCTCTGTCAACTGTCTTGGTTCTGTTGTGTCTTCCGATGGTTGCACGTCGGATTTCTTTAGTGCTATAACCATTGGCACGAAATACGCGTTCCAGGTGTTGCAGTTCCTCCTTTAAATGTTCATTGTCGGACACCACCTTTGCCCTATGGACAAGAGTATTGAGCACTCCCAGTTTCTGAGAAGGATGGTGAAAACTTTGAGCATTAAGATAGCGATCGGTGTGTGTGTAGGTTTTCTGTAAACGTTGTGCCCTAACCTTCCATTAGGCTTCCGACGCACTAGAACATCTAAAAACGGAAGTGATCCATTCTTTTCGATTTCTACCGTGAATTTAATGTTAGGGTGAATCCCATTAAGATGGTTCACGAATTCATATAATGCCGGAATTCCATGAGACCACACGAGAAACGTATCGTCAACAAACCTGTAGAAACATTTAGGCTTTAAAGGAGCCGTGTCAAGAGCTATATGCTCAAAATGTTCCATGTAGAAGTCAGCTACTGCGGGAGACAACGGGGACCCCATAGCCACGCCGTCTGTTTGCTCATAGTATTCGCCCTGGTACACAAAGTACGTGGACGTGAGGGTGTGTCTGAATAACTCCACAAGTTTCGGATCAAAATGTTCACTAAGTAGTTCAACAGTTTCCCCTAAAGGCACACGCGTAAACAACGACGTAACGTCCAGGCTGACCATAATATCGTCACGTTCTAACCTCATTTCTTTAACCAACTCAACAAAGGCAGCAGAATTTTTAACATGATGTGCACACTGACCAACCAACGGATTTAACAAACGCGTGAGATATTTAGCCAACTTGTACGTTGGCGAACCTATAGCACTCACTCACTATTGGACGCATTGTCAAAGCACTCACCCAAAACTATTTTTACATGGCAAATATTGATTTTATCATTAATAGTTAGTTATTTTAAGTGACAGATGATCGGTATAACGTTTTCGTTTCTTTTCACGCTAGCGTTTGTTCAAAATTAACTTTTTGTTTGAAAATGGTAACTTTTAATGTTCTGTATGGACACGTAATTTCTCTTGAATGTTTTAAAAAACTAAAATGAAGTGCTTTCAACGTCTGCACAACTCTTTTATTATCTAAATACAATCCATATTTTCGTTTCTATAACGAATATGTTAAAATATGTCACGTTTTTTTTGTGAGGTGGGTGAGTCTCAATTTTGGATAATAACGTGAACCGAGTAAAGTTACAGCCGATCTCTTATCACCAGCTATAGTCAGCACTGTTCAGCATATTTTGATAGTTAAATTGATTAATTAGGCCAAATTTAATTACCTCTTTTAATTAAGAGAAAAAAATAAAGATTTTAACTAAAATAAATAATAATGAAAACAGAATATAGCTTAAGTTTAGAGGATTAAAAATATACCTTGGTTTCGAGTTTAAGCATTAGTAAGATAATTAAGATTTTGAAGATAGATTGTCGTTAATTATTGAGAAAGTGCGGCAAATCGCGGCTAGCTGATGATGTAAGAGACTTCTAGGATAATCTGATAGAGACCTTTTTTGAAAGTTAAATGAAATCAAAATAGATAGAATACGATATCAGGAAGTCCATGTATTAAAATCCAAGTTAAACCACCTAGTACAAAAGTTCTTGGTGACGTCATAGAAAGTGAAAAGTTGATAAAAGTACCTGCAGCCATTTTGAAAATGATCAGTCTTCCACTAGATACAAAACTGTTAACTTCGCGTCGGTTGGTGGCGCGGCACACCGTAACATGCCGTAATCCATGGAGGAAGGAAATATATGGAGGAGAAGTGACGTTAAATTGGTGAAGCAGGCTCGCGCATGCGCAGTAGCGGCAGCGGCGATATTGGGCTTCCAAACAATTGCGATGTTCCCAGTATATCCCGAAAACTAAGCAAGATATCGAAAAAAATTATTATTTATTTTCGATTTGTCTCGTCGTGTTACATAAGAATCGATCATTAAATTTGACTTTTGTGAAGTTTTTCTTCTCCATTTTAACTCAAGACACCTCACTTTTGATACAGTATATCTCTAGAACTAGGTGAGATATCGAAAATGTTTATTCTTTATTTTTCATTTGTCTCGTCTTTTTAAATAAGAATCCATCATCAAATTTGACTTTGACCAATTTTTTTCTTCTGAATTTCAACCAAAACCATTTCACATTTGGGACAGAAAACTAAGCAGGATATCAAAAAATTTTATTCTTCATTTTTTATTTGTCATATCGAGTTACATAATAATCCATCACCCGATTGCGGCGTCACCTTTATCCTAGAGTCCCCTTGAGGTTTTTGTACATATTCCCCGTGTCTGTATGGAAGCGGCCATGCCCCCTCTACTCCGGCCATGCCCCCCACTCCTCCTCCGCCCTGCTTCACTTCAATGCATGGTGAAGGTCTCTTGCGTCGTCTCCATATATTTCCTTCCTCCATGCCGTAATCAGGCCCGCCGTAAGCGGGTATGTAAAGCGTGCACCGCACGTGGGTGGCACATACTGCGGGGCGACAAATCGAGCGATCGATTGCTTAATATTCAAAGTCATTATCGTAAATCCCACTCCACCGATAGAATAAGACATGTCATCACATGGAGAAAAATATCCGACCCTACCGTGGTGCAATTACTATTTTGTTTATATTATAACGTCAACATCTTCCAGCATCCATCAGAACTAAGATGCAATGCGAAACGTCTGTCGGCAGGTTCAATCGCCAGGCGGCGCCCGAAAGTGGAGACCTTTGTCTATAATAGGACGCGAGATTAAGGAATAACCAAGGAGTTTCCTTCTCAGTTTGTACTTGTAGTCATTCGAACAGTGCTATCGCACATCAAACTTCAATTATCTTGTTAGTACTTCTTCTGACGTGGGTATAGGTATAATTAGCTTGGTTATAGTGATTATAATTCAATGAATCATCTGTCAGTGCAAAATATAAGTGCAAAAAAATCGCGATTCTGTTAAATACCTATGTTTATTTGTCTGCGTATCACAATAATTACTGCTCCTAATAATCGCCCGTTTGTAGCATTTATGCAATTAAATCTTTACGAAATTTAAAGTAAAAACCGACTGAGTGCATGTCTTACCACGCACAGAGCACAGGGTAGGATTCCGTAGTTAGTACAGGCAATATAAAATTCTTACAAGACATCTGATCCAAAACTCGATACATTTTAAAAATACAAAGTTAATTTTTTAGTTCATTTTATGGAATTTCTATGATCTTTTTACAGACTCAAATACACGGTTAAATTGGGCGATTGCTTTCAAATTGTTCTAAAGTCTTAGTATACTGCATGTAGGTTTCAAACTTTTTCTTCATGTGATGTGTCATACGTGCTTCGTTTGCATAATCGAAGCTATTTATGAGTTATCCGTGTTTCACTGTGTGACCAGATTTCAGAGTTACACAACCGTCTTGTGATTGTTTATACGGTAATCTATACAAAATTGTCTCTGGCGCAAACTGAGTAAGGGTGGAAACATGCCGAGGTCGCGGTAGATGTTTCATCCATGTGAAAAGAAAGCATTGTTAGTAATGATGTAGACCTCGGATTTTAGGCAAAAACCTGTTTTGTTCCTGATTGAAATACATTAAATAACGTCATAAACATATACGATTTATGGACACTTATGTCAGTTATTTGTGATTTTAATTTTTCGTTAGAACATATTTTTACGTATTTTACATGCTTTCGAATATCAACAAAAGCGTTTGAACCGAGAAAAATGCAAACTTTCGTTAGGTGTTTACTTCCAACAACAATTCAAGTGAATGTGTATGTGGTCATGGCCGGTTCCTGTTTGCTATTAGGCGCACAGAGACTGCAGTGAGCCGTGTGTTCTCATAAAGCACCAGTATGACCGAGGTACCGATCATCAAATCGCCTTTAATTAGGCAGTGTATTAACTAGTTTCCCAATTTCTCAACGGATGAAAACATCATATATTACGACGTATGCAGCAAACAGGTGAGTAAACAGCAACAATGTATTGAACAGTTTTCACTATTATGCTAACAATAATAATATTGAAGTGGGTGTATTAAGTTTTTAATCAAAAATAGGACAAGCGTCCTTCCACTGTATCGTAAACATGAACTTGCTTCTTGGTACCGGACAGAAATAGTAAAGCATGTCCGGGAGCTTCTTAATGTTTGGTAGCCCTTTTATTTTGCTTATGTGTGGCCACTAGTTCGAATATTTTAAATTGTAAAGGTGACGGGGCTCCTACGCCTCCTGCCACTACCCCAACATTCACGGAGGTAGAGCTCCGAATTCCAGTTGCAATCATGAGGGATGTGACGGTGATGCTCCGGCCATTCTTTACCTTTCCACCAGAGACAATATAATGCAGTGTTTCCCAACGTGGGGCCCACGCCCCACAGGGGGGCAATTTGGTTTTTTTAGGGGGGCAATTTAGAAATTGACTTGATACGACTTTACCGCTTTCTCTTCGGTTTATTTAAATACAATGCTAGATATAGGTACAAAATATAGCAAAAAAGCAAATTCTTAAAACAGTGCTGTAAATAATTATTAGGTATAGTTTCGTTTGATGTTAGCAAAATATTTTTTTAATTAAAAATTAGGCATGGGGGGCAAAAAAAAAAAAATATTAAAAGTGGGACATGACCGAAAAAAGGTTGGGAAACACTGATATAATGCTTTCCACTAAGTTTCCTAAGCGGTACTCATTGACAGCAGTGGGCTTGGGAAGCCGTTCCGAGCGTTCAGCTTCGGCTTGATCGGGGATCGAACTCCGATCATCCAGGCCGCAGACAGGCGATTTACCGCCTGAATTATGCGGCTTTGACTTGATATTATTCGAAGCTTTGACTTGATATTATTAAAAGACTAAGCAGTTATATCAAAATAACATCAAATTAAAAAAAACTAATGTTAACATTTCGCACTGACATTACTGGATTTCTAAAGAATTTTATTCGCAAAAAGTGAATTTTAAATACATACATGGTGCGATTTGGTTGTTCAAAATAAATGTCTGATTGTGTTCGGACAATAATTTAACAAACCACAAATTGTGGAATTTACAATCTGAGTATGTTGACACAACTATCTGCATTGCAAATTTAACTATCTGTTTACAAATAATACAATAAAAGCAGTATACATACAGTAAAACAGTAGTATACATAATAAAAAATACGTACATATAAACATAAATTTTTGTATCAGTAAATAGATATCCAACAGTTTTAATTCTAAATTCATTTCTCCATCGAAAGGAAATACGTGACAAATGCACAATAAGAGTTTTATTGCTTTTAAATAAATTACGCTGAATACGTGACAAATGCACATTTATTGATGTTAGGTAATCCCAAATAGCTAAAATCAGTTAAATTCAATTACGCTTCTTTATGTTACATTGTAATTTAACGAATGTATTTTACAAACATAACCACAATTTTGATAACCGTTTTGACAATTTTAGATCCTATTCTCCATTGGAACAGAGCCTATTTTAGGCACCTAAAATAAGACTTTTGGATCCTAAAAATCCGAGGTCTAGTAATGAGTTATCGCACAGTAATTGAAATAATTATGTATTGTTAGTGATTTGATTGACTATTCAGAAATTATTAGACTACACATCACATACCGACCGAAATGGAACATCAAACGGACAATTCAGTCCGACATAAATCATTATAAATATAAAGAAGGTAAAAAAAAATTCTTGTGTTAATTATTATTTAAAACAAAATTTTGACTGAATTTGAAATGGAAAATTCTGATTTTGGATTGAAAATTTCTAAATTTGACTTGAAAATACTTTACTAAATGCTACATTATTTTGTTTACAATAATTATCATTAATTTATGGTCACGACAAGTTTTTCCTTAGCATGCACTGGATTGGTGTGGTATGACTTCTCCAGTTTGTCCAGGATTTTACTGTAAATGTATTGAAAAGTTTGTGGTGACTGTCGTAGGAGGACCTGGAATCTGAGTGATTTATCAGCTCCTGATGTAAATGGTGACAATCACCAAGCGATTGTTTCTGTTCATTTATTGGGTGTGTACTGAAGGTGTCGCGAAAACTGCGCCCAGTGAAATTTGCGGCCAGTGAAATCTGCGGCCAGAATTCTCAACAATGCTGTAGCGGTGTGTTTATTATAGAATAGCCTCAAACTGGTTGTATTGTTAAAAGCCGCCCCGCCGGCGCTCTGAGCGGATTGCTACGTTTGTAGCCAATGTTTCTAAACAGCAGGTTGATACTACAGATGTTTTATAGTTTATAACTGTTACTAGCTGACCCGGTCACGCGTTGCTGTGACTTACTAATTATAGTACGTTGGATTAATGTTATTCTAAACTTCCTCAAGTAGTCAAATTAATATTCACTAATAAAGATAAAAACATTGTAGTCAATTTGGAAATTCAAATGTTATTGGTAAAGAGTTACGGAGAGTTGAAATTAAGGACAAACGATCATTAAAAAAATTAATTTACATTTCATTACAAATTACTTAATTGAAATTATATAAAAATTGATATTTATAAAAATTATTTTTTATTTATTTATATAAACTGAAATCTCAGTTATATCTTCAGTCATTCTGTTTTTATATTTTTCCCACAAACTCGAAGATTGTGTTGGATAACATGTCAAAATAATTGCAAACAGTTTGACGAATACTATTCGGCGTGGCTGTCATCGCTGCATCAGCAAGTATCAGGTCCCAATAATTGTCGTCTACCAGCAGCTGCAACTCGCGACATGCATCGTGACATGTATTGAACACTCGACCATTAACTGTTCGTAAACATTCGAAAGAAGCTGGTACAGGAACATTCACCAATAACAGACGCTGAAAGAAACATTCACGTTGTTTTGGATGCAAAGTCTTTGCTTTGAATATGCCTGCGATCGAAGGATGTGGTTCTCCTTGTTTACGTGGCTACCATTTTTACCTAATTTGTTCCATGAAAAATAGCTTGGAACATCGGTATATAATAATGTTTTTGCGAATTGGCGGAACACATCATATTTTTGACACAATGTGAAAAATTCAGTTTGTGGTTTGTCGTTTTTGGTGGCTGAAGTATTCTTTGGAAAATATTTTCTTCGGTGAAATATACACACTGATCGTTTTCAAGATGTATTGCAAGATGCTGGATGGAAGGGTCTCCTTCATGGATGCGAAAACTAAAAATTTCCCAGATAGCTTCGTTGCTGCTGATGTATCTACCTATTTGGTATCGTGTTATTTCGTCATTTTTATTTACATTTTGAACTTCAAATACGGCCAAATCACTGTCTTTATTAACATATTTACAAACGTACTTAATGGATTTTACAGAACTGCAAAACTCGACGTTAATATGAGCCTTATACGTTTTTGAAAGCAATGGTGAGTATGGTACGACCCACTGATTATCAATTTCAACTTGGTTTCTAGAATTTGACATTCGTATTGTAAATGTTTGGCCACCATTCTCAGCGTTTCTGCCGCGATGCAACGGATAACCATCGATATCCGTAATAGTATCATTCGTATATTCCTTTGGAAAACGCTTCTTACATTTTCCACCTTCCATGCATGGCGATGTCATGTTAAAAGCACAGCACGGTCCGTGGATCGAGTGACTGGTAACAATCAGGGGCGGCCCTAGGGCGGTGCGAGCGGTGCGACCGCACCGGGCGCCGTCATATGGGGGGCGCCGAAAAGGCAGCGAGAGATCGTTTGCGCAAAAAATGAAAAATAAATTCTATAATAATCCAGCTTGCTGTTCACATATATTTTTTAATAAATTAATCATCAAGAAGAGTTTATAAACGTAAGAGCTTCCGTTTAACATAAAGTCAGAATCAGCTCGATTTACTCCATTCGAGAAAACTACAAATCGTCCCATAATTAGCACTTTCCGGTGTCACTTACTGCCCCTTTAAACATGATTTTGCGGCCGGGGGTAAGCGCCACTGTTTGCCCCCTCCCTCCCCTCTAGATCCGGTTCAGTCATTTGCGTGTAGGTGCATGAGGCGAGATTCAACCTACGTATCTACTTCTACAATGTTATACCTTAGGTGATTGCAATTAACGTGTCTACATTTATTTCTTCTTCTTTCTTCTTCTTCATCGTTTTTTTTTTTTTTTTTTTTAACTAAACGAAGGTGAAACTGAGGAGGCTTTAAAATTGCTTGCAAAATTTCTTAGAGTTGAGATATCATCTGAATCGTCGTCATCAGAACTAGGTCAACATATGACGGAAGAAAACTTATTTTATAGAAGTTCTTCAAAAGAGGCTCATAATGATAAAGAGCAGCATGTACAAGAATATTTTGCTATGACCGCAACGTCGCCTGCACTTCAAAATACCAGACATACACCGTCGCAAATTATGATGATATTTCAGAATGGTTGCTCATTGACCCTGCAATCAGGGATGAAATAATTATTTAAGCCACGAAAAAATCATGAACGTCATTTCTCAAAAACGCATTTTAAAGAGTAACACCAAAAGGAGAAACTTATAAAAGAAGATGGTTTGCTTACTCTAAATCTTCAGGTAAAGTAAATTGTTTTTACTCTTGTTTATTCAACAGAAGGTCTCACTCTTATCTGGGAAAAAAAAGAATTTGATGACTGGAGCTTCTTATCAGAGCATCTCAAAACTCTCGAAACTTCCTCAAATCGCCAGCACACCACGCTGAGTTGAACAGAAGCGTTGATTAGACTGAATAACTTCAATATAATACTAGCAGATAAGCATTTGTAAATACAGATTGAAGACGAAAAATCATGGTAGGTTGCTATCCTCGAATGAATGATGTCCAAAATATTCTTTTTAACTTGCAATAATTCTTGTTCAGGAGAAATTTTGGATCTGAAACACTAAATACTACTGATAAGGTAACTAACTGGATATATTTCAACTGCTAGGAAAATATGACACCGTGATGATGGAGCATCTCCACCGTATTGCTAATAAGGAGACTAATGTCTATTATTTTGGAAAATGTATTTAAAACTATTGAAGTTCTTATTAAAATTTTGACTATGGTTAAGTCATCTAAATACTTTTCCATCATACTGAATTGAACTCCTGTTGTCAGTCGCGTCGAACAATTACCTTTAACATGAAGACGAAGTCAAAGTGCGTGAGTGTTTCGTTGCTTTTAAGCTGGTAAGTGACTATTTGGGACCTGGGAGCTGTACTCACTGGCCTGTATATTGATGATACTTTGCAAAATTTCGATTAGGATATGAACGATTTTTGAGGCCAAAGACATGACAATGGATCCAATATAATAGGAGGAAACAAAGGTGTCCAAAGCAGAATTCTGAACCAATATCTTCTCAAGCATTTATTAGTCCATTAAGCTGTCATTAAATTTGGTAATAGCAGGTACCACCAAAACATCAATTAGATCGGTTTCTTTATCGGATTTCTTTAAAGAACATTTGTTCGATTCTCTCAATCAACAAAGCGGTTGGAAGTGATGTGCAAAAACTTAGAAGGACTATAGCCAAAAAATTTTGCGAAATTCATTTGGAGAATAGAGTTTCTTGCCTCGTTGCAGACCGTTATCAGTTTATCACTATTCTTCAGTTCGTGATGACCTTCTGGAAACGAATTAGTCACCTGCAGCAACAGAAGCCTTGTTCCTGAGCCAGCTCATGGAGCAATTTGATTTTATAGTTACAATGGCGATTTGGTATTGATTCAAGTATTATTTATTGTAAGCAAGGCTATCCAGGATGAATAGGGATTCATGAAACGCTCCACAATTGCTGTGAATGATCTTGGAATTGTGAGAAATTGCTTTTCATACCGGACATACAATTTTATTAAGTCAGTTAGATACAAAACGAAGAAGAGATTTTTGAGTACGAGGCCGTAGATGAGATAGCAACAGATCTAGAAGAATTGTTTACAGTGAAACGTGTTTTAGTATCTGACCGGCACAATTAAGAAGGAGTAGGTCACTCAGTTTTCACAACTCTTTAAATTTAATGATACACTGTAGTTCTTACACATTATCAAAACAATTCCTGGACTGTAATAATTGGAATAATCCTGTGTATATTTAGAAATTAGTTTAACGAATGGAGAAAAATGTGACATATCGGATTTTGAATTGACGCAAGAATTTTCTAACTGAAACTATTGTTGGTGGGGCTTGAATCGGCAGAACCAATATAAGTTCAGCTTATGAAACAAAATGGTTAGCAGGATATTACTATTACTCCGCGAGTCACTAAAAGTAGGTGGCGAGGGGTGCATTGCACCATTCCTAATGTGTAACCATTTGAGCATAGGAAGGGATATACGCGCCCACGGGCTATTTATAGGAGTCATCCCGGCATTCGCCTGGAGCGATCTGGGAAAACCATGGAAAACACAGATCAGGATGGCGGAAATGATTGATTGAGAACTTCTCCTGTCAGATTTTAAGTGTACTCCTTCCAATTCCATTCCCTAATCGCTCGTGGAAAAAATGACTACAGAAATAAATCTGTTCTGGCCCTGATTTCTCCTATCTTCTTTTCGCGGGCATTCCTAGATATGAATTTTGTTGGTAGTAATATTTGTTTGCTGTCATTCCGAAACAAGTCAGCCGTGAATTTTTCAATTAGCTTCTGTCGAGAGCAACGCCTTCGGTGTTTCAGGTCTTCCCAACATAACTTCTTCAACATCGCACTTACGCTTTATTTCGATTTTTTAACGATATATTTCCGAATGTGTGAACAGCACTTCGAATGTTGTTAACGACACCTGTAACTGTCTCTAAAGGAGACCAAAGTTTCAATAAATTAAAATTTATTAAAACTTATTTACGGTAAACTCGGACTCTAGATAGACTTTTAGATCTTGCAATTTTAACTATAGAAAATGATATTTCCAAAGGTCAAAAACGAGGAAGTTGACAATTTAAGCCCTATAGTTATGATTTTATTTCCTCATTTGTTTGTTTTAGACATTTTTCTTAAAAACTATGTAAATTTGACGTACACGTGACGGGCACGAGGTAAAATTGACGACTTTTTTTTAGCTCTACAAACTGGCCGGCCGACAGTGAGCGGATTCTTGGCTTCGAGGCCTGGGGGCCCCTGCAGCCGGTGATCGGGGACCCCTATCAGCCGGCGGGCCCGGGTACATTTGACCCGCTTATCCCCCCCCTAATGCCGGGCCTGTTGCTATCCTATACACTAATCTTTCTGAAGTTATTATTAATATATAAAGACTGTTTTCTGTCCTCTGCGTTGCTTGATTGTAATTCATAACGCACTCATATACGAGTACGTATTCGAATCCCACGTAAACTACTTTATCCTAAGCCATCCAGCGACGTGAAACAGTAACAAATACAGTATTAAAGAAAACATACTTTTACGTTTATAATTTTAGTAGGATGTAAAAAATTAATGTTACCTTCAACCTGTCAAACGGACACCTTAAACACGAATAAGCGATTGCACATATGAGGCGCCACAATGAGATCTCGCACCACCTGAAAAACTTGCTAGGGCCGCCTCTGGTAACAATATCAAACAATTCTTGATCAAATAAATGGGTCCGGAATTTCGGCTGAATTTATTTGATCAATTTCTTCTGGACGGATTTTAACTTCAAGCCAAATCAAAATGTGAGAATGAGGCAAACCTCGCTTTTGCCACTCAATCAAATACAGATAGCAACGTGTGTTACCGAAAACTGAATGTTTTACGATTAAATCAATCAATGATTTTAATTTTTGTTTGAACACACGTGCCGTGACATCATGACGATGCATTTGATTGATGGCCTGGTAATAGCAAAGTTTGTATTTCCTCCCAATTCGGATTACATGTAAATGTAATAAACAAATCTGGACGACCATAATGACGTACGTAAGTCATCGCATCTTGTATATATTCCTGCACGTTCCGTCAACTGCCGATGTAGCTTGAAGGTAAAATAAATACATTACTATCATTGGCGTTAAAATTTTCATAAATATTGCCGATAACAGTATCTCGTAAGAGGATGTATTGCTCCGATCGTAATTTAACCTGGTTGTATCGAATAAATTGCAAATGGTTGTTTTCAACCTTGGCGTACATATCCACGACGTATTGAAGGCACAGTTGACGATATCGAAGGATATAGTTATCCTAATTACGTCTAATCATCAATCGGGGGGCGTAGTACATCATTGAAGTAACTTTTTTATTTGTTTTATTACCTGAAAAAATTATAAATTAAATAGTAAAAAAAAGAATAAGTAATCAAAATAGTGGGCCCGCTATAATCCGGCCTCTGGTCGGAATACTGCGGGTCTACTATACTAATAAAATAACGAATTAAGTAGTTGAATATTAAATTTACCAGCAACTGGATCACGCTGTTTGATGTTGATGTGATATTCATTCTGCCCTTGCCAGAATATCAGTGGATACTGGAGTGCGTCATACGAACGGTGTAGATCCGAAATTATACTAACAGTTCTATCTTGACGTGTGACTTTAATCAACTGAGTCACCAACCATAAAAACTGCAACTTCATCTACGGTTGGCGCGTTGAATCTGCCAGCGTATTCTCTTGATGGTAATTTGTCAGCTTTGATGACAATTTGATAGTTGTCATTTTTTAATTGTGGCGACACAATTGAATAAGTTGATTATTAATTTCCAATCAATTTTCCAACAATATCACAATTGCTCTCTCTTCTGGTTGTTCGATGAAATTATACTGGCACCTAGTTTTCAAGCGTTCCTCAAAATTTCCAATAGATTTGGAGAAAGTTAGGGTAATCGTTTGGCATCGGTATCAACGACCCAATCTTATGGTACACCTGGCCTTGTATTTTGAATTTAGTTTCAAAATGACGTCCATCAGATGTAAGATCGCAAATTTTTGTTGCCCCAAAAGACGTCATCTGGAAGCAAGAATCGAATTTGCGTGTCTTGCTCAGAAACAATTTCGAATCGTTTGATTCGCCAGCAAGAAGGATTGTAAATGTTCTGGCGGATTGGGTAGTGGTAATAATACATCTTTTCCTGATGCACAACACATGCTGGCTGCTTCATTGCGGAATTTCAACGCCTGATAATACTGGCATATTTTGCTCACTGCACCGATTGCAGTTTTTGAATGTGCAGAGTAATCAATGGCTGGTGCATATTGGAACGCAAGACGAACAAATGATACACGTGTTAAAGCACGGCTGATTTCCTGTCTCTCTCGTTCTCTTTCTCTAAATGTAGCTATGTGCTGTTCTCGTGCCGCTCTTGTTCTTGATATATTCTGTCACAGACGTTCATCACGCTGTTTTTGAGATTCTTGCATACGATGCTCAGCTGTCCTGATTCTTTGAACTTCCTTACTTGCCGCGATTTGTGTTGCTGATTGATAAGCTCTCTCGTCGTGCGTCTTGCCTCTCTGCTACACGCATTGTTGAGGTTAGATTCTTAGGCGACATTTCACTGAAAAATATTTGAATTACAACAAAAAGTGCCTTTCTGAAAGCCTTAAAATAAGACACTATAATACAGTGGTGAAACAGGAATTTTTGGGTCCATTGAAAAATACAGTAAAATGGAAGTTAAGAATTAATGAGGAAATATAAAATAGCATTGAAAAAAATAACAGAAAAAGAAGAATGATATTTTTTTGATGCATTTATAGCATGGATGACACCAGGATTTCAAGAGGTTTAGAAAGATTTGAAACGAAAAAATACCAGTGAACCGTATGGAAAGAAAATTTTTTCGAAAGCAGACTTTGAATATGGCAGGATTCAAAGGTAGAGAGGAGTGCAATAATGAAGGAGTACTGGGGAGGAAGAAAGAAAAAACAACAGGAGAGGAATTTAAATTGACACGTGGAGTCTAGCTGACCATAACAAAAAGAAGAAGAAAAATGATAAGTTAGCGAGAAATGCTTACACGATTCGAATTTATCGTAACGTTTTCTTCAATGTTATATTCATGTGTTTAATTACTTTGTCGTTAGGTATAAAGACACACAAACGATGAACAATAATACAGTATAATTATAACACAATACACAGCACAATTAAAATTGAAGAAACTCAAACATATGGCGTGGAATAGATTGTAGCATAAATAAATCGAAATACAACGCCATCTACTGGATGGTTCGATAAATTAACACACCGCCATCTGTTAGGAATAAACTGTAGCATAAATAAATTGAAACAGAACGTGATCTAATGGATGATTACCCAACCTAGCTAACCAAGTGTTGTATAGATAAGTTAACACATCGCCATCTGTTAGAAACTTATGGAACTATAATAATAATTACTTGTGGTCGCAATGACCTCGGGGGAGGACGGCGGTTCGAATCCCCGTCCGGGCATCCAGATTTGGGTTTTCCATGGTTTCCCCAAATCACTCCAGGCAAATGCCGGGATGCTTCCTTCAAAAGGCCATGGCCGAATTCCTTCCCATTCCTTGCCCCCATCCTTGCCCCCCATCCTTTCCCGTCTCTAGAGACCTCGATGTTAAAAAGAGACGTAAAGCAGTTAAAAAAAAAAAAAAAAAAAAAAAAAAAAAAAAAAAAAAAAAACGCAATGACCTGGTGACATGGTTTCTACTGGCTGGGCATTCTGCCCCTGTCGTAGCCGCCTTTACCTAGCCCGCCCATCCTGCCTGGCACAGGGGACCTACAGTCGAATCCGAACCACAGTACCATCCTGGCGTATTTCACCTCATACAGCATGCTGCGCCGGGGGTTAATGCCGGTTTAAGTGTCTATAAAAATCCTCTCCGAGACAGGGACTCGAACCGGGGACCTTTCCATCTCTAGTCAGACGCCCTAACCACTTAGCCAGCAGACCGCTTAGCCTTGGGGGCTTACAAATAATTACAAACCATTGTCCTATGACAAACATTTAATGAACATTTATTTCGCAAATAATAAATATTGAGGTCTATAATCCAGATAAAAACTATCCTATCTTTTAAGTTGGACTAAATCACACACATTAAACCAAATTTCATCTAAATCGGTTATGTAGTTTCGGAGTTCATCCCGGACGAACATCGTGACACGAGATTTTTATATATATAAAGAAAAGATTAAAATACAAGTTTTATTCTTGCTTAAAAGACGTAGAAAAGAATTGTAATAACGAGGCAGATACTTACAGAATCGTAGTAGATTTCATGCAAAATCTCCCTTTGCCTCACATTACTAGTGCAGGAGGCCTCCCATTCGGGAGGACGGCGGTTCGAATCCCCGTCCGGGCATCCAGATTTGGGTTTTCCATGGTTTCCCAAATCACTCGAGGCAAATTCCGGTATGCTTCCTTCAAAAGGCCATGGCCGAATTTCTTCCCATTCCTTGCCCCTATCCTTTCCCGTCTCTAAAGACCTCCCTGTTAGAGAGACGTTAAGCAGATAAGAAACTAGTGTAGGAAAAAATATTCTACCATCAGCAGTTGTGGGTTAAAGTCATCCACATCAAATTTCCCCACAGACGACACGATAATGGAGTAACATCGCTCCATTTGAACGGATGGAGCGATCGTGTATGGCCGCCTCTAGACGACCTCGGCCACTCCGATCTAGTTAGTACCGCACTGGATTTTCCGAAGTGTTGCAGATCAGCAAAAAATTCAGCTTTCAGTAACGAGTGAGAAAAAAGTCTAAGAAATAATACTTAACCTGTGAAACATTTGCGTGTCTATTAAAAAAAAAAAAAAAAAATAGAAATTAACTTGGCTGTTTTGGGCGTGTAATGTAAAATGATTTGTTCACGTAAAAACTTCCAGGCCACGATTTAGTGAGACCAGGTCGGGTCGTCTAAAGGGGCGTTTAGAGTGATTAGGACGGCGCGGCATGACACAAAGAGAAGAGGTATTGGCCGCAGATTTCGCAGATTTTAGGTTGGCCGCAAATTTCACTGGTCGCAGTTTTCACATATCCGTACTGAACTGTCTGTTACTAGCCTTAGAAAGTAGCCACCACTTTGTGGCTACTTACAAACCATCACCGTCCTTATTTTTATCACTTCCATCAATCATTGCAGATAAAATAAAGTAAATTTACTCAAGTTAAACAAAAAAATATAAACAATTTACAACGTGAGCCACCTATACAGGTTGTCAAAACAATGATGATCGCTAGCAGCTACACCTCGACATCTACCTTCATTGCGACCTGTGTGGCATGTTTTTACCCATTGACCACGACATTTATCTTCATTGCTACCACGATTTTCCCCTTCACCGTGACCTGCTCGTCATGGCTCTCGTCTGTGATTATTAACAAATATACGTGTTAATTGTTACTTACAGAGAACTTCTATGTAAATACCCCCCCCCACAAAAAAAAAAAAATGCACACAATCGCTTACAACCTAGTTTTTAAAAAGTCAAAATTTTTATTAACCCTATAGATCTACTGCATTCCACCGTAAACCTAGGTTTACTCCCTTTAAGGAAATGACATTTATACCTATAAGCAGAATATGATGATTAATAACAGAGAACATGCTGCAACAAAAGACAAGTCTAGAGGTACCAGCACATCATTTTTAAAAATAATTGAAAAAGATGGTTACTTCCTTATTAATATAGTTGAGCCAATCATTCTGCCAAAGTTGTGACAAAAAAAACAAAAGTTTTTATTTGTTACATTTATACAAAATTTTAAACCAGCAATTAATACATAAGATTTCCATTCTCTACACGGTTCCTCAATACTGACTAAATAATGGGTTAGAATTAAGATTATCTCATAACAATATGTGAAATATCATTTTTATTCCATGTTATGTGTTGTACATATGCTATCAACAGAAAAAGAAAATGATTAATTCCATTTTATTTTAATTTCAGGTGGCTTAAGGATCTTTTTATCCTTGGGACAAAGAAAGATCTTGAAGTGGATGACTTGTACGACAATCTGAAGGAAGATGTTTCAGAGGATCTGGGTAAAAAACTAGAAAAGTATGTATAATTTTTATCAGAAACAGTCTGTATTAAAAATTATTAAATACAGAACAAAGCATTATTATTATTATTGTTACTTGAAATCTTCTATCTTAATAAGAGGTTTGGTAGCATCAAAATATTCCGAGAATGAAATAAGTTAGCACATTTCTGAATCGCTCACAAAATATCTTGATTTGATAGCTAAAGAATAATTTTTGAGATATCTACAAAGAGAACAAAGTCTGGCAATACATACTGACTTGCCTAAGTATTGGTCTCAACTCTTCCCCTCCAGATCTCCGCGGAGTCCACAGTTACACATTTCTCATTGCAACAGCCAGAGTCTTTTCTTTCGTCTTATAACTGAAACACCCAGCACCTCCTTCACCACCACTACCATCAGCATATTGAAATGTAAATTAATTTTTCTCATGTGCCATCACTTTTCAACCATTTCTAGGGAATCTTTATTAATACCTTAGCGCCATTAATTCCATCTTTCAGTTGTCTCAACTGTCACATATTCTAGGTTTTTGCCAATTCTTTAGAGTACTAGTCAACTATATTTACAATTATGTTGAACACTCATTTAATATTTAATCAACAGGTACAAATATAGTGGTCTGTAGTCTTAATGGTTCGACTTAATCAAAGTTGAAACTTTTAACTGAGCTGATTCAGGGACTTTTATTCTGATTTTACTCTTTTACTGAAATTGTTCCATCTTCTATTAATTGTATTTAATTTAGCTGTGATGGAGTGCTTGCTCCAGTGGCATTTTTTCTAGCCATCTATTTACACCTTTCTTCTTTATTATAACTTCTTAAATTATTTTATTTGGAAATTACCCCAATCATCTACTTTTTCCATTCATGAATTTTAGCTTGAAATACTTACATGTTTTTTTTTTTTTTTTTTTTTTTTTTTTTTTTTTTTTTTTTTTTTTTTTTTTTTTTTTTTGTAAAATATAGCAGGTACCCACGACTTCGTTCGTGTTTGTAAAGAATTTGGATTGAAAACTACCAACATCTAACCACCATACTGCGCGATGAGAGACTCAATGTTATTACCACACACAAACGCCAGCCATCTGTGCTATGCAGTTCAGGCGGCAAAGTAAAATATACTGACACACAGGTCTTTGGTCGAAATACGAAAATATCCTTGATCGACCAACTTCAACCACCATATCTCCCACACTCTCACAGTTACCAAAATTGGGCCAACGTTGTGATCGACGGGTGACTCTGTGCTACTGCCACACACAAACGCTAGTGAACTGCGCTAGATAGTTTTCGCTGAAAAGTGATACACCATAACACGGTTTTGGTAGAAATATGAAAGTGCCGCAGGTCGACCACTTTCAACCACCATATTTCCCACACCCCCACAGCTACCGACATCTAACAACCATAATGCACTACAGGAGACACGATACTACTCAAACACCAATGGTCTATGCAATGAAATTGGGACAGAAAAGTAACATAAGCGGAAACACATATCTTTCGTTGAAATACGAAAATATCCTTGATCGGCCACTTTCAACCACCATATCTCCCATACTCCCACAGGTACTGAAATTCGGCCGATGTTGTGATCGAAAGGTGACTCTGTGTTACTACCACACACAAACGCCAGTGATCTGCGATAGATAGTTTTCGCTGAAAAGTGATACACCAAGACACATGTGTCTTTGGCAGAAATATGAAATTGCCACAGGTTGACCACTTTCAGCCCCCATATGTCACTTACCCCCCATAGCTACCGTCATCTAACAACCATAGTGCACGACAGGAGACACGATTCCACTACTTCACACAAACACCAACGGACTGTGCTATGTAGTTGTGGCAGGAAAGAGAAGTATAAGGAGACACAAATTTTTGGTCGAAATATGAAAACGCCCTGCATTGACCAACTTTAATCATCATATCTCCCACATTCCCACAGCTATCGGCATTTGGCCAATGTTGTGCACGACAGGAAACTCCATGCTACTTCCACACACAAACACCAGTGATCTGTGCTAGATAGTGGTGGCTGAAAAGTGAAATATAGAAAAACATACGTCTATTTATATATATATATATATACTAGATGATACCCGCGACTTCGTACGCATGTATTATGAATTTCTTTGCCAGAATTGAATATAGAAAGTTGATGGTAACGAAGGATTTGTCCCAAACAACATCGAGTCAGCATAATATGACCGGAAAGCCATAACTATATCATTCTACCATCGAACCTGTCTCTTGAAAAGAATCAATTTTCAACATATTTAAAAACAGAAAAACAAACAAAGGTGAGGGGATGGGGGGAGGGGGGTGTAAACTAAGGGCAGCTTTATTTCAGATTGGTCTTTTCTTCTTTCTTCAGTATGAGCATCCGATTCTTGAGTTCTAATAACTTTAGCTTATCGTGCTCTGATAGAGCTACAACTTTAGCAAGTTTACGCCCGCAATGAATGTCAAAAAATAAGGCAAAATAAATTGGTGTCAGAAACATTTAAGCATACAGAAAGGAATAGGACAGAGAAAATTGACATCTATACTAAATAATACGTTTTTTCTCTAAACGAAGTTTACTAACAAATTATACACTAACAGAATGAAGTCGGTCGTAAAAAGGGGATCACACAAACATTATATCATGTAGAAGATATTTTTTTCTTATCTTGTTTATATTGGTGAGAGTATGCAGAAACCAAGTTTTCGACCCTAACACCCTCGGCACAATTTTCTGTGGACAAAAAAACACTATAATTTTGGTACTTTTTTCAGTTTTTCGTCTATAATTCCTTCCTAATGAGTCCTACCAAAAAACACTCTATTTCCAATTTGAAAGAGGACAAAATTTCCTACTACTTTCGTAGTGCAAACTTTTTTCTAAACTTAAAACTAAGCGAGCTACAGTTTTTCGAAAATCAGCCAAAATTCACACTTTACTAAAAGTTGGGTTTTTACCTACTTTGCAGCTCAAAATAACCTGAAACCCCTGTATATATAACTAATATATATGTATTTCTGTGTGACATATTATATATATGTACTACACTTTGATTACTGATGGCCAATTCAATAATCATATAGCATTGTTGGCCGGGAGATACCGAAGGATTGTTCGGCCGCCAGGTGACAGTGTTTTCGATATGCCGCGCAATGCGTTCATTTGTAGCTAACTAACCTGACCAAGTAATAGTACAGGTTGCAGGGAACCTACATCTTAAGGTGGAATCCAAACCACAGAATCTTTCTGTCTTACTTCACATTACACAGCAAGCTTTTGCAGAGGTAAAGGTCGAGTCAACGACCTTTGAAAATCACTTCCTAGACTGGGATTTCGATCTCCAGTCAGATTCCTTAGCCAATGAGCTACCAGTCAGTTCTATTTTACCTGGTGGTGTTTGTACCAGTTTGAAAAACGGATTTGCGAAATTGAAAACATTGTATTATGGAACAAAGTTTATTTATGCAGTAAAAATTAAGTCATAATAAGTAAAAAATCAGTCATGAATCCAATTATTTTTCGTTTTAATTGATTGAAACAATGTTTCCCATTTGAATTTATTCCGTACTTGAAGGAAACAAAATTGTCTCTATATGAAGCATTTAAATTTCTTCAAGATGCAACACCCAACATAAAAAGTTTTGCTCTGGACGGATGATGCTTCCTGAATAAGGTTATGTGTCATCGTAGTAAACACCTTGGTTGCTTCTGTGGAAAATATTACGCCTATTTGGCAACGAACTATAGATCCAACATCACAGTTATATTTGACGGATACCGAAGTGATTCTGTGCAGAGAGGAATAAAGTCATCTAAAATGTTTTGTAGTTTGAAAACATCAGATACTTCAGCTGACATCATTTTCACTGAGGAAACAAGTGTTGCAGTGATGCAGCAAATGAGAGTAGCAAGAACCGAGTAATGTTAATACTAATGGAAAAACTGAAAAAGGAGGCATCTAATATCAACAGGGAAAACAAGATGCAGCTGGATTGATTGTTGACGCAGTTATTTCCCAAGCAGCAAAATCCGACAGTTTGATAATTCTAAGTGAGTATATTGGTTTTCTCATTTTGCTAATGGACCTTGGTAACACTTACGAGTTTGAACCCACACATATTCTTTTCATCCATGTATTTGCAGGATGTTATATCAGCAAATTCCGCCTATGGGAAAGAAAAATTCTTCTGCCTCATTCAATACCAACCATATCTGAAAGTAACATCTCAGAAAGTAATTTCTCAGAACTGCTAGTGTCCACGAGACTTGTATTTGGAGAACACGCAGGGGAACAGATCATCTTGGAATGGTACGGAAAAATTGCTTGTGGAGCATTGGAAGCTTAGATACGAAATGTTTAAGAAATCTGTCCAAAAAATGCTTTCAGGCTAGCACGGTTGCCACCAAAATCAGATGCGGAAACGTTTCACTCAATATGCACGTACCACCAAGTAAAGGATGTTTGAGTCGAGAAACGTACCCATTGCCATGGAGATGAAGGAAAGGCTCGTCCAGTCTTATTCCAGTTACAATAATTAACGCATTCAGGAGGACGCCGGTTCGAATCCCCGTCCGGGCATCCAGATTTGGGTTTTCCATGGTTTCCCCAAATCACTCCAGCCGAATGCTAGGATGCTTCCTTCAGAAGGCCATGGCCGAAATCCTTCCCGTTCCTTGTCCCCAGTCGCATAATACCTGTAATTACCTCGACATTGACAATGCGTAAAGCCGTAAGAAAAAAAAACAATAATAAAAGACACTGCGCCTAAGTTTACTCCGAAGGTTGTATCATATTCCTGCAAGAAACCTTGTACTCCACTATGTATCTGTCGCTAATAAGGACTGCACTGTTCAGCTGTTTGCAAAAATTACTCTGGCCTGTCTCGTGCAAACATTCCTGAAATGAAGGAGAGGAAGAGTTCTTTGACCTCGATGACTGTTCCTGATGCAATTGATGAATGAGACACAATTCGTTGATAAGCTGGGACAATACGAACAGTAAAGAAATTGATTTATTATGAATTTATTATAACTTTGCGCCATAACATTATGCATTCATTTCACACTATTATCATCAGTAATAGAGCGATCTGGTAGCTCAATGGTTAAGGCGTCTGACTGCAGATCGAAATCCCAGTCTCAACAGTGATTATCAATAGCCATTGACCCGACCTTCAGCTCTGCCGCAGCTTGCTGTGTAACATGAAGTAATCCTGAACGATTCTGTGGTTTGGATTCCAACTTAAGCTGTAGTACTACTACTTGTTCAGGTTAGATAGCCACAAAGGAGCGCATTGTGCGGAGTATCGAAAATAGTCACCTGGCGGCCGAACAATACTTCGGGATCTCCCGGCCAACAATGTTAAATGATTATTGAATCAGTAATCAAAGTATAGTGCATACATATACTATGTCATACAGAAATACATATATGAATCACTTATACATACAGAATTTGCAGGTCATTTTGAGCGGAATAGTAGGTAAAAACCCAACTTTTAGTAAAAGTGTGAAATTTGGCTGATTTTCGAAGAACTGTAGCTCACTTAGTTTTGAGTTTAGAAAAAAGTTTGTAGTACGAAAGTTGTAGGAAATTTTGTCAGCTTTCAAATTGGAAATAGAGTATTTCTTGCTAGGTCTCATCAGGAAGCAGTTATAGACGAAAAACTGAAAAAATTACCACAGTTTTGATGTTTTTTGGCCACAGAAAATTGTGCCGAGGGTGTTGGAGGTCAAAAACGTGGTTTCTGCATACTCTCACCAATATATACAAGAGAAGAAAAAAAATCTTCTACATGATATAATGCAAGTGAAAACTACCCCTTTTCTGTACTTTTAATGCGCGAGAAACATAGCTTGAGCAAGCAACGTAACATTACAGATTATCACACACATCCGTCGCTCTGTCACCATTCGATAAGTTCTCAAAATTTCGTTACTACAACTGTTAATCATACCGAAAAAAGAGATCCTGCGCCTTCACTATAGATTTTCTTGTTAAATTCTGTCAATATCGATATAGGCATTTAGTTGTCAAAACGCAACAAAAGACAGAGACTTACTTCCACATTTATAATATTATTACTGCAGATCACACACACACTTACTGCGAATCACCCCTGAGGGAACAATATAACTTAAAAAGTGTACACCTACAGACAGCATTGCAAGACTATCTACGATTTGCCTCGCATTGCAACCCTAACTTTGTGAAATCTACAATTTAATATACAATCCAAATAACCGACAACCCAGGCTGACTCTTGTGATCAAAAACATTTTTTTTTAAATCTTAGCCTCCATGGAGATTTGAACCGAAGACCACGATCCAAATATTAGTATGCAAGCGCTTTAACCACTGAGCTACATAACTGATACATGGAAAAACAGTAGAGAATCTTCCATATCCAATGCATCTGTCTATCGCTGTTCAGTAATTTTTCTAAATTATAAGACAACATGTATTATTTATACAGACAATTTTTCAACCAAATTTAGACAGTATCTTTCTCCTTGTTTCAAAGGATAAGTGTGCAAAGTTTCATCAAGATCGGAAGAAAACTGTGGATTTGTATGAAGAACAAACAAACTAACAAACAAACAAACATACATATATTCATCTTCATATATATAGATTAATGCAGATTACACACACACTGACTGCAAATTACCCCTCAGGTATCAATATGACGTAAAGAAGTGTACACTTACAGCATTGCAAAACTGCATTGTAACCCTAATTTTGTGATGTCTACAGTTTAAACAGTCAATCCGAAAAACCGACGGCCCAGGCGTGACTCTTGTGATCAAAAACAATTTCCTCCACGGAGATTTAAAACAGAGACCACGACCCAAACATTAGGAAGCAAGCGCCTTAACCACTGAGTTAAATATCTGCTACACGGAAAAACAGTACAGAGATCTCCATATCCAACGCGAATTATCTATCGCCATTCAGTAATTTTTCGAAATTATAAGTCAACATGTATTATTGATACAGATAATTTTTCAACTAAATGTAGACAGTATTTTTCTCCATATTTCAAAGGATAAGTGTGCAAAGTTTCATCAAGATCGGATGAAAACTGTGGATTTGTATGAAGAACAAACATACATACTTTCATCTTTATATAAACAGATAAGATTTACCAAAAATCCTGAAATAATATAAAGTTAAAATTTGTAGAGGGCAAATGTAGTTGGATGCAGGAAAGGGAGGAAGATGAGAGTGTAGAGAAATTGCAACCGGAGCGTGCGCTCTATTGCAACTTAATTATATATTACTAGCTCGTACCCTGTGACTGTGTACGCGTGAATTAAGAATTTTTTTTGCCAGAATTGAATATAGAAAGTTGTTGGTAACGAAGGATTGGTCCCAAACAACACCAAGTCGGCATAATATGACAGAAAAGCTATCACTATATCAATTCTACCGTCGAACCTGTCTCTTGAAGAGAATCAATTGCCAACATATTTCTATCACCATTCGATAAGGTCTCAAAATTTTGTGACTACAACTGTTAATCATACTGGAAAAAATGTCCTGTGCCCTTCATACAGATTTTCTTGTCAAATTCAATCAATATTGATATAGCCATTTAGTTGTCAAAATGTAGCAAAAAGACAGAGACTTACTTCCGTATTTAAAGTATTTTTACTGCGGTTCACCACACACACACTGACTGCGAACAACCCCTGAGGGATCATTATAACGTAAAAAAGTGTACACCTACAGCATTGCAAGACAACCTACGATTTGCCTCGCATTGCACCCTTAACTTTGTAATATCTACAGTTTAACATTCAATCCGAAAAACTGATGGCCCAGGCGTGACTCTTACGATGAAAAACAATGTTTAAAAATCTTAGCCTGCATGGAGATCTGAACCGGATACCACGATGCGAACATTAGAAAGCAAACTCTCATATTTTATGTATCCTTCTCATATTTTATTTATATTCAGTATCGTATTTTAATATACTTCCTGTGTTTTCATAGGCATTATTCCAAAGTCTTGATGCGAAACTTCAATGAAAACTTTATCTTTAATTCATTGATCTTTATTTTCGTTAAAGTTTTTTAAGAAGAATCTGAAGATTACAAAGGTTCTCGATATACAGTAACTAGATGTCGTCAGTTAGAAAGTGCTCGCCGGTTCTTGTTAACCAACTCCTTTTTTGTTTTTTTTTTCTTTATATTTCTCTATGTTATGCCACAAAACGCTTTAGCCACTGAGCTACATGACCGCTACATGGAAAAACAGTAGAGAGACCTCCATATACAAAACGCGTCTGTCTATCGCCATTCAGTAATATTTCGAAATTGTAAGACAATATATATTATTTATACAGATAATTTTTCAACCAAATGTAGACAGTATTTTTCTCCTTGTTTCAAACGATAAGTGTGCAACGTTTCATCGAGATCAGATGAAAACTGTGGATGTGTATGAAGAACAAACAAACCAACCAACAAACAAACATACATATATACATTCATCTTTATAAATATGGATTAGAACAAAACAAGTGCAGAGATGTATATCACAAACTATTAGACAACTCTTTTATATTGTAAATTACACTATAAAATAAAATAGAAGGTATCAAATTTTAAAATAAACAAATTTCATAAATGTTTGAAATCAATAAGCCTCAGTAATTAACAATCAATGAAAAAAAGAGTAACTATCTCAAATTACACTGTTCTAAAAAAAAAAAAAAAAAAAAAAAAAAAAAAAAAAAAAAAAAAAAAAAAAAAAAACTTGTTTCTATTTCTGAAAAAATATCTTTCATTCCTAGTTGTACTTCGAGCACTGATTTCAAACCTGTTTTTAGTTTCTTTGTGTCAGGGATAGTTTACGAGTAATGGAAAGTTTATTTTTTTGTTCTTTTTCTGATATAGTGCAGAACAATCAAGAAAGAAATCAGATTTTTATTGTGTTAATCACATTAAGGGAGGTTGGAAGCTAACGTATAACAAAGTATACTTAGTGTATCCGCTTAGTAGCATTTATTATGCATGAGTAATTACAGAATATTTACAAAAAAAATGAGTCACCATATAGTAATTCTTGTCACTTTTTCCTCTTGTATTGACAATCTTCTTTCTCTCGAATGATATTCCAGCAATAATCTCCTTACATTGATAGTACCCATTTCCCTTCATAACGCCTTTCTATTGTAGATATGTCTTTATGAATTTTTCACCATGTTCATCTGAAACGTCACTACAACTCTCTGTGAAGTAGTACAGATGAGAGTCCATCATATGTACCATCAGAGACATATTGCACCCAAGATCTTCATATGCTCTGGTCATGTCATTCACCATTTCTTTGTAACTGGCAGCTCTTCTTCTTCCGAGAAAGTTTTCTGATGCCTTCTTGAAACAATCCCATACTCTTTTCTTTGGCTGTTAAATGTGCTTCAAAATTTGTATCTTCCTGCAGCTCCTTGATTTGAGGGCCCACAAATACACCTTCCTTTATTTTGGCAGCTGAAAGCCGGGGAAATCTGTCAGCTACATATGCAAATCCACTGCCTGTTGGATCCACAGAAAAAAATTGCTTCATTATGCCAAGTTTGATGGGAAGTGGTGGAAGTAGTATATCTTCAGGAGCTACCAGACTTTCACATTGTATATTTTTTTCACCCATTTTCCACTTCCGCTTTAGGCCATTTCTTATTCACATAGTGAAAATTTCTGTCTCGACTATCCCACTTGCAAAGAAACATGCATACTTTGCGTTGACTGTTGCATTCCCAATGTTATAGCAATTACTTTGAAGTCTCCACATATTTTCCATTTTGTGTTCATTGTATTGTTAAGAATTTAGCATCCTCCACAAAAATTTGTAATTCCCTTTAGTTAAGCTGGCGTAAGAAACTGGAACATAGGGCATTATATTTCCATTGAGGAGCAAAACACCCTTGAGACTTGTTTTAGATGCATCTATGAAACGTCTCCACTCCTCTCAACAGTAGGTGAAGTTCAGCACCTTCATTAGACCAGCAACGTCACTGAAAATTTCAGTGCTTCGTCAGTTGCAAAATAAGGAATAAAGGCACATTCTCGGTGCTTAAATACACTGATTTTAGTGCTTTGGTGGAGTAGATTATACTCTTCTAACCTCGAACCAAGCAGTTGCGCCTTTTATTTACTTAGTCCTAGATCACACACTAAATCATTTAAATCTACTTGAGTTAGTAAATGTGGCGATGAGTCACTTGAAAACTGATATGGAGGATCGTCTGCTCCCCACCTGCATTCGAACAAGAAATTGTCACTTCCGAACACTACTGGTGCAGCAACATACTCTTATATGCCTATAAGGTCCCTGTTTGTCATAAATGAGAATGTATACATATATATACAAATTACACAAAAAGTATCCCTGACAACGAAATTCTGTTTCCCATGATAATTTGGTTTAGAATCACACATTTTAATATCAGAAATAGAACCCTTGTCAAACAGTGTTATCCATACAAATTTTATATTTACAAATTATATGCCATAAATTTTAATGTTAAACAAAATACAAACTACACAATTAGTCTTCATGTTGTCAAAATTAATTGCCGGCGGGAACTGGAACATGTTCGTATCTGAATGACAAATGTGAGTAACAAAATATGCGAGTAATGATTCAGTACCTCGAGTCAGGCGACGAACCCATTAGTCAGTAACAAATACATCATTACTTTTAGAGCTCTAGTGGACATGTATTGCGAGATGTAGGAAAACATTTTCTCAGTAGGTGTACAATGATGAAGTTTGTTAGCATGGCGTACTCATAACTTTCATCTGGGAGGTTAGATGGAAGCTGCTTATGGTATTTGAGGATGGTTTAGATTGCAATCATTTAACAATGTCAGAGAGAATGCAAGGCAACTCGCGTATTAGCGATAATTCTGAGTCCTGGTGGAACGATTCAACGCGGCGTGTTTAAGTTCGTGATTAAATGTTCCTATTACTACAGGTTCAATTTCGTCCGGTCGCCAGTGGGGATTCCACAACTAATTCTAAGACTTAAAGTTATTCACAAAACTAATCACTTGAAGCAGCTCGTGATGGCAACTATACTACTAAAATGGGTAGGAATTGCTACCACACAAATCACATAAGTTTGCATTCAACACACAACTTTATTATCTGGAGAAACACGAAATATACACCGCCGAAGTATCCACCAGTTACAGTGACCCGTATAATCGAACTTCTATCACCAAAGTTTGCAGGATTCGAACCGAGTAGGCGAAAACAGTATGTCGCGCCGCTATCACGATAATTAGAAAGTTCGGAGTACTGTCCTCGTCCGCGTACACTGAACACTCCGCACAATACTTGAAATTACAGTACACGTTAGTTGCACCGTTACAAACACTTTTAGGTTATCGTTCCCGCGGTATTGTCCTCAACAGTCGGCACCTCCCGCCATTAGGTCCACACGGTATTGCAGCTTACTGTCGACTGTTGCCATATTGTTTATACTCCGTCAAAGATACCCCACTCACAGATACTCCTCTCAATCTGTGTTAGTTCGATGGTATCGTTACACCCCCCTCGTTGACTTTTATGGCGCAAGGTATGGTTGACAAACGCGTATCCTTTCGCCAGACTCAACCTTACTGATATTTGAGAAATTTCCAAACCCTAAAAAAAATCTGGTGGTACTCGGCTAATTCATTTACAAAAATGGGTACATCATTAGAACAAAACCATCAGACCAAATATAACATTGAAGAAAACATCAAACACAAGGTTAAACCTCACCAAAACACACCAGTCTCTTTGAGCATACACAACTAGGATATGACAATAAACACAAATGAAGATAAATTTGGAAATTATTAGGAAGTCATCCAGTTTCCTCAGGAAACACCGTGCAGTCACTTTCCTTGTCACAAATCACACAGGATACATTGATTACAATTTCCCGCCTTAGGACCACACTCCTATGATTCACAAACTGACAGTACTGAAATCACTCTCCCACTCGAAGTCAGTCAAATCAGTAGGAAAATCCTCTCCATGCTCACCTTCCCCTTTTGCGAAACCTTCTTCATTTTGAGAAAGAAGCAAGCTAAATTAACCAAAAAATCAATCATGCCACATAGACAACACTAACCCGAAAATGTGGAAATGCGTGAAGCATGGTGGTACCAAGAGGCGAGCCCTTTTACTCTACTGTTTGACTCCCCCCACCACCTTGTGTCTCTGCACAACGATAGGGTTTGAGTGACACGACATTGAAAGTGCCCCTCAATCTCCCGTCACTAGGATATTCCAAAACAAAAGCATTATCTCGGGGACTACCCGCAATCCGGTACGGTCCCTCATACAAGAACTGAAATTTCTTGATTTCGCTCCTCTCGCTTGATGACTTGAAGTGCGTCTGCAGAAGCACTAGATCTCCCTCTGCATACGACATTCGCCCACCCTTCTTATCATGTCTCTCCTTCCGATGGCGGACGGTCCTAGCATCCCCCCAAGTTATTATCCTAATCTCCCCATGCTCCCCTAGTGCATTACTTTTTGTTTTCCTTAAGTCAACCTTGACCCTTCCCTTATCGCTCGTGAATTCCAACGGATCTTCTACCCAATCTATCACTGCACCCACAAGTTTCAGCCAATCCGCCCCTAGAATGAGTTCCACGTTAAGGTTAGGTACCACATATGGTGTGACCTCCACGACCTTCCGCCCAGTCAAATGCTTACGGACCATTTCTATTTTCTGCCTCTCACTCGCCAAGCAAAAAGGACCAAAACTCTCAAAATTTGATATGAATTCCACCGGGTGAATGCTACCATAGTCATCAAACTTCCCCCAGTCGACTTTCTCTTCACCCCCAACCACGGGCGATACTGAACTAAGCCAACTTCTCACTTTAGTCACCTCCTCCCTCACCACTTCGGGAACCTTCACCTTCGTTACCTCCTCTAACAACGCAGAACATCTCTCGACATCTTGGGGAACCAACTTGACATCAGAAGCCAATTCACATACCTTCTCTTCTCCTACCTTCATCTTCTTATTCAGGAGGACAAAGTGAGTTCCCACCTCATCCAGCCGCTGCGCGTTGCCAGTCCCAATTTGCTCAACCATGTCCACTCTTTTGTCGAGCACCCCGACATCCCGACGCACACACACCTTCTCCTTCCCTAGACCATGTTGCAGCTTGTCCAGACCATCAGTTAGAACCGAAACCCGTTTCTCACATTTCGACTTGTTTTTCTCCAACCCAACCTTAAGTTCGGATATTTGTTGAGAATGGCCCACTACTGACTCCGTTAGTATGCCCAGTGAATCATCAAGAGAGCGTAAATCATTTTTCAAGTTACGGTTATCCTCCTTAAGCTCCTTAAATGTTAGCTGCAATTGGTTATGAAAATCAGAACCCAAGCTATCCTTCTTGTCTCCCAAGGACTTAAAGTATCCAAACATAGTGGCCAGTGACAGCTCTGGTACCACAGAAGTGGATGTCAATTGATCGGTGTGCCCATCACAAGTATCATCCAAAGGCTCGCGGTTCGGCACCACCGCAAGGCAAAGAGTATACCAACGTTGTTTGATTGCGACTGAAAGGCCCGCCCTTCTCGACCGGTACAGGGAGAGGAAAAGTGCTTTCCGGGAGCTACTGGTACAAACAAAGCGGCAAAGTTGGGAGGCCTATGTTAAGACAAACCTTAGGTCGGACCCCTGGGGTATCCCCTACAAGATAGCAGCTGGTAAGATACGGCCTCCAACCATGTTGTCGACAGTGCAGAGGGCTGACGGGACACGAACCACTGACTGGGGCACGACGGCGGAAGTACTGCTACACGAACTCTTGCCAGACGATGAAACAGATGCAGAAACGAACGAACAAAAGGAGTTACGTAACCAAGCAGAGCGTTAGTCTAACAACAGAGGTGATAGCAGATGAAATAACCGTAGAAGAAGTGATTAAAAGCGATAAATACAATGTCGAAGAACAAGGCCCCTGGGCCAGATGGAATAGCGGCAGAGGTACTCCAGGCTCTAGTTTGTTCAGTTAGCTCCCACCGTTGTGCAATCTGTTTAATAATGTTTACAGCAGGGAAGAATCCCTAATGCATGGAAATAAAGCGAGGTGATCATTTTACAGAAAGGGGGTGGCAAGGATCACGACCCACCCAACGTCCTATCGGCCTATTTGCCTGCTCACGTACTTGGTAAAGTTCAAGAGAAAATTCCTGTTCTGGCGCCTACAAGCGCATAGGGAATATAAATAGGAATGAATGTAACCAGTACGGATTCAGAGCAGGCAGATCGACAGAGGACGCTATAAAACAGAGCAATGCAACTGGTTGGAACATGCACTAGTGATTATTTACTGGCAATATCCGTTGACATTAAAGGGGCTTTTGATAATCTCTAGTGGCCAGGTTTGTTTGCTCGGCTCAGAGAATTAAAATGTCCAAACAATATATACAACTCATTTAGGGATTACTGTAGAAACAGATATGCCAAACTGAGATGTCCACGGATAACCATTGAGAAAAAAATTGTCTAAAGGTGTCCTCAGGGATCGGTATGTGGCCCGATATTTTGGGATATATGTTTTGAAACTATATTGTGTAGACTGGAAGGACTAGAAGGGTTGTTAGGCTTGGTGGCCTTTGCTGATGATCTGCTTCTGCTGATACAGGGAGGAACAAGAAGAGAAATTGAGCAGAGAAGCAATACCATCCTGGATCAACTTGACAAATGGTGCACGGAGGTCAAGCTTAAGCTCACACCCCAGAAGACTCAGTATATAATTCTGCGCGGAAATCTGCAGCGGAATCCAACGATCAAGGTTAACGGAAACAGCATAAAAAGGACAAGCAAGTGCAAATATCTCGGCATTACCATCGATGAGCGTCTAACATTTATGGATCATATAGAAGAAGTGTCCAGCAGGGCGAAGGTCGTTATGCATAAACTCATCAGCGTCGGTCAAAGACGATTCATCTTCCCATCCACGTGATGAGGCTCTATCATGACGCTATTCTGGCATCAATAGTGAGCTATGAAGCGAGTGTCTGGGCGAAACATCTGAAGAAAGTTAAGCCAAAAACAACGCTTAGAAGAGCCCAGAGGGGAGTCCTTTTAAGACTAAGTGGTGCATATAGCACCACCGCAACAGATGCTTTGACGACGGTTTTAGGTGTCTGGCCCCTAGACATGATGGTAAGAAAACGTGGTGCAATATACTGGCTAAAGTCCGGTGATAAGAGAGCAGCTGAAGAAATAGTAGGTCGACCGGTGGCAGCCAAAAAGGAAGTCATGTCGACCCTCCTACAAGAATGGCAACATCAATGGAATATTAGCAGTACAGGTCGGAGAACTTACGGCATCGTTCCAGATGTCAAAGAACGGTTGAACTGCAACATCTAAATCCTTCCGCCGGTTAATAAACTTCATAACCGGACATGGTCCTTATAACAGTTTGCTACACAGCAGGGGCCTCAAAGAATCGAGTCTATGCGAGTGTGGAGCGGAAGCGACACCTGAACATATGGTTCTCGAATGCATTCTTCTTGCGGAAGCGAGGGAAATAGAATGTGAACAACTAATTGGAAAAGAGGTTCGAAGTATCATTAAAAACAGGGCTGACTGCGAAATTCTGATTCAAATAGCAGACAGGATTTCTATGCACTACAAAACAAAATACCTTGAGCAGTTAGCAAGCTCGAGAAGGCACCAACAATGGAGAAATTAACTTCTAAGCATGGCACTGTACATCAAAGGATATGTCATAAACAGACATAAGAACAATAGCACCCTTTGGAGACCGACGCACCCGGCTATTCCAGAAGATCCTTCTGATGGGCTGGACGCAGTGTTACCGGAGGACACCGTTTTCTGTTGGAGGCCGTTCCTCAAATACTGGACCGACAATTATTACAGTATCCGTAATTATATAACAAAACATAATAATAATTGATACTGTAGTTAAAGACTTTTGTTGAAGTGCGTGTTACACAACGAAACATAACAGTAAACGATACCGTAGTTAAAGACTTCTTTCTCCTTAACATTTCGCTGCATTCAAGTCTTAGTCAGCTTATGGTATGCGGCGGATAGCCTGACAAAGCATTACTACATCAGCAGGAAGGTATAATGCCTACTAAGCGGCGCGGGCATTGACTGCCAAGCTTTGCATGCCATGATGAAGAGGAAAAAGAGACTATTATTATACTTTATTATTGTTTATTTTTCTCACTTGGAAAAATTAAAATGATGTAGCAGCAAAATGGAAAGGAGACAGCTACAAATTAAGTTCCTTACATAAGACATAAAAGAAATTATACAAGAGGAAACAAACTGTGACTTGATAGAACAAAGGAGATGTAATACAGCTCCTCAGCACCGTATTGACCCAAATAGGATTTGGGATTCACAGCCACCGGAAGCCGGTGGCGAACCCTCTGAAGACCCTGGACGGTCTTGGTCATTCCAGAAATCGCATAACCGCATCTGATGGGCCAGACCTCAAGGAATTCCGGAGGACGTGGATCCCGCTGAAGATCTATCCTAGGAAAATTGACCTTTATTCTGTAGTTAGCAGTAGCGTAGTAAAATTTGTAATAAACTAGTGGTGGTGGGTTAATTAAGGGGTTATGTTACTAATATTAGTTTTCTTTTATTAAAAAAAATTAACCTAAACGTAGTCAAGCACTTAAGTTTTTGTAATAAAATGCCTATACTTACAACAGTACTCTAACTGTAAACAACAATTCACTTGATTTCGCCAGGTAGCGGAAATCTATGTAACAACTTAATCATATTGTTATTGTAAATATGGTCTAATTTAGATACTAGATGTTAGGCTGTAAAAAGTTGTAACAAAATAAAAATAAAATAAAAATAATAACCACCAGCTCCCCCTCACCCACATCACTCTCGGACGCCATGGCACAATCCAACCTTAACTAAAATTTACCAAGTTACTCTTGAAAGAAACTAGGACCACAAAATACTTCAGTCACCAATACTTCCCTCTTAGACAAGGTACACGCCTTAGCATCAAAGTTCCAGAAATTACTTTGCTCCAAAAAATTAAAAACACTCGGAAACTAGCTGACACTTTATAACCAAAGCATTACCAGAATAATTAGTTGATTCCCGTCTCATCAAAAATTAAATTTTCAACTCATGTGATTCCTTAAAATTTAATAGAAGTCAAAAAAAGAAAAAAAAAATACTCCAGTGAGTCAACAGGAAAATTAGAAAAATATTTCCGTTAAAACGAAAACTAACTACTGACTCAAACTGACAAGTTGCTATTCTAAACAAATTGCTCAGAGATTTTCCCACTCATTTGGCTATTTAAAAATTCAATAAAGGTCGAAAGAAATTTACTCCGACCAGTTCACATGAAATTAACAAAATTCCTTTTGAAAACGAAAAACTACTCCTGTCAGTTTGTGCCTCTTACATTAAAAATTGAAATTTGCACTTCCCTTGCGATGAGAAGAAATCACCATGTTTTCTCGGACTGTTACCGGCTCTCGCAAGGCTCCAACCCCTCAGATGTTCTCGTAGATTGTCGTTGAAGCTGCTTTTCTGCTCACTCTGTACAACACGAAGCTTCTGCGATGTTGCTAGCCCGCAGACCAGGGTTGCCAACTCAAAAAAAATTTTACCCCTAAAACTTAAGTCAAAACCCCTAAAATCACCAAAATTAAGTGGAAAAACCCCTAAAAAATAAATACTATATTTTTATTAGTAATATTTTTTATTTATAAATTATTCACTATGTCTAATACCATTTCGTTTTGTCCTGACTGTACAGAGATTTTGAGATCATACATTTAGACTTCACATTTTAGTAGAAGGATTAAATTTTATGCAAGATCCAACGTTTCGTTGTAATGTGAATGGGACCATCATCACACTTTGTAGCATTTCAATAGATAACATATTACACAACTTATTTTTAACAATATTATAGATTGAAAAGGCTCGTTCAACACTCGCGTTCGAAATTGGAACTGTAATTAATGTTAGGCCAAATTTTGAGACGTTTTCAAAACGTTTCCAGCCAGCTGCATCAGAATCATCGTAGACTTCTGAATAAAAATCAGCTGAAGAGGTAATTGTTGCCATAAATATGAGTCCGCTGAATGTATTTTATTATTGGTTTTATGTTAGATTTGACTTGAGATGTAGTAACCTTTGGGTGCAAATCAAAAACCATTTCCAATATTGCTAAATTGTCTGGAAGCCGTTTTTGGATCTGTTCTACTAGACAACATAAAAAAATTTTGGACAGTAAAAATAAATCTTCAAATAATTTAGTGGGTTCAACATTGTCACTTTGAAAAAGTATATTTAATTGTATCACACTTTTCAATTCGTTTTTCAGAAAAATAAAAAAAGCTTTGAATGGTAGTCTCCTCATGATATCGTGAAGCTGTTCTGCGATGTAACATTTGCCTTCAGTCTTAGCAATTTTAGTTCGTTCGACTGCTCTAACATTAAACACTGAGTCTATGCATTTTTTCAAAACAAATATTTTATTCTGTAATTATTATTATTCTCGTGTCAAAAACATCAAAATACACAGTTAAATACATTTTGTAAATCAACAACTTTAAACACACTTGGCCCAGTACTTCGCAACCTCAATCGCATTGTGTGTTGCTTGAAACAGGTCTTCATTGTTGCAGGATGATGGGCACATAGGGCACTCGAGCATATGATTCATAGTTTGGTCTTCTCCACATTTGCATTTAATACTGGTAGTATCAGTATAACCCCATCTCATTAGGTTTTCCTTGGACCTGCCCACTCCTGTTCGCAATCGATTTAAAGACCACCAGACGTTCCAGTCTTCTTCATGACCAGGTGGCAAGCGCTCTGCAACTGTCAGTGGTCCCGAGATGTTGGGAACCCTCATTTTCCATAACTGTACTCTTGCCTTTTCAGGTGACCCAATTAGTTCCCGTGATGTTCTGAGGAAGCTTTTCCTGGATTTGAGTCTCTGGGCTGGTGGTATATGGCCATGCAGTGGATGAGCGCTTTCCCGTTCTACTTTGGTCCTCTCCTTGTTCGCAACCACTTCTCTCCGGATACTGGGTGGTGCAATGCCCGAAAGCTGGTAAAGCCTATCAACTGGGGTAGGCTTTAAGCAACCTGTCACTAGCCTACAGGTGTTATTGAGGGCTACATCCACCTGTTTGGCATGAGATGATGAGTACCAAACTGGGCATGCATATTCTGCAACAGAATAACAAAGGGCCATTGCCGATGTACGTATAGTTTGTGGTTGACTGCCCCACTGTGATCCAACTAATTTGTGCAGTAAGTTATTTCTTGTAGAGATCTTCATTTTGCAATTCATGCAGTGCTTCTTATATGTGAGGGTTCTATCGAGTGTCACTCCGCTTCTTATATGTGAGGGTTCAATCGAGTGTCACTCCCAGATATTTTGGGATGTTACATGTAATCAGAAAAATATATTCAGCCATAGAGAAGTCCGAATCCTTAGTAACGAGGATCTGTACGAGGATTTGATGTCGCTATTTAAATATTCAACAAATAAGTACAAGAAATCATAAACTACCTACAAAAAAATACCCCTAAAATTATAAAGCCCCTAAAAAAATCCCATCACGCGTGTATTCCCCCTAAATTTAGGGGGAAAACCCCTAAGTTGGCACCCATGCCGCAGACTGTTGAACACGGTCTCTGCTTGCACCGTCTTGCGGTATATATTGTCGATGCTTACTGGATATGGCGCGGTCTGCTGTTCCGATTGTCGTCAGTTGTCGATTTTCCTACTCAGTTTTTTACAGCATAAAATCCACTTCGGTGTTGACCAGTGTCATTTACTACCTCCGTTTCCACTTATACTGTCCTGTCGTGGCAAAGCCATGCAAGGCAACTCGCGTATTAGCGATAATTCTGAGTCCTGGTGGAACAATTCAATGCGGCGCGGGCGTGTTTAAGTTCGTGATTAAATGTTCCTATTACTACAGGTTCAATTTTGTCCGGTCGCCAGTGGGGATTCCACAACTAATTCTAAGACTTAAAGTTATTCACAAAACTAATCACTTGAAGCAGCTTGTGATGGCAACTATACTACTAAAATGGGTAGGAATTGCTACCACACAAATCACATAAGTTTGCATTCAACACACAACTTTATTATCTGGAGAAACACGAAAAATACACCGCCGAAGTATCCACCAGTTACAGTGACCCGTATAATCGAACTTCTATCACCAAAGTTTGCAGGATTCGAACCGAGTAGGTGAAAACAGTATGTCGCGCCGCTATCATGATAATTAGAAAGTTCGGAGTACTGTCCTCGTCCGCGTACACTCAACACTCCGCACAATACTTGAAATTACAGTACACGTTAGTTGCACCGTTACAAACACTTTTAGGTTATCGTTCCCGCGGTATTGTCCTCAACAGTCGGCAACTCCCGCCATTAGGTCCACACGGTATTGCAGCGTACTGTCGACTGTTGCCATATTGTTATACTCCGTCAAAGATATCCCCACTAACAGATACTCCTCTCGATCTGTGTTAGTTCGATGGTATCGTTACAAAAAGTCAGATGTCTTCCCATTACGCTGCTACTGAGGCATGTAAGCAAACTTTTGCACAATAGATCAGTTTCAATTTATCAGGAAGTCAACAGAGTTTTATTTCAAAGACGTACATTTATCCCTTGGTGTTATTAAAAGTGATTGGTGGCCATAAAGAAGAAGTTGTTGTGGTACCAGGTCACGGTTATAGAACAGTTTCCTATATAAGAGAAGAGTTCTTAATGTACCATAATTCATATAGAGACCCTGCTGCAACCCTTTGTTGCCACTATCAGTCAGTCCTTCTGTCAGACCGAGCTCACAGCTCTTATCAGAAGTGCTCCTCCTCCACTAACTCTATATGTGTCTTTACCAGTACCAGTAGTTGCAATTTAAATTCACATTATTGTATGGTTTTATTAGCCAGAAGATCTCAATTGACAGTGTTTTTAATTTGCTGTGAAATGAACCTCTTGTTTCAGCTACCTAATCTAACCCAGTAATTCTACCAGTTATAGGGAACCTACAGTTTAACATGAAATCCATACAATGGAAGTGTTCTGGGGTATTTTACATCACACAGCAAGCTGTGCCAGTGGTGAAGGTCAGTTTGAGGGACTTTGGAAATCCTAGTTGAGATCAGGATTTGAACCGGTGACCTTCCAAATTACAGTCACACGCCTTAAACACTGTGTTTCCTGACTACTCAGTGGAAGATGGATGTCGGATCTGACAGATGTTGTATGATGGATCTGACAGAACAGCTTGCTTATCCTCTTTTACAATTATAACAAGCCATTGCATCTTTCTATAAACATGGGATGTGATTTGATAAAAAAAAACCTGAACTATGTAATTAAACTATTACAACAAAAGTCTCAGTGATCCTGTATAAACACCAACACCCCATTGCATTGGCTTAGCCTATACATCTAATAACAATTAATGTAGTGAACCTGCTGCCATCCTGTACTGACTGTAATGATCCTTTTGTAAACAAAACTGAAAGACTTTTGAACATGTGGATAACTGGCTGGCATAGAAGCTGACTGTTGCTCCAATACTGGTCTATCAATATGATGATTACAGAAAAGTCAGGACTGTTTAAAATTTACATAATTATTTACAGCAGGTGACTGAAGTAATGTGCACTACTATATAGGTATTTAAAAAGACATGGACATAACTCGATATGTGCACTGGCACTATCCTTAACTATTTAAAACTGGTGGAGTATTGCCTAGTTCACCACCACTCAACAAGTGAGCATTGGATTGTAGACACTTTCCATCTTAATCACGACGGAACTATTATGACTCAATAAAATATCTCCAACACTAACTACATTCTACATCTGATCTCTGTTACCCAGTAGTGCATCACTGTTAGGTTCCTTTTGGACATCTTGGAGCTGAAGGCAGACCCGGGTTGGCCCTGTTTGATGGTGGTGCCTGGAGTTTTACTTGATTAACCCTACTGTGTTAGCTGGAAAGGGTTTATTGCCCATCACCCATGAGCTGAATTCAATCATTATGACAGCTTACAATCTTCATTGCCTTGGTAACTAACTTGCTGACCGGTGTGCTGCTTCTGCTCTGATCATAGCCTCCTCTCAGTGCTACCCTTTAGATGTTAGTACATCATCAATCCCAACATTAAGGAATGTATAATTTTTATAAGGTATTAAGGTTCATCACAATCACAGTTACCTGTTTTTATGTGGAGTTAGATCACCACAACATGCGACAAAGACACAGAAACCAAATATAATTTTTTTATTTATTATTTTTGTTCCTCTGATCTCTGATTAACTGCTTCAGTAGTAATGTGGTATTACCAATTCTTCAATGTTTGATTCATCATATATTTACAAATTTTATCTGAAAGTGTAACACCATATCAAAAATTTTGCAGATGTGATTCGTAAACAAACTATTTCTTGAAAAGTTTTGGTATACAAGCTTTGATGTTAAGGAAATAAAAAATGTAAAACTACCATGTTCTTTGAATAATGATTTTATGCTCACACCAAGGTTTTACAGTAAAGTAATGTAGAATAAAAGTGAAAAACTTAATTTAACGACTTAATAAGGTGCAAAAAATTATAATAATATTAATATATTATAATTTATTTAGATGGAAAATAGTTGCATTGAAAATGCTGTTAGTTGATTTGTGGTGAGTGGTTGGTTTGTTCCCCTAACCTTTCTTAATAGTCTTTATTAATTTGAGAATAACTGCACCTCTGGAGATGCTCTATTTTCATCTTTATTTCTGATGTATTTCAGGTGAAGATATAACAAGTTTACTCATTAGCATTATCGGTTTCATTTCACTATGGTGGAGTGCATGCTGCAGTAGCAATGTCCCTATATGCCCATTTTTCTCCTGTTTTTATCTTAAATTCTTTGAGTGTAATTTCCCTGTTAGCCTTTTTTTACCCTTTACAAATTTTAATTTTTTTCAGTGCTTTTTTCATCACTTCACTTGGTAATTTATTCCAATCCATGACTCCCTCACCTACAACATAAAATATTTCCCCTCCTTTATGCCTGAAATTGAGTATCAGCTTATAGTCATGGTCATCTTTTCACTTCCATACACTACTGTTTATTCTTTCTACCAATATATTTCTAAACATCATCAAAAATATACACATTCTACACTCACAGGATATTTTCACTTTCATCCTGTCTTCCACTGAATACAGTTCCAGCTGCAGTATCATTATAGTTACTGATTGTGTTCTGCAGTACTTTACCCAAACAAATCCAGCTTTACTCCTTTACACACCTTCCAACTTCCGTATTTGATACCTAAAATGTGGATCTCATGTTACACCAACATATTCAAGCAATGGTTTATCAAAGTCTTGTAACCTGTTTCCCTCATTTCTTTGGTAGATCCACTCATAACCAACTGTCTTCAATAAATGCAGGATTTTGAAATCACTTTGTGCCAACTGTAGAACATGTCTGGTCTGGCTGATGTTATAACTAATATTTCTGGATGCCAAAATATTTACACTGCAGGCCTTCAGCATTCAATTTCTTCCTCACCCTACAATGGTAGTCAATTAGTAACATAAAAATGGGGTTTCAGGAGGGAAGGAATTCTACAATGTGTGACATGTTTTGCCATAACTTTACATGGGGATACATGGGGAGGAGAGGCATTATAAACAACATGTTGGAAGAATTGTGTTGTACAAGATCTAAATTTAAAATTGTGAAATGTATGATGTTAAAATGGTGTGGGGTCCATAAAGTATGACATGGCATGATAAGCAGAGGTAAAAACATGAAATTTGTGTTACACAGTTTATGAATGACTCTTTAAAGTTGCCTCTTCTTGGTAATTTATCTTCATTCTGTGCTGACAAATGCAAATCAATATCCTGTCCATGTCAGCTATTCACAGTCTTCTCCCATTTAGTTTCTTTTATATATGATTATGTCTTTTGCAAACAACCTAACACCTGACTGCAAACAGTTAACACAATTATTCATCAGAATAATGGATAGTATTACAACAAATACACTATCCTGTGGAACAACAATTTTCACTTCCACCTACTCTTACATTGCATTTCCTATTCTAATGCTTTGCTTTCTATCTTCTAATAATTCCTCCACTCTGGAAGACACACTTTCATCCAAGTCAATATTTTTTCATATCTTTAGTAACTTTATCTCCATCCTTACTACAATTGTCTGATTAACCTATCCTTCCACTCAGTTTTCTAACATGGCAACATAATTTTCCAGATGCACCTGTATCCTTAGGTAATTGTGAAATACAATAAAAAATAGTGCTATTAGTTCTTCATATATCTACCATCCAATATTTAATATTTTTATGTACTTCATATTGTAAACTTTACCTTAAAAGTGTTATAATTACAATAAAAACTCGCTACAGTCATTATTCTAATTACAGAAACTGGCGAAAAGAAGTAGCAAAATCACAGGAGGACAAAAAGAAGAAACCAAGCCTTGAACGTGCAATAATTAAAACATTTATATTTCAGTATTCATGCCAAGGGATACTGCTTGGTCTCCAATTCTTTTTCTTGAGGTATGTTTTCTTCTTATTACTTTCAATTTTTTTGAATGAATTCCAGGATTTAATATTTATATCTTTTCACTTAACAGCCTGAAATCTGTATGATATGGTAATAGAAACATTTCAAGATATTTTGATATTACTTGAGTTGTATTAATATTTTATTAAAGTGTAGCATCTAAAGTAACAACAAACTACTCACTACTTGAGTCTGAAATTTACCCTACTATTACATAATCTAGAGTATTTAATAACATTGTTTGTTCAGTATGTTTCATGTTTAATTATTGATTGTGTTACAGTACAGCGAAGCCTGTACTATTGGCATATGTGATAAGACACTTTTCTCCACATACAACAATAACCAGGGAAGAAGCTATTTGGTATGCTGCTGGACTCATAGCTGTGTTATTTCTGAATCTTATCTGCATGCATCATGTTAATTTGTATGCCCAACGTATTGGTATGAGGGTCAGGGTGGCTTGCTGCTCCTTAATTTATAGAAAAGTATGTATGAGTTAGTAAAAATAAATTTAATAATAATATTGTAAATTGCTTTGGAATTGGCATATTTTTAATTAAATATGTTGCTTTATCATTATCCTCTGCAGGTCTTATCCACTGGTTAAGTCTGGTTTAAACACAAGTCTCTACAATTTCCTCTCTCTTCCCATCAACTCCCTGTCATCATCTTCATTCAATCCTTTCCTGTTTTCAGCACATACTTCTTCACTCTTTTTACTGATCTGTTCAGTCATCTTCCTCCGCACTGTTTATCTTGTTTCATTACTTCATGTTACAAGATCATTTATATTCAGAGAAAACAAAGTAAGATGAATGAAAAGAGTTTTTAGGCTTCACATTAAAATTTTGTATGCTTAATATCTTTTTCTACCTAGCTGGGTTAGCACAAATTTTCCATTTGTTCTGATCTGATAGATTTTTTGGAAATGAAAATGGAACATGATATTGGAAAATTTCATCTACAAGGAATGTCAAACACTTTCTGCAGTAATGAACAGAGTAAACCTTTGTTATTTCAATATGAAGATTATTTACAGTGATAAATCCTGATAGTGCATATGGGAGGACTAAAGACAACAACCATGATAATATTTTAAATGAAGCAGTTCTCATAATGTGATGAGAGGCAAAAAAAATTTATACAGTTTTAGTGAAATGGATTTGGATTAATTTTGAACATTCCAAGTACTCAAATTACAGTGTAAACTGTTGCAGGAAATTTTTTTTTAGAATAGACTGTTTTTGTAGAAATATGTGGTTAAATACTAACTGTTCCTGCCTTCATCTTCTTTTTGCTTACACGGCTTAGATTGGCTATAAGTTTCAAAGAAACTAAAAAGTATTGGTGTAATATAAAGGTTGGTTGGTATTTGAAATTTCGGGTGAGTGATGAATATTATTGAAAGATATGTTCTATAGTCACTTTATTTATGGACAGGTAATAAAGTGTATAATAATCATGGATTTTCAGAAGTAACTGTGTTTTCAAATCAACGACCGATAAAATTACCTGAATGTGTAAGCCTGAACTAGTGAATCTGTATGGTTTAGCTTATGTTTATGATAATATCTTCTACATGAAGTAAATGAAATATTTTCAGAGGAAATAGAGGTAGTTGTTAATGGATTATCCTTTTTTTCATTTCCTAACACTTACAGCTGATTATGACCTGGTGGTAGTTTCCACACAAACGTACTCCTCCCTTATATTAATTTTTATTTCAACATCTTTCACAATATTGGCTTATCTTCCATCGCAAAACTGATACCATAGCACACTTATCTATTATTGATTGATTTATTATTTTTATTAATTTAATTATAATAAGGCATATATGCTCCACTGGCAATTCTCTTAGTCATCTAATTAACCATTTTCATTTGATTTGATTTGATTATCTTATAAAATTTAAATCTTATAAAATTTATATGTTAAATTCCTCTCACATCTATTTTTTTTTTTTTTTTTTTTTTTTTTTTTGTAAATTCCTTCAGTGTTCTTGGTAAATTATTTACAACTTCACTTGGTAATTTGTTCCAATCCCTGACACCCTTACCTACAAAAGAAAATTTTTTTTCTTCCCTTATTCGTGTGGTAATGGTCGCCTTTCCCCTTCCATGCATTATTCCTAATTATTTGACTTTATGGTAACAAAGCATGGACTCCAGGAATGCCGGAAATAAGGAAAATTGATGCATTCAAAATGTAGTGCTATAGAAGGATGCTGAAATTAAGTGGACAGTTAAACCATGAAATAAACATGGTTAGGAAATGATGGCTGATGAAACAAGTTTGTGGAAGTATCTTACACAAAGAAGAAACAGGATCATGGATTAAGACATGCAGAATTGGTTATGTATGAAGCAGTTTATGGAGGACCCATTTTGAGAGGGGTGTTTTAAGATGAAGGGGTTAGTGCAAAATAAGATGGGATGGAGGTTTGTTTCAAACCAATCGAGAGACTGACGTCAGTGAAATAAGAAATGAAATAAGCGAGAGGGTGAAACACCGTGCTGGCCCATTGAGACCTACTCTTCAGAAACACATCGATGTGGCCAATAGCTTAACGTCCAAATCTGGCGGACGAGTAACTGTGAAAAGTGTTTTATGCATTCACACCCTACACGCTGCAGAGAGGTTTGGGATTTAACTCAGGATTTTTGTGCACCATCTAGTAATTGGTAATAATGTACCACCAACGAAACATGTCCCAGTTATAAAAAGTTCTTCAACCACCGGAACTCAAATCCGGTAATGCCCTATCTAGCACCGCGCATCATTACAGAGCTATAATGACCTGAAACAAAGAAGTTAGCTATAGAAGTATAGCATTTAAAAATCAACCTTTCACATCCGTCACATGCTGTTTGGTGCAGAAGTGTAAATTCTAATTGAAGTAGTTGACTCCATCTCATACCACTGCAGTGCAAGATAAACTTCTTATATCTATCACATTAGTAATATATGAGCGTAACAGAATATAAGGCATCTGGCACACCCTTTATTGTTTTAATTTAGAGCTGCTAAAAATAGAAAACAGGGAGAGTGGTTGAGAATTAGTAAGAGAGATGGAAAAAATTAATTTTGAATTCTGTTTCTGATTTCAGAGACTGCTTTGGATACACACATCCTCATAATCATCTCACTTCTACCAACATATTATCATTTATGATTATTAACTTAGCTTTAAGTAGGTTATTAAATATTTTTATGGATGTAATCGTATACCAAATATGACTAGTAATGAAAAAGTGAAGTTAATGGGTGAGGGGTAATGGTCTGGTGTCGCATCCGGGAGGAGGCGGGTTCGAATTCAGTTCCAACAATCAGATGGGTTTTCTATGGTTTCCCCAAATCACTTTAGGTAAATGCTGGGATGATTCCTTTAAAAGGCCATGGCCCAATTTATTTCCATTCCTTGCCACCACTCCTTTCCTGCCTCTAATTACCTTAGGTTATTGAAGTGTATTGCCATAAGACAAAATAATAATAATAATGTGGAGGTAGTAATTATTGTTAGTCGACCACAATAACCTTTTTTGTTGTCATTTTTTACGCGAGTCTTTAATATATCTTTTGCAATGACATGGAAAATATTAGCTGCGTAAGAACAAAGTTAGGATCGATTCCCTGTTCGGTAGAGTGATTCTGGGAACTCTACAAAAACTGATTGCAGGACTGTGAGTTTAAAATGGTTACTACCAAATTTCGCTTCAAATCATGACCAGTCACCAACAGGATTCAGATTTTCATTCCTGTATTTGGTTTGCAAATGAAGCTCTTAATTTTTTTGTGATAATAGAACGACAAAAACTCAGACTGATTCCATGGAAGGCATAACTCAGTATTTTAACTGAGGTATGCTAGGAAATGTTTTGATACAATTTCAAACTTGTTTGCAAAGCATTTGTTGAGTGTAATGCAATTCATACATCCTTATATTTGTAGATTGTGTCATACTGATTCCTGTGTATGGCGACGTAACGTTAAAGCCAAAATTAGAAACCGAATTAATTTCATGATTATGGAATTGGTAAAACTTTTAAACTAGCAAATGCTTGTAATATCGGTGATTATCTGTTTTACATTTATTAGATACATTGAAAGAAGTACCTAAATTATTGATTTGTATTCATTTATCTAAACTAAAAATTTAAAAGTGTTTTTTTCATTGTCACAGAAGATCGAAATTTAATACACCATAGTCATAACAAGCAATAAACATTTGAAAAAAAAAGAGAAACCATTCTATATGAATCTTACATTTAATTCATCTGGACCAAATTTTTGTCAGTTACCAAATTACAAAAAGATTTTGTCCAAAGGTAAAAAGAAAGAATGGTAAAACATATTAAAACAATGACTGTTGCTTTTTTCAAAATTTTAGATAAATAAAGAGAAATACTCTGTGATTCAGTGAAGATTACGTGTCAGATGTCACATGAGAAGAAAGCACTTTGTGGACCAATAAACCGTAATTCAATTTTATAATGTGTCATTCTTACTCTCCACAAGTGGTGTGTGAAACAGAAATTGTGATCAAAAGTGGATTTTTTTATATATATATATATTGAGTATTAAACCGTTCAGTCATTCCTTATATAAAACTCTTCTTCCCTTCTGCAATGACGATCTGACTGCTTTAACAGTGCACAATGTTTAACCTTATGAAAATGTGCGTTCTGAGAGTAGCATCATTATGTCTCTCTGCGCTAATTTCGAATAAAACTAGTAGCTACAGAGTATTGAAAAATTTGATAACTGAGGACAAATGATTGCTTTTTGTAATTACTGCAGTAATATAATTGTGTCTAATCATATATATTATTTCTATAAGGTAATTTGCTGTCACAAGCCTGTATCTTCCTTCATACTTAACTGAAATCAGTGAATGAGGTGTCATTTTAAAGCTTATAGTCTCTACTTTGGCCACATCATATTTTAAGAAAGGATGTTTTCGGAATTCGTCCCTTAAAGGGCAAAAATGTTAATATTTCTAAAATGCTGTTTTCTGTGTTCCAAGTCATTTATCTCCAAGGATAACTATCTGAAATCGTTTAATGAAGTATCATTTTAAAGATTAAGATCTCCGCTTTAGTGAAGTCGTATACTAAGACAGAAATTTTACAGAATTCGACCCTTAAAGGGCAAGGGTATCAAAATTTTTGCAATGCGTTTTTGTGTCATGAGCCATTTATCTCCCTTCATATCTAACCGATATAGATAACTGAGGTATCATATTAAAGACTAAGGTCTCCGCCATGGTAACATTATATTTTAAGAAAGAAATTTTTTGAAATTCGACCCTTAAAGGGTAAAAATATATATATATTTCTTTAAAATGCGTTTTTGTGTCTTGAGCCATTTATCTCCCTGGAAATCTAACCAAAATCGATAAATCAAGTGAGATTATGATAAGTAACGTCTCAGGTTTGGTGACATTATATTTTAAGAAAGAAGTTTTTTGGAATTCAACCCTTAAGGGGAAAAAGTATAAATGGTTCTATAACGCATTCTTGTGTCACGAGCTATTTATCTCCCTTAATATCTAATCGATATAGATACATGAGATCTCATATTAAAGACAAAGGTCTCCGTTGTGGTAACATTATATTTTCAGATTTTTTTTTTCGTAATTCGACCCTTAAAGGGCAAAAATGTCAATTTTTCTAAAATGCGTTTTCTGTGTCTCGAGCCATTTATCTCCCTGGATACATAACCAAAATCGATAAATGAAGTAGGATTATGAGAAGTAATGTCTCAGCTTTGTGACATCATATTTTAAAAAAGAATATTTTTGTAATTCAGCCCTTAAAGGGAAAAAGTATAAATTTTTCTACAACGGATTTTTGTATCACAAGCTATTTATCTCCCTTGATATATAACCGATATAGATAAATGAGGTATCATATTAAAGATTAAGGTCTCAGCCATGGTCACATTATATTTTAAGAAAGGAATTTTTCGGAATTCGGCCCTTAAAGGGCATAAATATCTGTATTTCTAAAATGCGTTTATTGTGTCTAGAGTCATTTATCTCCTTTGATAATTAAACAAAATTGATAAACGAGGTATCATTTTAAAGATTGAGGTCTTCGTAAGGTCTTCGGTTCTGTTAAACCACATTTTAAGAGAGAAATTTTTCAATATTCTACCCTTAGAGGGTAAAAGTATTACTATTTCTACAATACATTTTTCTGTTGTTAACTGTTTATTTATTTATTTCACTTGATACAAAACCAAAATCGATAAATGAGGTATCGTTTTAAATATTAAATTATCCGGTTTGGTCACATTCATATTCTAATAAAAAAACTTTCTCCAAATTTAACCTTTAAGGGGAAAAAATATCATCATTTCTATAACTTTTTTTTTTAAAAAAAACCTTACTTGATACCTAACCGAAATCGGTAAATGGGGTATCATTTTAAAGACCAAGGTGGCTGCTTTGGTCACACCATATTTTATAAAAGGAATTTGTTGAAATTTGACCCTTAAAGGACAAAAGTATCAATATTATTTCTACAGTGTGTTTTTTTCTATTATTATTTTTTTTTAATTTCAAGCAATTTATCTTCTTTGATACCTAGCCAAAATCGATAAATATCATATCGTTTTAAAGATTAAGGTCTCCAGTTACGTAAAATCATAAATTAAGAAAGAAGCTTTCGGAATTTGGGGCTTAAAGTGGTAGCACGTAAGAGACGGTTCAGAGCCATGTCCCTGGATTGCAGCAGCAGATGTCACATAGATGTTTCTAACGTTTTTTAGTCAATAAGTAGCTTTTCGGATATTTTTTTCTGTTGCGGAAACACTTTCGTTTTGCGATACAATTCCAATGTAAACGTTTTATTCGCACAGCAACAAATATCACATAGATGTTAATATATTGCGTGCATTTTGTTCAGGTTGGTTCTATTCTGTTAAAGTCAGTGACAGTTTGTCATAAACAAAAAGTGTTTTAAATTTTTCTGCTTCGTAATATGTTGTAAGTATTTTGATGCGTACCTATTACGCAAAAAAAAAAAGAAATATTTGATACAACAGTTCGTTTCTACTTTTCATTATATTACAAGCATTTCATCGCATTTTATTCACGAAATTTTCGCACGGGTTGTCTAGTAGCTACATAATATGATTTATAATTGTTTTCCGATTTTTGCCTAGTTATATTATATACTAAATAATTCTGAGTGATTTCTCAATAGCTGTACTGTAATGTCATTTATATCATGTGGATTTTTTTGTGCGGCAGCTACGACAGTTTGACTCAGAGATTTAAGCAGTAAAACTGTTTATATTCCTACTCATAATTCCAATGTTCCGTTAAAATTTTTAAAACGCGGCTTGTAGTCTATTTTAAATCCTTCTTAAGCAAAGCCAATTTTAATTCACCAGAAATTATCCTCCATGATTATTTGATTGTATTTTGCAATGTCGGAACACGATAGATGAGTGGTAACTTTCTGGTCTTGCATTTGGAAAGATGCAGGTTATAATCCCCGTTCGGTCATCAAGATTTCGGTTCTCCGTCCTTTCCGCAAATCACTCCAGGTTGGGATGGTTTCATCAAAAGACCAGGATTGAATTTCTTGCAATAAGTCTTTTGGCACCTCAAAAGGCCTTGACATCACATATATGTATATAATATAATATATATATATAATAACAATGGAAAAAAAGACGCTAAGTAGCGGAAAGGAATCAAATTAGGACAGGGAAATGAGCCCCACATCCATCATCTAAAGGTAAGTGGTGGCTCATTTCCCTATCTTAATTTGATTCCTTTATATATATATATATATACATAAGGAGGGTTTGATACCAAAAGGTTTTGATATTTTGAACCTTCCATCATTTTGAGACATTTTTGTTATTCTTTTTCTTCCTATGCAGAGTTAAGCCAGGTGGGCTGTTACGGTCTCAATATCATTCTTGTTATGATCAAATATAATCAAATACAGAGAATCACCATATCACTTTTGGACTAGAAAAAGAATGAAAAAAATCATTAATTTTAAAAACTATATATAGTAAGCTAATGGTTATTTGAGAAACAGCAAGACGTACGACTTTCAGGATGGCTTATAGTCCAAAAATCTTCAGCTGTTAGGGAAGAGATTCGTAGTCTGGTGGTAGCGATTACGATTATCGATCGGCCAGACTTGAGTTTGAATCTGTATATCCTGAATAATTATTTCCTTTAATATTTTGGATAATGTTTATTGTTGAATATATATATTTGACATTAGTCACTACCTACGGTTCCTTACGTAAATATCTTTACAAAAATATGCACCACAACAAATGTGTGTTCTTGAAGAAGTATATTTCATTGAAAAAAGAAAGTGGAATACAAAGGACTCGAGCAACAGACTACAGAGCATATTCCAAAAAGCTTAATTTCCACCTGAAATCCTGTTTTCTGTTATTCCTCTAAAACTATCAACTTGAGGATCCTATACATATATTCATAAAAAAAATTACTTACTTTTGATTGTTTTCCCATTCTTGCTACTCCGCCGAAAGAGATACAGAGCCATAAGCTTAGACTTCAGTATTTTTCTCTTTTTATGACTCTGTTTTGGGTTGTTCCTTCCAATATGTTGAATCTGGAACCCCAGATATCGCGGCCTTGCCTTATCGCTGTATAGTAACAAATACGACAATCTTTTACAGTTCGATTTATTACATCCTAACATTTCAACCATCATGTTGTAGCTTGAATGAGTCTATTTTTGCTCGATTACACTATAGCACTCACAGGTGATTGTTTCAAATAAGTTGTTCCCAGATAGAAAGAATATCTGCATGATATATATTAGCTTACGTTGTACACATTCTCGACAAGAAACTATAAACAGACGATGAGTGTTTAACAATCCAGTACTTGTTTCTCATTTAAGATAGAGTTTATTTGAGTGAAGTAATTTTGTAACTTATGTCTGTTAGCAGAGTAGCAAGGAAGTGAAAACAAGTTATTTAAAGAAATGGGAAGGAAGGAAGTTAACATTTCCGCAAAGCTAGTGGCCTCCTCGAGGTAGGTTACCAGTTGAAAAGACTTACAGATATACTGGTTTTGCTAATTCCTTCCGATAATATTTCACTCATAATGTGGTCTGTGGTCAAACGAGTGAATAAACATGTTCCAGGAAGTTGTTTTTTTAGCACTACGAAAATACAGAAAGAAGAGATTAATTCAGAAAAGTGTCTCTCCAAGACAGATTGAATTGGACTGTCTTTCTAAGCAGCATTGTTTACAAACTGACAAGTAGCTTTGCAGCGTGAGTGGTCTGGTCCTGTGGTTAGCGTTTCTGAACGTGTGGTTGAAGGTTTAAGTATTTCATATTATTTTTAATTCTTTTTATTTCCTTTTTAAAAGTTCTGAACCTACACATTACTTATGAGTATAATATACCCTTGATTCTTTCCTAGCTGCATCAGGGAATAACATACTTAAGGAACGTCTCATAACTGAAAGTATCCAATGTTTTTTTAACCAACTACCGACGTAAATTTGAACCCATTTGCAACGGCAGCACTGAAAGAAAGCAGTTGGGGTTTCTAGCCGTGCTGAAATCACATTGTCTGTCCCTTTTCAAACTGCACACATTTTTCGAAAACAGTTATTGGTAGTTCCATTTTAAACTCACGGTCCTGCCATTGAGAGTTCCCAGAATCACTCTACCAAACAGGTAATCGATCCTAAATTTGTTCTTACGCAGCTAATATTTTCTGTGTCATTGCAAAAGATATGTTAAAGACTCAAGTAAAAATTGACGACAAAAAAGGTTATTGTGGTCAATTAACAATAATTACTACCTACCCATTATTATTATTATTATTATTATTATTATTTGTCTTATGGCAATACACCTCGATAATGTCAGGTAAATAGAGGCAGGAAAGGAGTGGTGGCAAGGAATGGAATGAAATTGGGCCATGGCCTTTTAAAGGAAACATCCCAGCATTTACCTCAAGTGATTTGGGGAAACCATAGAAAACCCAAGTCTGATGGAGGTACTGGGATTCAAATCCGCATCCTCCCGGATGTGACACCAGAGCATTACCACTCACCCATTAACTTCACTTTTTCATTACTAGTCATATTTAGTCTAAGATTACATCCATAAAATTATTAAAAATTTACTTAAAGCAAAGTTAATGATACAGCGTTTCCCGATTTGAGCTCCGGTAATTGAAGAACTTTTTAGAACTGGGACATGTTTCGGTGGTGGTGCATTATTACTAATTACCAGATGGTGCAATAAAGTCCTGGGTTAAATCCCAAAACTCTCTGTAGCGCGTATGAAGTGAATGCATATCACACTTTTGACAGTGACTCATCTACCGGATTTGGTCCCATTGATTTATTTCGAAAGAATAGGTCTCAATGGGCCTGCACTGTGTTTCACCCTCTCGCCTGTTTAATTTCTTATTACACTGTTGTCAGTATCTCGATTGTTTTGAAACAAACCTCCATCCCTTCTTATTTTGCACTAACCCCTTCACCTTAAAACACCCCTCTCAAAATGGGTCCTCCGTTATCTGCTTCATCTACATCTACATATATACTCAGCAATTCACAAAATTGTAGGTGGCAGAGGGTGCTCAGCACCAAAGCTAATCTCTTTGCTGTGCATTCCAATCCCTAATGGTACGAGGGAAAAAAGAATTCATATAAGAATCAGTCCGGCACCTTATTTCTCTAATTTTATCTTTCCTGTCCTTCTGACTCAAATAGGTTGGTGGAAGAAGTATTTCACTACACTCAAAAGTGAAAGTGGGAGTATGCATGTTTTCCAATAAGTTTAAATGAAACGTGTGTCGTCTATCTACCAGAGACTACCAACCTAGTCTACTAATTAGTTCTGTGACGCTTTCATAAGGACTGTAGGAAGCGGTCACGAATCTCTGTACTTTCTCTATACTTTCGATCAATCCCTTGCGAAACGGGTCCCAAATGGCACAACAATAATCCAAATGTGGACGCACAAGAGATTTGTACGCTATCTCCTTTGTTTGTTCATTACAATTTTTCAAGATTTGATCTATGAATCGCAGCCTAGAATTTGCTCTACCTACTAACGAATTAATGTGTATGTCCCATTTCATGTTCCTTTGTACTGTTACTCCAAAATATTTCATAGAATCAACCATATCAATAACTGAACTGTTTACCTCGTTTTTCTGAACAATCGGATTCTTTTTGTTAGTTATGCTCATTGTCTTGCACTTTTTACAATTTAGAGTAAGTTGCCACTCAGCACACCAAGCCAAAATAACATCCAGATCGCGTTGAATTTCTAAGCAATCGGCCAAATTTCTTACTTCCCTATAAATAACCGCATCATCAGCAAACAATCTCAAAAGGCTTTTCACTTTTTCTCTGAGATCGTTTATAAAAATTAAGAAAAGATGTGGTCCTATTACACTTCCTTGAGGTACACCCGATGTAACATCTAGATTAGAAGAACTTTCTCCTTCAACGACAACATACTGCGACTGACCAGTTAGAAAATCCTTTATCCATTCACAAAGCTGATCCGATATACTGTACGCTCCAAGCTTCGCTAAAAGGCAGTTGTGTGGCACAGAGTCAAAGGCTTTCTCAAAATCTAAAAAAATTGCATCTACTTGTGAACCTGCATCAATAACTTTCATTACGTTGTGTGTAAATAGGGCCAGCTGTGTTTCACATGATCTTTTCTTCCGAAATCCGTGTTGATTTGTTGTAAGCAAATTATTTTCATCTAGGAAATCCATAATGTTTGAGCATTTAATATGCTCCATAACTCTACTACAAACAGATGTTATAGATATGGGACGATAGTTCCCAGGATCACTTCAATCACCTTTTTTGAAAATTGGAGTTACTTGCGCGATTTTCCAGTCTGAAGGTACTTTTCGCTCTTCTAATGATTTACTGAATATATCAGACAGAAATGGCCCGATTTCCGCCGCATACTCTGAAAATACTCTTACTGGAATTCCATCTGGGCCCGGTGCTTTCCCACACTTTAGGAGCTCTAATTGCTTAACGATACCTGCAGTATCTATTCGTAATGATTCCATCACCAACTCGCCACGGTGTGGGAAAACGGGAATACTATCCTTATGTTCATTTTTAAATGAATATTTGAATACATTATTTAGTACGTTAGCTTTATCGCGGCTTTCATTAACCTCGGAACCTTCATGAATTAGTGCTGGAATATTGCTGGTGGTACAATTAACTTTTCGTACATACAACCAAAATTTCTTTGGGTTTTCTGTGAGACTCTTAGAGAGAGAGAGTTGGAGTGAAACCAAACCTGCATGTTTTAAAAAATCACCCACTATCCTGTTTCTTCTTTGTGTAAGATTCTTCCACGAACTTGTTTTGCCAGCCATCATTTCCAAAACATATTCATTTCATGGTTTAACTGTCCACTTTATCTTCAGCATTCTTCTATAGCACCACATTTCAAATGCATCAATTTTCCTTCTTTCCAGCATTCCTAGAGTCCATGCTTCATTACCATAAAATGCTGTGCTCCATACATAGAGTTTAAAAAAGTTATTTCTGAGTCCTAGGTCAATATTTGATGGGGGTGAAGGTGAAGGTTCTTTTTGCTAGTGCTATTCTGCTTTTAACACCGTTCCTGCTTTGGCCATCAGTTGTAATTTTACGTCCTAAGTAACAAAATTTATTTACTTCCAGTTTTTTATCTGACCACATTATTTTTATTTAACCTACTATTATTTCTTTTACACTTCTGTCTTGCTTTGATCTGTATTTATAACAGAATCCTCCGTCATTATTTCATTCAGCAATTCCTCCATATACTTAGTCCGTCCTGATAACAGGACAATGTCATCAGCAAATCCTATTATAATGGTACCTGGTTTTGATTTCTTGAACACTTAAGAGACATTCAAATTCCTCTTTTCCTTCTTTTATTGCTTCCTCACATATAACATAAATATTTGTGGGGATGAACTGCTACCCGGTCTGTCTGACACCTTTTTCATCTGATGTGTGGCTCTCATGTTCTCTAATTTTATTATAGCCACTTGATTCTTACATAGATTATAAAATATTTTTCTATCTCCATATATTAGACCTAACTTTTTTAAAAAAAATTTAACAGCTTGTCCCTCCTAACATCAAAAGCTTTTTTTCTAAATAAAAAAATGCCATGAAAGTAACTTTGTTTATGTAAGACTGGAGATTTTCTCGGCGTTGTAAATGAATAAAATTTCCTCGGGTAACTAGCCGAGTTAGTCCATCGTTTGACCACGACGTTTCGGCGGAGATTGTGACCGCCGAAACGTCGTGGTCAAACGATGGACTAACTCGGCTAGTTACCCGAGAAAATTTTATTCAACTTTGTTTATCTTGATCGGTGAACAAAATTGATTCTCTTGCAGCATGGTTTTTCCAAATTTCAAACTGTAGCTACTGTATATTTAATTCCAATCCAGCGAATTTACATTAGAATGTCTGTCTCAAAATGACCTGCAACAGTTTCTTTTGAAAGTTTAAATATTGCCAAGTCTTATAGGCATTCAGTCAGAACATTGTAGTAGGAAAACTGAGGCATAAAATTGAAGTTTAGTGTGGGCAAGATCAGTACCAAACAAGGAAGCCAGTATTAAATGCTTTCCATCTACTATGATTTTTGAGAATTACACTCTAGCTGCGGAGAGTAATAGAGCTGATTTATATAAATTTTGTAACAATTAGCAGTGTTATTGATCAGCGTGATATTTTCATTCCAACTAACTCTTAATCTTTACTGAAAGACATACTCAAAAAAAAATGGGAAAACATTATAGAGAATTAGTTAATATCCATGTTGAAAATTCTTATTTTACCACATTTTATTGAGACAGCAAATTTCTGTAGTTTACCAACTGATGTGAGGTATTTCCTCAAGTAGGATGTGAAGTAGGATTTTTTTTTAGTTTTTTTTTAAACATTTCTACGAAAAGATTGAAATGAAACCTGTTTGGTTACTAGCAAACCGATCAATTTTGCTTGTCATTTTTGGTTTAATAAAATTTCATTAAACAACGGGATTAAGATAACAATATCTTCCAGATAAGAGGGGGCTTATATTCACTTTGTATTTGATAGCTGCTAAAAATTGAAAAATGGAGATAGGGGCAAAAAGAAGAGATATCGAAAGAGAAAATGAAATTTGAGTGGCATTTCTGATTTCATAGTTTTCAAAACCCTCTCTCATCAGGTCAACTCACTTCTGCACATTTATTTTCATTTATGATTTTTAACTTTCTTTAAATAGATTCTTTAAACAATTTTATGGATTTCATGATAGACCAAATATGAAAAATTTAATTTAATGGCTGAACTTTGACACTATGTCTCCGCATTCGGGAGGACGCACGTTTGAATCCCCATCCGGCCATCCAGATTTGGGTTTTCCTTCATTTCTCCAAGTCACTCTGGGTGAATGCGGTATTATTTCTTCTAAAATCCATGGTCCGAATTCCTTCCCGTTCCTTGTCTCCATTCCCCTCCCACCTTTGATGACTTAGAAATCGACGAATCGTAAAGCCAAATGCATAATAAGAAATTGCTACAGTCATATTATTTAGTTTTTCTTATTGTTGACAATGGTGTGAATTCATTTTAGTCCACCTAACAATGCCAGACAATGTGATTTTGACGAGGTTGAAGCCCAAGAAGATTTCTTTCAGTGTTTCCCCCGTGAAAGCTTTCATAGTGTAGTGTGCAGTTTGCTAAAAACCACTCAGTTATCAGAAGTAAGAGTCAACTTTATATTTTACACATAAGCATTTCATAGGTTTGACTTGTTTAAAATAAATGCAAAAAAATATTTGGAACGCCTAGACTCGATCCTCAGAAATCAGTTATATTCAACTGGTCTAGACAATTTTCCGAAATAATCTCTTTATAATGATTTCTATAGTTTTGTAGAACTAAAAATTCTGGATCTTTGAACATATACACCCTCTGCTTGGCCCACACATCTCATTATGTGTAGTATTATTGAAAGGAATTAACTAAATCAATATATAAACAAATATGGTTATAGTTTTATGCTTATCATTTGGAATAAAATGTATCACTGAACCTCACGTTTGCCGCACTTTATTGCAATCTTGTTAATTACAACTTTAACTATATGTTTCAAGATCTGAATTTAAGAAAAGTATAGCTGGAACCAAATTTCGTTGGATCGAGGTATGGTCGGCCATATCTTGGTGAATATGACAGCCAATCCCTGGATAGGAAAATGCATTATTTGACTCGGGATTGGTAAGTAGTCTCTTACTGAAATGTAGGGGAAGATTGATGAACTACCCTGCAGTAAGGATCGTCGATGGGCAGATTTTTCCTGTTATATTACAGGCATTGACTAAAGGAAATGAATTAGAGATGGCACTAAATTGAATACCCGCCAATGGGATACTTCGATGGGCAGATCTGCTAAATTTTCCTCGGAAGACAAACTATCCGATGATGCCACATTGTGCAAAATAAGGGACTTATTCTCTGGTGCCAATTGCCTATTTTTTTGCCAAAGAGTGTAGATTGGCAGCACTCTCCTCACTTTTCTACTGTCCCCCAATGACTCCCAATCCAGCTCCTTTATCATATCAGTTACTGACTGCATCCTACAATAATTTCCACAAACGAATCCAGCTACTATTCTTTGTACATCTTCCAACGCCTGTATTTGATACCCAAAATGTGGGTCCAAAAAATGCCACCATATTCAACCAATGGTCTGACCAAAGTTTTGTAATCAAGTTCCCTAACTTCTCTGGTACATTATCTCATCACTCTCTCCAGAAAACAAAGAATTTTGTAACCTTTTTCTACCACCTGTCCAATGTGCTCTGCACATTCAGTTCTTTGTCAAACATTATTCCAAGATATTTACGCTTTAAGTCTTCAACAATCAATGTGGACTTCACCTTATAATCATAAACAACATTTAGTTTTTTATCTGTGTACTTAAAAAACTGACTCTTCTTGGCATTTACCTTCATTACATGCTGACTTATCTCTTTAGATAATTTTTTTTTTTAACATCTCTCTAACAGCGAGGTCTTTAGAGACGGTTAGATATTCTACCCAGGTCACCCTGCAGTTTGTTGCATTTTATGTTGTCCCATCTCATTCCATTGATGCGAAACATCCATGCAAACTTAATCTTTAGATGCTTGAGTGATTATATACTTTCATATGATTCATTGGTCTTTATTTCCGTTATTTACATTCAGAAGTATCCGAAGATTGCAAAGGTTCTTGTTATACGGTAACTAGATGTCAGCTCGAAAGTGCTTACACACAACTCAATTGCTAGCCGGTTCTTGTTGTGCTATCGTCTCCTTAGCAACCAACTTCTTTTTTTGTTTCTTTCTTTATATTTTCTCTCTGTTATGTCTCAACCCTCCCCAAGTTTACCATATCTTTGAAAAAGATACTGGTAAACTTATTGAGAGTTTGGATATGGACCTTTGCATTCTTCTCCGTCATTTGCAATACATATACAACATTTTTCAAAAATCACAACAATGATAAAATTAAAAACAATAAAACATTTCTCTTCGTGTCCTGTCACGGTCGCCATGTTGCATTTTATGTTGTCCCATCTCATTCCATTGATGCGAAACATCCATGCAAACTTAACCTTTAGATGCTTGAGTGATTATATACTTTCATATGATTCATTGGTCTTTATTTCCGTTATTTACATTCAGAAGTATCCGAAGATTGCAAAGGTTCTTGTTATACGGTAACTAGATGTCAGCTCGAAAGTGCTTACACACAACTCAATTGCTAGCCGGTTCTTGTTGTGCTATCGTCTCCTTAGCAACCAACTTCTTTTTTTGTTTCTTTCTTTATATTTTCTCACTGTTATGTCTCAAGTTGTTCACAGTCTTGTCCTGATTTGATCCTAGTTACATAATGAATAGCAACAGTTCCTACACACTATGCTGTGGCACTCCCATATATTACTGCTGAAGGGCTAATTAAAAAGTCTAAAATATGGAATGATACTGTAACCTTAACAATCGAAATTCAAATTTGAATTAGATACGGTATATAAGAAATTGGAAATGTTAAATAAATTGTACCACAATTTTTACCTATGCTATAGTAATCTAAGGAAACTTACTATTAAGCTTTTAGCTATATGTACTTCAGTAAAAATGTGCTCTAACAACAATGACAAAAAACTCAAAATATTATTTATGGATTAGATTTTAAATAATTATTCTGGTTATCAAAATCCTAAGAATTTAATTGATAATTTAAAGATTTTAAAGTAATTTAGTCTACAAAAACTTAGCTGGTGATGAAAAATTACAGTTTTGTGACCAGCTCTTAACATTCACAACCAACGATCATCCAGCCAAAGATTTCATTTCTCAAATTACTGCTGTCATTTCGCAAAGATGTATCAAACACGGTGGGTGAGTGGTAAAACACTGGTCTTGCATTTGAGAGGATACAAGTTTGAATTCCTGTCCATCCATCCAGATTTGGGTTTTCATTCCTAGCGATTATCAGGATGGTTGCTTGAAAAGGCCATGACCTAATTCCTTCCTATTACTTGTCCCCAGTACTTTACAAACTCTAATATCCTCAACATTGATGAGATTTAAAACCAGAAGGAGGTAAAAAAGAAAAGAAAGATTCTGAACTACAAATGAATCAGTTCTGCACCTGCAACATACAACAGTTATTTTTGGTGATTTGAACGACCAACTTACTACCTGGGGCTACAGAAACATTAACACTGATGGCCAGCTTGTGACAGACTGGGCTGAAGTCCTGTTTCTCGTATATGATGCTAAAGTAAAAGATACGTTCCATTCTGCTAGATGGAATCAGGACTACAACCCTGACCTCTGTTTTGTTATTAAAGACCTTTCTGGAAGACCTCTGCAGTGTACAAGAAAATTCTTGAACAATTTTCACCGAGGTCAGCAGAGACCTGTACTTTTGAAAATTGGTGTTGAGATTCTGATTGTATGATATAATCCAGTTCCACGATGGAACTTTACCAAAGCTAACTGGACCAAATTCGCCAGAGAAATTGAACATAAAATTCAATGGATTCCACCAAATATGAAAAATTACCAGTGGTTCGCATATCTGATTTACTATAGCTAAAAAGCATATCCCTAGAAGCTATAGAAGGGAATACATCCCTGGATGCAGCCTGAAATGTGACAAGCTGTACAGAGAATATGAACTCAATAATGACCCAGAGATTGCAGACGAACTCCTATGCTCTTTACACTCAATGAGGAAGGAGAAATGGGCAGAATTAATGCAAAATGTTAATTTCCTGCATTTAAACAAAAAAGCGTTGTCAGTTCTGTGCAAACTGGGAAAAAACACTAGATATCAGTAGCAAGAGTTCAAAGATAAAAGCAGATCAAGTAACACAGTGAATTTTTAACCTAAGTAGAAAATCAAGTAACACTTTAAGCAACAAGGCTAAAGAAATTTAAAATGAACTGAAGCTCATATTACTTAAAGCTGTCAGGAACTCTTTATTTTCAGCAGATTTCACAGTCTCAGAGATTTTGATGGCACTGAAAGAAACCAAATCTGGTAAGGCTAAAGGGATAGATGGAATATGCCCAGAATTTCTAAAACATTGTGGTCCATGAACATTAGATTGGATTGCCAAATTTTTCAGCAATATCCAACAACACAGTAAAGTCCCAAACCTCCTTAAAAGTATCAAGTTAATAGCTATATTAAAACCAAGCAAAACTGGCTACAGCCGAGAAGATTATAGACCAATAACCTTTCAGAGTTCATGATACAGCTGCTCAAAAGAGCCACCGACAACATGATCTCGGAAAAAATTCTTTACTACATACCAACAGAACAGGCATGACTTCAAGGAAACGGGAGTTGCTGGGACCAAGTAATCAACCATCACTGATCAACCATATCAAAAAAGGATTCTGAGATCAGAAAAAGGCCTTGGCAGTGTTTGTAGATTTTACTGCTGCATATGACACAGTCTGAAGAAAGGGAATGATCCTGACATTCCTGAGGATTATTCCATGCAAAACGATTGCCTCTGTTGAATGACATGCTATGCAATCAAATGGTTGATGTTCACATAAATGGGAACAGATGCAAATATTACATATTAAACAATGGACTACCACAAGCATCTGTCCTTGCTCCACTACTGTTCAATATCTACACCACAGGCTTGCCATCCACTACCTCTAGGAAGTTTATATAACCTGATGACATAGTCATGACATCACAACCAAGCAACTTCAAAACATCTGAAGAAATTCTCACAGGTGACCTTCACAAACTGAATGAGTACTTCAACACTTGGTGCCCAAAACTGAATATAAATAAGACAGAGATCAGTCCTTCTCACCTAAACAATAGACAAGCCCATTTTAGTCCTCAAACAAAATTCAGAGACCAATTACTGAGGTACAATCCTCATACAAAATATCTAGGTGTGGTTCTAGACCGGTCACTGATATATAAGGTACATATCAATAAAACAGTGGCAAAAGTAAAAACTTGAAATAATATCCTTCACAAACTTTCAGGAACGGGTTGAGGAACACATGCGACAGCTCTCAGAACATCAGCTCTTGCTTTGGTATACTCTACTGCTGAATACTGCGGTCCAGTATGGCTAATTAGCAGTCACAGAAAATAGATTGACATTCAGCTAAATGACACAATGAGAACAATGTCTGGAATTTTAAAATCTACACCTACAGACTGCAGACTGGTTGACTTTACTCTCAAACACCCCCCCCCCCCCCAACCAAGTCTCTGAAAACAAGTGGCCTTAAAAAAGAATGGCAGAAATGATTAAGATATCCACCTCTTTCAATTTATCAGGACTGCACACATAAAACTCCAAATGAACTAATTTCTAGATATTCAATGTGGAAATTTGGTCAAGTGCTGGTCCAAAATAGGTAAAGCATGGTGCGCTGAGTGGACCAATTCCAAACCCCGACAAACATGTGCTAATCTAAAACTCTACAAGTCAGCCTCCAGGATTCAACCTTCTTTAGAAAACCTGGACGGCACTGAACCGAGTGAGAACAAGGCCACGGTAGATGCAACTACTGGATGTACAAGTGGGGAATGATACAGAACCCTTCTTGCGACCACAGTAACCACCAGCAAACCATTTACCACATTGCCATGAAATTCCATCTTAAGAGATTCATATTCATGAAGCAACCACAGAAGTAATTGAATGGCTACAATCGTTGGACATCAGCCTGTAGTAACATCCATGTTTGGTTCTATCAATTGTATTCTTCTGCCATACGAAATAAATAAATAAATTCTCTGACCTATCTTTCTCAGGGATCAGTAAATCTGGATTAATAAAGAAATTTTTTGGTGCATTCTCTGACTACTTATTTCTTTTATACAATTCACCATATTTCTATAGATCTCAAACAAAATTGACTATTAGAGACTTGCTATACTCAAAGCTTTCTTGAAGCAGCCCAATCTGGCAATCTATCTGTGACAATTTTGAATCAAAATTTTAAAACTATGAATCAAAATTTCACATTTTCAATTAAAAATAGATAATTTTTCAGAATTTGATTTAAGGCCAGTCTATAAATTTTCAATTTTTGCGTTTAGGTCAGTTCTTAAACTTTAAAGAGAATCCACCAACCCCAGGTTAACAGTGCCTAATTCACCCTTCATGTTTACATTCTCCAAAGAAAAATAAGTCACAAATATGTAAACTTTCCAACCTAAATAAATCCAATGAGAAAAAGAGGTGTTATAAATGTATATATGTAGTGAGCCATAGAAACTTGTTTAAAAATGCAAAAGAAACCAAGTTATCAAAAAATTCTCTATGCTAGCTCATTTTGGATGAAGAGGAATATGATTTGTCATCAATGACAATGAAAAAGGAAATATTCTGGTATAAACAGGATAGAGAATTGAGTTTACTAGTTTTCATCCCGAATTCTTCACCACCAAGCAAAAAACAAGGAAATTTGGTAAGGTAAAGTCTTTGAAATACAAGCCAACTAGAATACAGCTTCATTAGCTTTAGAAGTTCTCAGTTAGCCATGATCTCAACTGCACTCAGCTGCCGAGTGCTACTGCCACTCTGTGCTTGGGTAGTTGGGTTGTCTCCACTGCACAACACCACTACTCCTGCACAATTACTTCCAGAGTGATGATTGTTTATTAATGCTCCTTTACCAGGAGTGATGTGCTTTTGGTGAGAAGTCTTTTCAGTATTCTTTGACGTTATCTGGAGGTGGAACATAGAGAAGGATGCCAAAATTCTGCTCTATAAAGTATATTACCAGCCCATACTGACTTACGGTTCTGAAACATGCACATGGACAAAAAGAGATATTAGCAGATTGCATGCAACAGAGATGAGGTTTCTGAGAGGCATAGAGAATGTTACAAGGAAAGAAAAAATTAGAAATGAAAACATCAGGGAGAGACTACAAGTGGAAGCATTGGAACAGATGTTAAGGAGGAAAAAACTGTAGTGGTTTGGACATGTTATGAGGATGGAGGAGAATAGGATGCTGAAAGTAGCACTGCTGAACAGCGGGAATGGAAGGAGACCAGTTGGAAGACCTCGGGCAAGATGGATGGACCAAGTGAAGAAACATGTAGAGGCTAAGGGAGTCGTTTGGAGGAAAGTGATGGAGGAAAACCCTTGGAAATACTGCCAGACTTGGAAGAGGATGTGCAGGATGACCCACAAAAGTGGAAACATCTAATAATGATGATGATGACTCTTGCAACTGAAATGCAACCCCATTAAGAGCAAGCTTATACTAACTGTTCTACAATTTGAATTTTTATTATTATTGCTATTTTAATTGTGATGGAGTAGAAGCACTGAAGGAAATTCCCTGTCAATGAATTATGCCATTTTTATTTTATTTTTTAAATTGTCTTATATAATTTCTGTGTTAAATTCCTCACCCATCTACTTTTGCGATCTAAAAATTGTAATTTTAAATTCATTCATCATTTTTGGTGAATTATTCATCACTTCACTTGGTAATTTGTTCCAATCCCTGATACTCTTACCTACATTTTTAACAAAAGTTTCTATCCCTGAACATCATAACAATTGTGAAAATTATTATAAGTACAACACCATGTTATGTTACACATCACAGATTCAACCTACATCTTTTAAAGTTGATTCACGACTGGCTGAGATTCAAGAAAATGGCAGCTTTATATACCCTCTGGCTGAAAACTTCTAGAAGCAATCCTCTACCTACATACATTTTAATTAATTCCTTTGTTTCTTCTGATGACCAATTTTTACTCATCTTTCCAGAAGTTTTCAGCCAGAGGATATATAAAGCTGCCATTTCTTGACTCTCAGAATTGAGAATTGCTGTGGAATGTGAATTGTGCCGATTACTGACAGAATTAAAAAACCAAATGTTTCGAATGAAATAGGAGATAAATTTTCTTAATTAGGAGATGAAATTCAAAAGAAGTTCCACAATTTAAGGAATATGAATGATGCATTTACACAATTTCATAACATTTATTTTCATGACATGTCGATAATTGTTATAGACACATTTTAATGACAGTAGGAAGTTTAGAAATGAAGTAAGATTTTATACATTTTTCAAGAACTCTCAAGCACTGTAAAAAAAAAAATCAAAAGGGAAATCAATGTATTATGCAACAAGTAAATTTACCTGATGCAAAAAATTGAAGAGTAGCCATAACTCTTTCATATACTGATGTAGATTTTCTCATTTTAGTGCCCTGTTTGGAAATGGTGGATCCCACAGATTCTATGGTAACCTTAACTTCACAGCCCATTAAGCTACAAAAGTTCCTAAACTGTTGCGCATCTTCGATCTGTAATTCTGGTGTCTTTGTATGGTTGGCTCTGAAAACACTTCACCTTTTTATACGATGCTTAACCCAGCAGCACTGCTCTCATGTGGACAGTGTTCCGAACGTTTTTTGCGAGAACCATCCCGGTGAGCAGCTCTCGAGAGTACAGCTAACCCAAACCTCTCAAATGGACAACTCCCTGAGAGTAGCTCTTGAGAGTTCCTTGCATGACTACTCTCAAGTGGAAACACACCGTAACATAACCCCAAAGTGTGAAAGCAGTTTATTGTATGTCCGAAGTGATTTTGTTTATATTTTTCGTGCTCTTTTATGCTTCTTAGATAACTTCATGATTTTATTGCGAAGTGGAGCTATTTATTTTATTTTCTGAATGTGCAGCTAAGCTAAATAAATAAACTGATAGTTTTTTTATATTCGGCACAGTTTAGATTAGTTTTAATAACTCCAAATACATCACTTAAATTACATAATCGGACTTATTTGCAGGTTCTCCTTTGTGCTAACAACTTAGGCAATCTCCAAGTTATATCTTTCTTGTTGCTATAGAAACCTTTTAAAAGAGAGTCATATTAACAGGCCTGTGCCATGGAACTCCTAAATTCAAAGATGACATTAAAATATGTAGGTTCTGGGATAACCTGCCTGTTATCCTACAAGTTCTATGCTATCTTGGAAACAAATTTGTACCTCATGACTGAAGATAGATAGCCTCAAAATTTTTCTAAGTCCCACTTCTCACATTTACTTAAATTGTCAAAGTCCACCACCTAAATTGCGGAGCTTCAAACACACCTTTTCTCAACTTGACGGTATGCTTATGACTGCCCAGAACAAGGGGACCCAGCCCATTTTTTATAGGGACTGGCCAAACTGATGCCAAACCAACCTATGGACTTTTCCCTGTTATATGTCAATTTGCTACAATCTTCTTAAAAATTTTATATCTTGTAGCCTCTATTTTTCTCGTCATTTCATTCCATTGACGTATGCCAAAATTTGATTAATTTAGAAGATATTAATTTTTTAAGTTACAAAACACAAAATCTTGAATTATATTCAGAATCTTTACTTTACCATGGTGGTTCTATTATAAAATAAATATATATATAATCTTTACACGTATATGCCTCTACAGAATACTTTAGAAGTAATTTGTGTTAAACCGAAATTGTGCTTTATTTTCCCTATCATGATGTAACTACCAAAAATCTTACATAAATTATTTCACCAAGACTATTGTTCTGATGAAGCTGAGATTAAAACTACATTCCTTAGAAAAAAATTCCCTATTTCCTTGTACTTTTTTCTGTGATTCTTTAGTCATTTCCTTTTGCTGACTTGCTACTGATAATTTTTCACCCTTTGATGTTATGTATCACAAATAAGTGATATTAAAAGAAAGCTGTAAACATATTTTTAGCCCTCAAATTATGAAAATAATTAGAAAACTAGAATGATATTCATAATTGGTGAAATTTTTCCTTTAATCTGAATGTAATTTTAACAATCTATCTCTATTATTTTTTAAAAAATGACCATATCTATTTTTGCCTAAAAATAACTATTTTTAGTATGTATGTAAGTTCTATTTTTACATATAATTGCAAGGAAGGGGAAAATGACTCATCACTCACCAAAGTTGCAGGCAGCGATGAGAGAAGAACATATATTACGAACACACAAATAAACTCAATATTTCGGTTATTAAACCTTATTCATGACGGAGAAAATGAGTCACGAGGCTTGGGAGGTGTGCACACACTGAGGGTTGCTACATTTTCTCCGTCATGAATAAGGTTGAATAACCGAAATATTGAGTTTATTTGTGTGTTCGTAATATATGTTCTTCTCTCATTGCTGCCTTCAACTTTGGTGAGTGATGAGTCATTTTCCCTTTCCTTGCAATTATTTTGCTCAAAGCTCATTCCTTTTTCCTTGTTTAACTATTTTTACATATGAGTTACATCTTTTTGTTCTGAAACTTTTGACACATCAAACTTTTTTAAACATTGTTTACTTATGATTTTATCCAAGTTCAACCTACTAATGTGCTTTATAATCAAGAAAATCACTCTAACAGTGACAAGCTATATTAGAGTAATATTTTACCTTAGGATACTTCTAAGTAAAAAATTGAAAATCAATTTTATTCCATTCATATATGACTTCTACACAGTATGTAACAGGTTTTGTAAATAGTGTAACATAGTAGATAAATGAGGTTTAAGTTCAAATTTTCAGTTATTCTGTTTTCAGGAACAGACAATATATGTAAATTACCATAATTTATTAAAGATGGTGAAATTTTGATAAAACAATTGATACAAAAAATCTAGTAGTAAATATTCATTAGTGAGGAATACCAGTAAAATTATGAACCATTTTATTCTGGTAATTGTTACAAACAAAATGCTGTTAGGCAATAAAAATAGAGAAGGAGTGATAAAGTAAACCCACCACTCTCCACAGATGGAGGCAAGCAGGCCAAGGCAAATACATTAATATGAAAACTCTTTACAATATTTTTGTTAAAATGAAACATGTGGTGAGTGTTAGTGTATACACATCTGAGGCCATTGCTATATGACTCACCTCTGTGCATGATTAAGGTTTTAACTGAAATACTTAAAATGTGTTCATATTTATCAGTTCGTTGTGGCCATCCTGCATGTATCTGTGTAGAGTGATGGAACCATTTGATTCTTTTCATTGCAATAAATAATTATAGCCTTTGTCCTAAAATTTCAATATAAATAAATTAGAAATGTTAAATAATAACTTCCTTTAAATAGATTGTGTGCCTGAGTAAAAGTGCCCTGGGTCAAACAGCTGCAGGACAGATGGTGAATCTTCTGTCAAATGATGTGAACCGTTTTGATCAGCTGCCTCTCTTCCTCCATTATATCTGGATTACACCAATCGAAACAGTTATTGCGACTTACTTCATCTGGCAAGCTGTTGGTTGGGCATCTATTATTGGTGTTGTAGGCCTTTTCTTACAAACAGTTCCTGTTCAGAGTAAGCTTGTTTTATTATTCTCCAAAACTTTTACATATAACCCTATATTTATAAGCAAAATGATACATTTTATTTCATTTTTCATCATTCTAAAAATAGGTATAAAAATAAACACACTTTAACATGACAAAAATCATTCTTTTGTTTCTTTTAGCATATATGACTAAACTCACTACAAGGTTTCGTTTAAAAATTGCATTGCGGACTGATGAAAGAGTACGACTGATGAATGAAATTATTTCTGGTATCCAAGTGATAAAAATGTATGCTTGGGAGAAACCATTTGAAAAAATGGTTGAATTAGCTAGAAGGTAGGTTCAGTATTCATATTCATATTCATATTCATGTATCAATGAAGTTAAAGTAACAGATTATAAGTATCTTCTCTTTTTATTAATAAATTAACTTCTCATGACACATTTGGCAGGTGGGGAAAGGTTTCAAAATCCTGAATTTTCTGGACATATGCTGAGGGGGATGGGGGGGGGCTACATATAAGGAATTAAAAAATTGTGTAAGCTTGGACAGATGTTTGTACATTATGGGTATCAAATACATGATTCTGAGGGGTTTCAAAGAAGGGTAGCTAGATTTCTTTGTCGAAATTAGTGCAGAATACAGTCTGTAACTGATATGACAAAGAAGCTGGGCTGTAAGTCATTGGAAGGTAGAAGATGGGGGAACAGAATGCTGGATATGTATAAGGAGTATAGTGGCAATGAGATCTGGGCTGAGAATTATGAGTTATATGTGTAAATGGAATGGAATCAATTGACATGTTCATTAACTTCTTTTTTATGTAAAGAGTCAGATACTAAATACTTTAAGTTACTAAATACTTTACATAAAAACTGGTGGAAAGAGGATGAAATAATGAGAATATGGAAAAAGTACTTCAACAATCTGTTGGAAAGAATTGAATAAAACCAGGAAAGAATGGAAGAAAGTACCAAAGACTGGAGGACTGAAACAACAGTCTCAGAAAGGAAATGGAAGGGTTTTACCAGCGTGCTGGAGTTAGAAAGAACTACCAAATCGGGAAATAGCAAGAACTGACATTGAAAGTGGTAAAACCAACAAGCTCAATGGAAATGCAGTGGTTGTATAAAGTTGTAAACTTTGTTTGGAATGAAAGGCAAATACTATGCCAAATGAGTGGAGGAGGAGAGTAATAGTTTAATAGTTCCAATATAAAAAAAATGGGAGTATATCAAAATGTAAGAGTTGCAGGGACACCATATTTCTGAGTCACTTAATAAAAATATATGGAAAAATTATGCTATATGAAATCAATTTAAGACTGGATGATATAAGTAGAGAAGAACAGTGTGGATTTAGCAAGGATAATAAATGGTATATTCATTTTTTAAACTCAGCTAAATCATATAGGAAATTTGGTATTATGGAAAAGACAGAACAAAAGTTTTAATTGAGATAAAAACAGTCTATGATGAAGTTCCAAGAGAAAGCTTGTAAGCAAGTCTAAAAAAGAGAGGAACAGATCAAGCAATCAAGTAGCTAAGAACATTTATAAGATTTGTAAAAATTGCTGGAGAGGCAGGTTGGATGTGCACCCCATCTCAGTGGTAAATTGGTGGTAGAACTCAGTCTATTTTAGGCAAAAGGTCAAGAGTAGGAGGAGTTATTTAAGGAATTTACATAATGATATTACAATCAAAAATAAAGAATGTCTGTCTAAAATACACTCCTGGAAATTGAAATAAGAACACATTGACGCCGGTGTGTAAGACCCACCATACTACCATACTACCCCACCATACTACGAGAGGGCTGTACAAGCAATGATCAAACGCACGGCACAGCGGACACACCAGGAACAGCAGTGTTGGCCGTCGAAAGGCGCTAGCTGCGCAGCGGTTGGGCACCGCCGCAGTCAGTGTCAGCCAGTTTGCCGTGGCATACGGAGCTCCATCTCAGTCTTTAACACTGGTAGCATGCCACGACAGCGTGTACGTGAACCGTATGTGCAGTTGACGGACTTTGAGTGAGGGCGTATAGTGGGCATGTGGGAGGCCGGGTGGACGTACCGCCGAATTGCTCAACATGTGGGGCGCGAGGTCTCCACAGTACATCGATGTTGTCGCCAGTGGTCGGCGGAAGGTGCACGTGGCCATCGACCTGGGTCCGGACAGCAGTGACGCACGGACGCACGCAAAGACCGTCGCATCCTACGCAGTGCCGTAGGGGACCGCACCGCCACTTCCCAGCAAATTAGGGTCACTGTTGCTCCTGAGGTATCAGACAGGACCATTCACAACCGTCTCCATGAAGCTGGGCTACGGTCCCGCGCACCGTTAGGTCGTCTTCCGCTCACGCCCCAACATCGTGCAGCCCGCCTCCAGTGGTGACGCGACAGGCGTGTATGGAGGGACAAATGGAGACGTGTCGTCTTCAGTGATGAGAGTCGCTTCTGCCTTGGTGCCAATGATGGTCGTATGCATGTTTGGCGCCTTGCAGGTGAGCGCCACAATCAGGACTGCATACGACCGAGGCACACAGGGCCAACACCCGGCATCATGGTGTGGGGAGCGATCTCCTACACTGGCCGTACACCTCTGGTGATCATCGAGGGGACACTGAACAGTGTACGGTACATTCAAATTGTCATCGAACCCATCGTTCTACCATTCCTAGACCGGCAAGGGAACGTGCTGTTCCAACAGGACAATGCATGTCCACATGTATCCCGTGCCACCCAACGTGCTCTAGAAGGTGTAAGTCAACTACCCTGGCCAGCGAGATCTCCGGATCTGTCCCCCATTGAGCATGTTTGGGACTGGATGAAACGTCGTCTCACACGGTCTGCACATCCAGCACGAACGCTGGTCCAGCTGAGGCGCCAGGTGGTAATGGCTTGGCATGCCGTTCCACAGGACTACATCCAGCACCTCTACGATCGTCTCCATGGGAGAATTGCAGCCTGCATTGCTGCAAAAGGAGGATATACACGGTACTAGTGCTGACATTGTGCATGCTCTGTTGCCTGTGTCTATGTGCCTATGGTTCTGTCTGTGTGATCATGTGTTGTATCTGACCCCAGGAATGTGTATATAAAGTTTCCCATTCCTGGGACAATGAATTCACGTTCTTATTTCAATTTCCAGAAGTGTAGCTTTGTTTCATCCTAACATTAGGTGTATCTCAAGCATACTTGATGAGTTGATAGTATCTGTAGAAGAAACCCAAAAATCATTGAATCTTAACATAAATATGGTATGTGTGACAGAACACCATCTGAATAATTCTGAAATATGTCTCCTTCCTTTCAATGGATATGGATATGGGTTGGTTTCATGTTATTGAAAGTCTGTGATGAGAATGGGTGGTGCAGCAACATATGTAAGAGAAAATACTGAGACAAAAGCATTAGATTTAAGTAAATACTGTATATTTATTTATTTATCAATCTTGTTCCATGGATCCCTGAACAAGACTTTGAATGTTGTTCAATACAGTTAGAAATAGATAACAACTATTTTATAGTGTTGACAGTCTATAGGGCTCCAACAAGAGACTTCAGTAAATTTTGTAATAAATTTGAAGCGGTTCTATTAAATTTATCATGAACTAAAAGGGAAATTATCCTCTGTGGAGACTTCAACACAAATTTTGCTGCAGAATGTAACCAGACAGATTATCTTCTAGGAATGTTTAGATTATTCAGTCTCTATCAAACTGCAAATCTCCCAACTAGAATTCAAAAAGATAGTAGCACAATTATTGATAACATTTTTGTAGAGCACAATAAATTAGAAGTATATTGAACAGTTCCAATGGAAAATGGTTTCTCAGACCACAATGCTCAAATAATTACTTAGGATGTTGTGGGAAATGAAAATAACAAAAATATTTTTAAAAAAAAGTTAGGCCATTAAAGAGCAATTTAATAAAACATTAAATGATGAACTTCTCAATGAGGACTGGAACACTGTTTATAAATTAAAAGGGGTAAACAATAAATTTAATTACTTTCACCAAAAGTTTTTGGAAATTTATAAAAGGTGTCTACCTACAAGACTAGCTCCAATTGGTCAAAAACGAGTAAACAAAAATTGGTTTACAGTTGGTACTAAAACATCTTGCGTGCATGAAAGGGAATTGTATGTAAAAGTTAAGAATGCTGATAATATGCTTCTCAGACAACATTACAAAACTTACTGTGGAATTTTAACCAAAGTAATTAGAGAAATTAAATGTTTGGTCATAAAAAATGAGATTAGTAGTTCAGATAATAAGATAAAAAGTGTTTGGAACATTATTAAAAGTGAAACAACTGTATTATCCCTTGAACATAAACCCATATCTTAAAGCATTGAAGATAAACTTGTAAATGACTCTTCATGGGATATTCATTTTTTAAACTCAGCTAAATCATATAGGAAATTTGGGATTATGGGAAGGACACAACAAAACTTTTAATTGAGACAAAAACAGTCTATGATGAAGTTCCAAGAGAAAGCTTTTAATAACTAGTTCTCAACAGTTGCTGAAAAAATAAAAGGAAAATCTATTAGAAATATGGATGCTATAACAGTACTTAAATCCTTGTCACCAAAAACAGTTTCTATGTCTATTTTTCCCACCAGTCAAAAGGAAATTGAAAAAATTATGAAATCCCTCAAAAATAAAAAGTCATTTGGTTATGATGAGGTTTAAACTCATAGTCAGGGTTCTCGGTGGTTTAATTAATATTGTAATTAATTAAGTAGTCCACCATAAGGTTCAGTTTAAGATTTGTTTATTTTCAAAACAACGTCAACGATATTGTTCACATGCATGGGTACAATCCAGAGATACTACTAACACAATCTTTGGCAGTTGCAAAGTGAATCTGTATAAACTAAACTTACTGTCCTGCTGATTTCTTTATATAGGCTCCATAGAAATTTCCCTAAAACTTCAAAAGCTTCCGCGAGATATTTCTTGAACATTAACAATTACTCAAACAATTAAACACATTAAAACAATCAAAGTTATTACATAATCACTTAACATCATTACAAAATGGTCATAAATGGAAATTAAAGATATTTAAACACAATATTATTTACAGAAATCATTTTGAACTGTTGAAAATTATCCTGTAGACATTAGTGACTTGCATTAATACTTGGAAATACACACATTTAAGCAATTCTCTTGTACAATTCGTTTCTTAAACATATTAAATGGCCTTTAAATAATTTCCTTTCATAAAACAAAGTCTATATACACTGATTTACAAGAAATTGCAAAACAAACATACCAGATCATATTCAAGCAAACTTCATTTAATACAATTCTATTTAAAGTTAAGGTATGAGGGCTGTTACACCACATAGTGAAACAATGTAGCACCAGCATTAGTAGAGTTATTAGTTATATTTGTAATAGTTCTTTTGATGAAGTTATCTTCCCTGACTCACTCAAGATGTCAATAATCAAACCACTTTATAAAAAGGGCGATACCTGAAAATTGCAGACCCATATCACTTCTATCAGCATTTTCAAATATCTTTGAAAAAGCAATGTACAGAAGGTTGTATGCACATCTACAAAACAATGACCTACTCAGTAAAGCACAGTTTGGTTTTAGGCAAGGTGTTTCAATAGATTAAGCAATTTTTGCTTTTGTAAACAACATATTGGAAGCAATGCAAAAAAAAATGTTGATCAAAAGTTCAAAATCATTGAAAGCATGACATCACTTCTACCCAGTGTTGCTATTAGTTATTTGTTGAGGATTACATTTTAATACTGCCCCGATCACTCCGCTCCAGCCTGGCACATGGTGCCACTTACACCTCTGCCTACTCTGCAATCTAAAAAATCTGTTAAAACAATGAAGAAAGCCTCACAGGCAGGCCACCTTCTTAAATAGGATTTTTTTTTTGTTTTTTTGTTTTTTTAACACCTAGCAGTGGAATTTTCCACTCATTGCCTATGCTCTCTGTCTTTCCCTGGCTACTCTTTCTCTCACACTGGCATTGATTACAAAGGCTTTAACTTATAATTTCTCCAATTTTCTTGAATTTTTTATATGACATAGTTTCTGATTTAAGTGTCAAATTTGACCTGTATGAAAATTTTTGTAAGTGTTATAGTTTCATAGTATGTTGATGCTTTGTTTTGAAACCAAGCGTCATTACCCCGCCATTTGCAAGTTTTCTATTTCAATCTACCTATCCAATTCTTGGCTAAAAATATTACTTTAATCTTTATGAAAATCCCTCAGTGAGACCAGAAAAATTGTACTTTACTTTAAACATACTTTCTTTGCTGTAACTAGTTGAACTCCGTGGACTTTGAAATATGCCTTTTTCACTTAAAAAATATCTTTGATTCTACCTACCGACGCCATCTACTTTTCTACACAATAAGATTGCCGCCACGTATGTTGATAGACAGTGACGCTCCTTGAATTAATGTGTTTTAAGGTGGATTAATAGTCGAGATGTTCTTCTAACGCTCATTAAATGGGAACTGAAAATAATACGCACCATTTGTGATTTGATTTTATCTTCAAAGCAATTTATAATAGTGTTTACAGATTCAAGCTTGTGCGATTGTAAGTCCTCATGTGAAGAAGATCTAGGAAAGAACTTCAAATGTGATAGCTGCCAGCACCCTATCCATGTGGACTGTGGAGAACTAACGGCATCTGAGGTTAGATGTTTAGAACTAAAAAAGCGTTCCTTGAAATTCTTCTGTGATCACTGTGAGAACGGGTTAAGATCGCTTCCACAGGTATTAACACAAATTGCGAAGTTGTCGGAGGATGTGAGCAAAATGAATAAAACAATTGAACAACTAAAATCAGGCAATGTTAGTTCACCGAATGAAAATGTAGAGGTTAAAAACATCGATGTACAATCTTTGATCTTCGACGAAATGGCTGACAGGACTACGCGCAAGAACAACTTAGTTGTTTTCAATGTAAAAGAGTCTGATTCGATCTCATTTACAGAGCAGATTGAATTGGATAAAAAATCAGTATCAGAAATTTTCAACGATCTGAAACTGCCGTGTGATGTGAAACAGTTCAAATGTTTTCGTTTAAGAAAACGATCTGATAATGACAAGGGATGACTTAGACGAATTAAAATGGTTATGAATTACTCTGAGACTGTTCTGACTGTTTTAAAAAACAAGCACAAAAGTTAGAGCCCAATAAAAATTTCTTCTGACCTAACCCAATGCAGAGAAATGACCTGAACAAGCTTCGTGATCAATTAAACATCCTGAATAAGGACAAAGTGGTAAAAACTATTAAATATGTTAATGGACAACCTAAGATAGTGGATATAATGAGAAACAATAAGCACTCAAAAAATGTAACTGTATAAATTGCATAAAATTTTATTATCAGAATGTGCGTGGACTTAAAACTAAACTAAGGATAGTTGAAAAAGCAAGCTACATTTTGAATGACTATGATGTTATTGTGTTAACAGAGACATGGCTTGACCCAAAAGTTGATAATGCAGAGTTGAACCTTAATAATTATGTTATCTTTAGAAATGACAGAAATGTAAACAATAGTCCGTTCTCTAGAGGTGTTGGTGTTCTATTAGCAGTTAAGAATAAATACCAATGTCTCCATTTAGACGCAACGACTGATGTTGAGCACTTAATTATAAGAATCTTAGGAAATAAAAATAGCTTAATCATAGGAGCTGCATACTTTCCTCTACTAACAACAGAAACTACTATGAGTTCTTACTGCAAGGCTGTCGAAGAAATTAATCTTAAGTACCCGGACTCAAATTGGATACTATTTGGAGACTTTAATATGCCAAACATGCAGTGGAAACACAGTAATAATGGCAGCTATTCTTTCTACACTGCTAAGACAACTCTTCGTGAAATAACACTATCAAATAAATTATCAGATACAACCTCGTTATTAAACCTTTTTCAAACTAATAATAAAGTTAATATCTTTGGTGTAATACTTGATCTTATTTTCTCAAACTTTCTCGATATAAATTGTTCTATGGCTAAGGAGTGTGTAGTACCTCCTGACGCATATCATCCATCTTTATGTTTAGAATTTAAAGTTGAGGGTGACAATGCCTCGGTACAAAACAATACTTTGATTAAAGATTTTAGTAAAGCAGATTATCCTAGTATAATATTAGATTTGGAGGATTTCACAGCTAAAAATGACTGGAATGGCAACTCATTTGAGGAGTGCGTCAGCAGATTTTACTCTTGTATAAATAAGTGTATCAATTTGTACGTACCAACAAAGAAAATCTTTATGTCAAAATTCCCAAGATGGTACACTAAGGAACTCAGAACCACTATTATCGATAAGCAAACAGGACAAAATTACTTTCAATTTTCTAGTTGGAGAAATAAATTCAAGACCTTAGCCAAAAGAGACTTTAGTGCCTTCTGTATGGAAATAGGGAATACAATAACAAAAAATCCTCAAAATTTTTGGAAATATGTTAACTCCAAAAGATGTAGTAGAGATTAACCCGATGTTATGTTTAAAGACTCGCAGGCCCTAACTGGAGAGAAAAGTATAGTAAATGCATTTGCGGAATATTTTAAATCATTTTGTAAACCCTGTCATAACACTAAAATAAATTTAGATGATCAAACTAATTTCACCATAAATTCAATTAATATTTCTAATTCAGAAATTGAAAAACTTGATGACAATAAAAGTGCAGGTCCTGATGGTATTCCACCAATTTTGCTTAAGAATTGCAAATATATAATTACTTCAATATTAAAATTATTATTTGATAGATGTCTTAGCAAAGGTATAGTCCCAAAGTAATGGAAAACAGCATTTATCACTCCCTGTAAGCATCTTAGAATTTTGTCAAATTCTAGCTCCTCACTTTTAGGTATATGGGAAGAAGCTAACTCTCTAGTAACAGATAGTTTCATTGCTTATATAGGTTAGGAAAGGGATGCTTTATAGAGCATGCAGATACCATGACCAAACTGACTAAATAAACTCTTTCAAAAGCAGTAAAGATATATAAAAGTTAATAAAAGATTTAAATATACTTTCTATGATAGTAAGAAAACATTATTTTGTTAGGAAATAGGTTAATTCACATTAATTCACTTTCCAAACAATAAATTCTGCCATGGGTCAATTTCACTATTTCTAAACCAATTTAAACGCAGTAGAGACTGTCATTATTTATTAAAACCCCTATATAAACATTGTATAACAGTAAACAAACTATATGTCAATCGAAAATAAAATCTTATATATATATAAAAATAGACGTGTTTTTTCCTATATTTCACTTTTCAGCCACCACTACCTAGCACAGATCACTGATGTTTGTGGGTGGAAGTAGCATGGAGTTTCCTGTCGTGCACAACGTTGGCCGAATGCCGATAGCTGTGGGGATGTGGGAGATATAATGATTAAAGTTGGTCAGTGCAGGGTGTTTTCATATTTCGACCAAAAATTCGTATCTCCGTATACTTCTCTTTCCTGCCACAACTACATAACATAGACTTTTGGTGATTGTGTGTGGTAGTAGAATCGTCATTCTTGTCAAGCACTATGGTTGTTAGATGTCAGCAGCTATGGGGATGTGGGTGATATGGGGGTTGAAAGTGGTCAACCTGTGGCAGTTTTCATACTTCTGCCAAAGACAAAAGTGTCATGGTGTATCACTTTTCAGCGAAAACTACAGATCACAGATAACTGGCGTTTGTGTGTAGTAGTAGCACAGAGTCACCTTTCGATCACAACAGCGGCCGAATTTCAGAAACTGTGGTACTGTGTTAGATATGGTGGTTGTAAGTGGCCGACCAAGGATATTTTCGTATTTCGACTGTCTCCACATATGTCACTTTTCTGCCACAACTACATAGCATAGAACATTGGTGTTTGTGTTTGGTAGTAGAATCGTATCTAATGTAGTGCACTATGGTTGTTAGATGTCGGTAGCTATGGGGGTGTGGGAGAAATGGGGGTTGAAAGTGGCAATTTCATACTTCTGCCAAAGACAAAAGTGTCAAGGTGTATCACTTTTCAGCGAAAACAACAGATCACAGATAACTGCCGTTTGTGTGTAGTAGTAGTACAGAGTCACCTTTCAATCACAACAGTGGCCGAATTTCAGAAACTGTGGTACTGTGGTAGATATGGTGGTTGTAAGTGGCCGACCAAGGATATTTTCGTATTTCGACGAAAGGCATGTGTCTCCGCAGATTTCACTTTTCTACCATGACTACATAGCATAGAGCATTGGTGTTTATGTGTGGTAGTAGAATCGTGTCTGTTGTCGTGCACTATGGTTGTTAGATGTCTGTAGCTATGGGGGTATGGAAGATGAAAATGGTCGACCTGCGGCAATTTCATATTTCTGCCAAAGACGCATGTGTCACGGTGTATCACTTTTAAGTGAAAACTATCAATCGCAGATCACTGGCGTTTGTGTGTGGTAGTAACACAGTGTCTCCCATCGATCACAACGTTGGCCGAAATTCGGTAACTGTGGGAGTGTGTGAGATATGGTGTTTGAAATTGGTCGATCATGAATATTTTCGTGTTTCATCCAAAGAATTGTGTGTATCCGTAAATTTTAACTTGCTGCCGGAACTACATAGCGCAGAAGACTGGTACTTGTCTGTGGTAATAGTATCGAGTCTCCCATCGTGCACTATAGCTGTCAATATGAATTCTTTACAATCACGAACGAAGTCGTGGGTACCAGCTAGTAATTAATAATAGTTCAATTTGGAAACAATGAACTTGTGCTATATGAACATTTCATCAATTCTAAACCGTTTTGAAAGCGATAAAGTAACTCAACATTTAATAAAACAACTAAACTAACTTTTTATGATGATATAAAAGCCTCATACTAACCTGAAGTGAGGTAATCCATGATAATTCAGCTAACCAAACAATAGATTTTTGATATTTGATATTTCACTATTTCTGGAGTCTTTCAAATGAAATAAACTAATTTTATAGGAACAATAATTTAATAAGAAGGTAAATTCACTAAAATTCCGTAGTTTCTGGACACGTAAATAACTTAAATAAATTTTTAAACACTTTGTTGGATGCACTTCACTTTTTACATTTTTTATCACTGAATCCTAGTAAGCTTTCGGAATAAAAAGTAGATTTCTTGAAAGAACAAAAAATCTAGTATTACATATATTAATTTCAGGCCATTCCATGCAGTAGAACAGATTTTATAAAGATTTTAGAAATTATTTCGTCATGAAACCATGTGCTCAGTTTAGGAATTTATTACAACCAATCGAAGTTAGATACAGATATATAACAACTTTCAAAATACGTAATTTAATTCAGAGAAAATTCTGGTAATTTTACTTTTCGATAAAAGCAATAGAAGAAAAGTTATTAAATAAAAACCATATATTATTTTTATAAATCTTGTCAAAGCTGTAACTTCACTATCCAATAACCAATCTCGATAAAACTTACATCATTAAACTCAGGAATTTTTGGAGAACACGTTGATATTAATTTTATTTAAATAATTTGCGATTCAGCAGAAATGACGAAATTGCACAAATTTAAACGAACTGGATTTTCCCCAAGCCGGAAACATGTCGTGTCACTACGCGAAGGTTAAACGAGACATTTAAAACTATTCACTTATAAATACTCACTAAATATCCGTTGATCGTCTATGAAATAGGACTAAACACTGTCAGCCTTTAATTACTTTATATCTGCTTGGTTAATGAGTTTGCTGGGTCATATTTTGGCTAGGCCGTAGCAGAAAGTTGTGTTTCAGCTGTGACATCATCGAGCCTATATAATCTCGTGCTTACATGTTACCGCGTCTGTCTATCTGTCTTTTTGGTTTGATCTTTTCAACTCTTTTTTCCACGGAGCAGTATGTTTGAATAGTCTGCGCAAGTTTAGTGTAGAAGCAGGGAGGAAGTCTGTTGAATGTGAAGCTACCGAGCATGCGAGGTTAATTTTTAACGTGAGCTTATAAATTCACTAAAGGGGTCAGTCAGTTAAATTTCTCTCCACAACTTGCAACCTTTTGGAAAGGTGTGTTTGATTGGCCTACTCAACTGTGTAATGCTATTTTGAACTTGAGATTTCTTTTAAATAAACTTCAAAATTTTCGAGTAAAGTGGACTTGTGATTTCATAGTGGACAGTAAACCTTTTCTATATTTGTGGTTTAGTAACAGATCTAGTGGCGACCTCAAGCATTTACGTTGAGTCTGTCAGGCTACATGGTCAAATTCAAATTATTTTATGAAATTTCCTCACAACATTGAATCCACTTAAACTGTTAGTTGAGGTGCTAAGGTGATACTACAGCCCTGGTATCAGCCTTGTTCCTTACATCCCGTACACAAATCAGGTCCCAAAAGTGATATTAGAAACTACAGACCTATTTCTAATTTAAACATAATACCAAAACTTCTGGAATCCATTGTTACCAAAAAATTAAAGATTTTTATGTCTCCTTACTTATCACCAAACCAGTATGGATTCATGGAAGGAAGAAATGTCCAATCAAACTTAATGTGTTACCTCAATATATTTCAATCCTCGCTAGAAAATGGAGCTCAAGTATCTATACTGACTTCAGTAAAGCTTTTGATTCAGTCAATCATAAACTACTGGTTCTCTAACTTAAATCTTTTGGGATAGTTGGATCCCTTCTCAAGTGGCTAGAAAGTTACTTAAGTAACAGGGTTCAGATAGTCAAATATAAAGCATTTACTTCAATCAAAATATTAGTACTATTCGGTTCCCCACAGGGTTACCATCCTGGGCCACTTTTGTTTATCATATTTATAAATGACATATGTAAAATTTTGAACAAGGTAAAGTTTTTATTTTTTGCTGATGACCTAAAATTATTGAATCAATTAAAGACATACGCGATCTACAGAATTGTTGCACTGCTCTCAATAATTGGTGTAAAGATAATGACTTATATTTGAATCCATTAAAATGCAAAAGTATTTCATTTACACGATCAATTAAGAAAATTTTATCTAAATACTCAATAAGAGGTATCGATAGAAACATTCTACGAGTTGGAGCGTGGAATGTTAGAAGTCTAAATAGGGCAGGTACGTTAGAAAACTTAAAAAGGGAAATGGAATAACTTAAGTTAGATGTTGTTGGGATTAGTGAGATTAAATGGAAGGACGCACAGGATTTCTGGTCTGGGGAACACAGGATAATTAGCACACAAGCTGTCAATGGAGTCACTGGTGTAGGATTTGTAATGAACAAGAAAGTAGGGAAACGGGTGAGTTATTATGAACAGTTTAGTGACAGGATTATTTTAATGAGGTTAGAAACTAAGCCTGTCCCAACCACATCAGTACAAGTGTATATGCCAACATCACAGGAAGATGACAAAGAAAAACAAAAAATATACGCTAAAATTGAAGCATTAATCCAATATGTGAAGGCGGAGGAAAATCTAATAATCATTGGTGACTGGAATGCAATAGTGGGAGAAGGAAGTGAGGGGAATACTGTAGGAAGCTTTGGTCTAGGAGAAAGAAATGAGCGAGGAAGCAGGTTGCTAGAATTTTGTGAAAGATATAAGCTAATAGTGGCAAACACACTGTTTCAGAACCATGCAAGAAGAATATACACCTGGAAACGTCCTGGGGATACAGGCAGATTTCAGCTAGATTATATCATGGTCAAACAGAGATTCAGGAATCAAGTTCTAGACTGTAAAGCATACCCAGGAGCAGACATAGACTCTGACCATAATTTGATAATAATGAAGTGCAGGCTAAAATTCAAGCGAATAAGGAAGCAGTATAAGCAGAACAAACTGGAAGTGAATAAACTGAAACAATCTAGCACAAGAGAAAAATTTGCAGAAATGGTAGACTTAGGTCTAAGAAGTAACTCTGAAAGGAGATCAACCGAGGACGAATGGAATGCATTAAAGACCGAAATAATGAAAGCTGGTAAAGAAACATTAGGCTTTAGGGAACAAGCTGCCCGAAAACCTTGGATCACAGAAGAAATTTTGGAGCTGACGAATCAGAGTAGAAGGTACAAAAATGCTCAGGATGAAACAGGAAGAGAGCAGTACAGGCAATTTAGAAATCAAATAAATAGGAAATGCAAAATAGCAAAATAAAAATGGCTGCAAGAAAAGGGTGAAAAAGTAGAAAAGGAAAGGTTCGTAGGAAAAGTAAATGTTGAATATAGAAAGATCAGACAGAATTTTGGAGAAATGAAGAAAAGAGGAATGAACATTAAAGCTGCTGATGGGAAGCCTCTTTTAGCTCAGAAGATAGAGCTAACCGATGGAAAGAATACATTGAGAAGCTGTATGTTGGGGATGACTTGAACAATAGTGTAATGGAAAATGAAGGCGATGTCGACATTGATGACTTAGGAGATCCTGTTTTGAGGACAGAATTTAATAAAGCTCTGAATGACTTGAAAACAAATAAGGCAGTTTGAATTGATGAGATCCCTGCAGAACTTCTTAAATCCCTAGGAGAGGAAGGAATCGAAAGATTATTCGAGCTGATGTCAAAAAGTTATGAAACAGGAGCAATTCCAACTGATTTTAATAAAAATATCATCTTCACCCTTCCAAAGAAAGCACAAGCTGACAAATGTGAAAATTATCGCACCATTAGTCTAACAACACATGCCACAAAATTATTGACCAGAATATTATACAGAAGGATGGAAAGCGTAGTAGAAGAGATAGTAGGTGAAGATCAGTTTGGGTTTAGCAAAAATCGAGGTACAAGGGAAGCAATTCTGTCTCTAAGATTAATACTTCAAGGGCGGATCAAGAAAAACAAAGATACATTTATGGCATTTGTTGATTTAGAAAAAGCTTTTGATAATGTTAGGTGGGACAAGATGTTCAAAATTTTAAAGAAGTCAGGTCTAAAGTATCGAGATAGAAGAATACTCTATAAACAATATAAGAATCTAGTGGCTATAATAAAAGTAGAGAATCACGAGAGACATAAATCAGTCAAAAAGGGTGTGAGACAAGGCTGTAGTATATCCCCGTTAATTTAATTTAATTTAACTTAATTTAATTGCAATGGAGCAGAGGCTCTGGTGGCAATTTCCCTACACACCCATCTTCCCCCTATCCTGCACCCACCTACATTTGCCCTCTACAAATTTTATCTTTAAATTCCTTCAAAGTTTTTGGTAAATTATTCATCATTTCTCTTGGTAACTCATTCCAATCCCTGACACCCTTACCTAAAAAAGAGAATCTTCCCTCACCCTTGTGCCTGAAATCGTGTGCCAGCTTGTGGTTATGGTCATCTTTTCCCTTCCATGCACTACTTTTCATACCTATTGCAATATCTTTCCATGCCTCATCACCAGTATATGCCCTGTACACTCCCATGACCCTCCTCATCCTCCTCCTGTCTTGAATGAATCCCATTCCAGCTCCTTTACAATATCCGTCACTGATTGCATTCTGCGATAATTTCCAGAAACAAATCTAGCAGCCCTTCTTTGCACCCTCTCCAACTCCTGTATTTGATACATAAAATTAGGGTCCCATACTACACTACCATATTCGAGCAATGGTCTGACCAAAGTTTTGTAACCCAAGTTCCTTGACTTCTCTCGTACATCCCCTCATCACTCTTTCCAACAAGTGCAGAACTTTGAAACCTTTTCCTACCACCTGTCCTATGTGTCCTGCCCAGTTAAGTTTGTTATCAAAAGTAATTCCAAGATATTTGCATTTCAAGTCTTCAGCAAGCAATTCTTTCCCCACCTTATATTCATAATTAACCTTTTGTTTTTTATTTGTGTATTTAATAAGCTGCCTCTTCTTTGCATTTATCTTCATTCCATGTTTACGAACCCAATTAGATATCCTGTCCAGATCACCATGCAACTGTTTACAATCCTCTGTCGTTTTGATTCTTTTATACAGCATTATATCATCTGCAAACAATCTAATTTCAGATAGTAAACAATCAACACAATTATTCATTAGAATAATGAATAGCAATGGTCCCAATACGCTACCCTGTGGCACACCCATTTTTACTTCCACTTCTTTTGATACTACATTTCCTACCCTAACTTTCTGTTTTCTACCTTTTAAAAATTCTTCTACCCAGCAAATCAGTTTCTTATCCACTCCAATGGTTTTTACCTTATTTACTACCATTTTATGGCTTACTCTGTCGAACGCCTAAGACAGATATAGTGCTACACTATCAATTTGGCCTCCCTTGTCCATTTCATCTGCAATATCTTGCATATATCCCACCAACTGAGATTCGTATGAATATCCTTGCCTGAAACCATGTTGCCTGCTTGAAAACCACTTACGTTCCTCACATATATTTCTTATGTGGTTGCATATCAATCTTTCCATTAATTTACCTCCCACAGATGTCAAACTGATTGGCCTGTAATTCTCAACTCTATATCTCACCCCTCCCTTATGTACCGGTACTACTATTGCACTTTCTCCAGTCCTGTGGTAAGCAGCAAGTGTCTAGACTCAATTTAAATAATATTTCAAGATAAGGTCCAATGTCACATCCGGCTATCTTTAAGATATCTGTAGTAATATTATCTTCACCAGCCCCTTTATGTTTTTTCAGCTTTCTTATTTCCTTCATGATTTCCTCAGGATGGATATCAAATTTTTTACTATCGTCATTTCTAATTGTGTTGTTAAGCTCGTTCTCCAAATTAGACCCTCTTGTTTCTGATTCATTGTCCCTAATGCTTTCACTGAACCAGTTACTTAAAATCTCTGCCTTTTTCAAATCGTCAGTAACTTCTTCTCCATCCTTATCTATAAGTGTCTCTACATCCTCCCTTCCCCTCAGTTTCCTGATATAGCCATAGAAATTTCTAGATGCATCAGTCAATGGTCCTCCTGCACTGACAATACTCTTCATAAACCCATCTTTAGCCATTTTCTTTGCTGTTATTAAGTCCTTGTTTAGTTGTTTTAAATATTCCCTACTACCCTGCTGTCTCTTAACTCTGTTATGTTCTTTTCTTACCAACCTCTTTAACCTCCTCACTTCCCTATTATAGTACATAGGTTCTCTACTTCTCTTTATTTTTTGCTTTGGAATAAACTTTTCTTCCCCCTTTCTTATTATCTCCTTGAACTCTTCCCACCTTGACTCTACTGTCCCTGAGCCTTCCTTCCATTTGCTGAATTGTTCTCTGAAATATCTCCTCAAATTTGAAACCTGTGCCTTTTTATAATTGTACCTATTTCCCCCTTCAATTTTGGCTGCTGGTTTACTGAATCCTCTAATATCCATCAGAACTGCTTCATGATCACTTATTCCTTCAGTTACTTGATACCTCAAAAGGTTTTCATCGGGCTTAATTAGAAATATATCCAAAATATTTTGTCCCCTAGTGTTTTGCTCAACCACTTGTGTAAATCCTCCTTCCCTTATTAAGATATTTGCAAATCTTTGTTCCCTTGTGTTATTTATCTTATTCCCTTCCCAGTTTACACCTGGTAAATTTAAATCCCTGCCGATGATGATCATTCTAGTCTCACCTCTGAAATCTGAGTATGAATTTAATTTCTCCCCAAGAGCCTCATCCTCTTCTGTCATTCTTCCACTGCGGTAAACAGCCAACACTCTGATTTTTTCTTTTTTATTACCCCAGAAATCTACCCCAAGTAACTCATGGTCTTGATCTATGAACGCCAGTGAACTGTGGTAGTTTTTGCTAACTAGTATGAAGACTCCTCCACCAATTGCTCCTCTATCTCTGCGGTACACTCTGTAACCATCAGGAAAAACCTCACTGTCTAGTACTTCTTCTTTTAACCAACTCTCTACCCCAATTATTACTTGTGGTTCGTGCATCTCTATTAAGTTTGCAAATTCGATTACTTTGTTCATTATACTTCTACAGTTTACCATTAACACCCTTACTACTGGCTTTACATTTTCAGAATTTATCTCCTCTTTCCCACTTTTACCGCAGTCAGTTATTGTTTCAGCCATTTCATCTATTTCTTTAATATCTGTGACTTTCCCCATCGCGAATCTGCAATCAGTATCACTTTGATAATCTATTTCTGTCCCTTCACCAGCAGCCCCTAACCTAAAAAAGGCACAGTCCTGACCCCATCATCACTGGAAACGGGCTCCCTCACTGCTTTAACTAACAACTTAGAAAGTACTCCCTTCCCCCTTCTATTTAGGTGTAGGCCATGCCTAGTGAAACCCCACCTACCAATGGTGTTCACAGGCACAACCCCCAACACAGAACTATTGCCTTTCCCAAGTAGCACTTCCGTTTCCACATTAACCCGCCTCACAGCATAGTTCAATTGTGGCCGGTCATGGCGACTTAGGACCTGCATGAGCTCCACCCTGGTATGCTGTGCCTCCTTCACCACCTTCCTCAGGTCACTCTCTATACTATAACTCTCGTTTCTATCAATACTATTTCCCGCACCTCCCACTATCACTACTCTATCATCATTAGTGAAACTCCTACAAAGGGAACCTATATCCTCTATTACCTGTCCTAATGTTGCACTAGGTTTGAAAAAGCTTGTGACCTGATATCCTGTACCTACCTGATCCTGCAGAAAGAGGGCCTACACCTCTCCCATGGCTACTACCTAGCAGCAGAACACTTTTTTTCCTATTCTTGCCCTGCACGCCCTTATTCCTAAAGGTCTGCTGCATCTTACCTACTCCTACATCTACATGAGGCTCTTCTCCTCCTGACTCTGGCAACAGGTCAAACCTATTTTTTCCCACAATTACTGAAGTGTCTGGCTTGTTCATCCTGTTAACCATGATTCTCCTACGACCTGTTACCAGCTCCCACCCATCCTTATCAACTTCCTCCAACCCACTATCTCTACTTTCTGCCTCTACAGCTTGAGCCTCGACAAGCTCAGCCACCACAGGCTCTGCCTGTGCAGTCTGAGCCTCCACAGGCTGAACCGCCACAGGCGAGGCCACCACAGACCATGCCTGCAGAGGCTGAGCCTCCACAGGACGAGCCTCAAGAACCCTGATCCTTTCACGCAACTCCCTAATCGTTTCGCCCATCTCCCACATCCTATCATCCCTAAGACACAGTGAACAAAACCATGGGAGAGCCTCATTTATTTCCCCCGTTTCCTCTTCCCCACATGCCCAGTGAAACCACTTCTTACACCAACTACAACCCATCCCTTTCGCAACGTACCTACGACAGGCGCCACAGTTTCCAGTCATGATTTTCCCAAATACTTCAACCTTCTTCTAAACAAACCTTAAATTTATTTGATAAAGTAGTCTTATAAAGTTTATACTATATTTTTTTAACATTCTACTTGTATGTAGAAGAAGCAATGAAAAAAGTCAAAGAAAAATTTCCATGTGGCATAAGTTTTCAGGGAGAAAAAATCAGTATGCTATGATTTGCTGACGACATTGTCTTGTTAGCAGAGAGTGCTGAGGATATTGAGAAGTTACTGATTGGTATGAACAAAACACTGAAGGAAGATTTTGGACTGAATATAAATCAAAGCAAGACAAAAGTGATGAAATGTAGCAGAAATGATACCAATAATAGTGGATTAAATATAAAAATAGGATCTTGGACTGAATATAAATCAAAGCAAGACAAAAGTGATGAAATGTAGCAGAAATGATACCAATACTAGTGGATTAAATTTAAAAATAGGATTGGATGCAATAGGAGAAGTAAGAGAATTCTGTTACTTGGGAAGTAAAATTACAATCGATGGCCGCAGCAGGAATGATGTTAGAAGCAGAATAGCACTAGCAAAAAGAGCCTTCATGAAAAATAGAAACCTTTTAGTTTCAAATATTGAACTTTTTAAAACTCTTTGTGTGGAGCACAGCACTTTATGGTAGCGAAACATGGCCTTTAGGAATACCGGAAATAAAGAAAATTGAAGCATTTGAAATGTGGTGCTACAGAAGAATGCTGAAAATTAAGTGGACAGACAAAGTAAGAAATGAATGAGGTTTGGAAATGATGGGTGAGAAAAGAAGTTTGTGGAAGAAGCTTACAGAAAGAAGTGACAGGCTGGTAGGTCATATTTTGCAACATGCAGGATTGGTTAATTCGTTAGTGGAGGAAACAGTGGAAGGTAAGAACTATAGAGGAAGACAGAGATTAGAATATATGAAACAGATAATTGAGGACGTGGGCTGTAAGGGGTATGTAGAAATGAAGAGGTTAGCACAGGATAGGAAGGGATGGAGGATTGCATCAAACCAGTCAAGAGACTGACGACAGCAAAAAAAAAAAAAAAAAATATTGATTGTTCAGAATTGCTAGGAAACTTAAGATTTAACGTTCCCCAAATAATTACTCATCAAACAACAACATTTTTCCAAAAGAAATATAAGCACTTGTATACGGAAAATAATCCCCTAGCAAGAATGTGTAAGCTTGCTAACTGTCATAGTAGGTTTAAAATTGGAAGATCATTATCAAACCAAGTCAGATTGTTACGTTCTTATATCTTAAGATATGAGTGAACAATTAACAGTAAATTTTTGATCAGGAATTTTTTACTTAGTAGTTGTAAATGTTTATTATTCTAGCAGTAGACTGTAAGCCATTTTCTTTATATAATTGTTTTTGTATGATAATTGTGCGGTGTACACCAACCATTTTGAATTTGTAAAGTTATGCAAATGGACTCCAAAGTCCAGTATATAAATAAATAAATTGGCTTGATTTTTTCTGAATGCTTTGTGCTATAAAGCTTTGCCGTGCATTAAAAATTACAGCTGTTAAATTAAAAATACTTACGTTTTCATTCGGCCTGCCTGGCTGTAGCATCTATAATTTCCCTATATTTCTTTAATACAATTTTGTTGGCATGAAGCGTCATAACTTATTTGAATTGTAGTCTCATTTTGCATCTCCGTCCATGGAGGGAACAGAATTAATTAATAAATACTCAAATTTTATATAACTCATTTTGTTTAGTTTTAATATCTATCTAACTATACTTTAATATTTGAAACTACTAGAAATCTGCTTTGAAAGTGTTTTGCTGTTAATTTGCTATATGCTTGTAGCTCTTTTAACTGATTCTGATAATATGTTGACAAAATTGAGGTTATATCACACTATCTATCTATCTACTCACATGAAGATCATAGACAATCATATTACTTTCTCATACATTAAAGCATGGAAATGCATTGTGACATGTTGGATTTAATGTGGTTTTAAGAAATTCCATAAGTTTATGCATACAGAAATTTGGCAAATAATATTTCATTTCTAATTGTGTGATTCAGCTTGTTTTCCAATTTGCACCCTCCCATTTCTGAATCATTGTCCCTAATGGTCCCACTACACCAGTTACTTAAAATCTCTGTCTTTTTCAAATCCTTCTTCTCCATCATTATCCATAATTGTCTCAACATCCTCCGTTCCCCACAATTTCTAAGACAGCCATAGAAATTTCTAGATGCATCAGAGGTCCCCCTGTACTGAAAATATTCTTCATAAACCCATCTTTAGCCACCTTCTTTGCTATTATTAATTCTTTGTTTAGTTGTTTCAAATGTTCCCTACTAACCTGCTGTCTCTTAACTTGGTTATGTTATCTCTTTATCAACCACATTAACTACCTCATTTCCCTGTTATAGTATGTGGGTTCTATACTTCTCTCTCTCTTTCTCTTTTTTTTTTTTTTTTTTGGAATAAACATTTCTTTACCCTTTTTTTTATAATTTCCTTGCACTCTTCCCACCTTGACTGTATTGTACCTGTGCTATCCTTGCATTTGCTGAAACTTTCTTTTCAGATACAAAAATAAAAAAGGAACTGTATTTTAAAATTAAATAGATATTTCTGGGAAACTTACCACAAATGGAAAGATGACATAAGAAGAGTAGAGAAGAAATTGGAAGGGTGCAAGGAGTTATTAAAAAATGTGGAGAAATATTTATTCTGAAATAGAAAATAAAGAGAAGTACAGAACCTACGTATTATAATAGGGAGGTGAGATGATTAAAAAAACTTGGTGACAGTTAAGAGACAGCAAGGCAGTAGGGAATACTTTAAACAACTAAACTATGAATTGAAAATAAAAGGATAAAGAAGAATAATATTGGTGCAGGTGGACCACAGATGGATGCTTCTAAAAATTTATGTGGCTATATTAGAAAACTGAGGGGAAGGGATGGTTTTGAGACAATTATAGATGGAGAAGAAGTTACTGAGCATTTGGAAAAGGCAGATACTTTAAATAATTGGTTTAATGGGACCATTAGGAACTGTTATTCAGGAATGGTAGGGTGCAAATCAGTTAATAAGTTTATTTACACAATTAGAAATAAGAGGACTAAACTTTTGAAATTCATCCTGAAGATATCAAAAAGGAAATTAGAAATCAAAAAACTTGAAAGGGATTATGTAGATAATATTACTGTAGATGTCTTATAGATAGCAGGTTGTGGCATTGTTCCCTATCTTGAAAATATATTTAGATTGTGTCTGGATACTAACTGATTAGCACAGGACTAGCAAAGTGTGATAGTAGTACTCATCCATAAAGCAGGGGTGACAAATAGAGTTGAAAATTACACATCAATCAGTTTGACATTAGTTGCAATTAGATGAATAGAATGATTTATATGCAACCATAGCAGAAATGGATGCGAGGAACATAGTAATATATTTCTGTTAGTAGGCTATATGTAAGATATTATAGATGAAATGGACATGGGAGGCCAAAATAATAATGCAGCACTAGATTTTTCAAAGATTTCTGACAGAGCCATAAAATGATGCCAAATAATGTAAAAACTACTGGACGGTAAAACGATTTTCTGGGCAGACAAATTCTTAGAAGGTAGAAAGTAAAGATAGGAAATGCAATATCAAAAGAAGTGAAAATGGAAGTGCCACAGATTAGTGTATTTTGACTATTACTATTTGTTTTTATAATGAATGATTGTGTTGATGGTTTATTATCAGAATTTAGGTAGTTTGCAGATGAGATAACTGTGAAGAGGTGGACAGATATCACTGGAGAGGTAAATATTAGATGATGATAAATGAAAAGAAGAGCAAGCTTATTAGGTACACATATAAAAAAAATAATGGATGATTATGATTATAAGACAGGGAACAAATTGCTTGTTGAAGACTTGCAATGTAAATTTCCTTATAATAATATTTGATAAGAAACTCAACTGAGCAGGACACATTGTACAGCTAGTTCGAAAAAGTTTCAAAATCATTCACTTAATGGAGAATGTGATGAGGGGATGAAGTAAAGAAGTAAAGGACTAGATTATTGCTTGAATAGGTGGTGTAGATTCAGACCTTCCTATTGATTATCAGATGTTGGAATTGGAGTGGGTCCATAGAATGGCTGCTACATTTTTCTATGGAAATGACCACAAAACACTATCAGTAATTGATGTGATTAAGGAGTTGGAATGGGATTCATTGGAAGACAGGAGGAGGGTTAAGATAGTCATGGGAGTGTAAAGTTGTATATTAATGATGAAATATAGAAAGATATTGGTGGAAAAATTAAGATAGTTGCAAAAGGGATGTGCTGTCCATGACAACTGAATGGCAGGTGATTTCAGGCATATTGGTGTGGTAAGATTTTTGTTTGTTTGAAGGGGATCAGGAATTATCTAAGATTACTGAGATAGATGATGAATGAATTACCAGTAATGTTGCAAGAATTTAAAGCTGAAATTTCTAGAGGAAAAAAGTAGGTGAGTACAGCAAAGTGAGAAAATGGAAGTATATCGAAATTGCCAGCAGAGCATGAACTCCATCACATTAAAATAAATTAGTTTAAAAATATTTTGTCACTAAGCAGAGTGTGATATAATACATATTACTCTTTAACCTTTTGGATAAGCCAAACTGCAAATCTAACAGAAATTTAGCAGGTATTTGTGAATTGATGTTTGTAAAATACTTTAAATAACATCCGCATAAACTTTAAATTTTAGTACCTATTTATAGTAATGAAACTGTTCAGTAACAATGAAATTACAAAAATTAGAAATACTTCATTATTTTCAAAAACCTTAATTATTAGTTATTTTTGAAGAAATTAGCTCATTTATAAATATGTTATTCTGCACTACCAACAATCATGTGAAGTGAAAGTTTTATTTATTTATGCATATATGAATGAATATATTTGCTGTAAATAATCTACTATTAGAAATTAGATTATTTGCATATAACATAATGCTACATAAAAGGATCAAATTTGTAAAGGACTGTGAACAGCTGCAGGGTGATCTGGACAATATATCTAGCTGGGTTGGTAAAAATGGAATGAAGATAAATGCAAAGAAGCATTATCTTATTAGGTACACAGATAAAAAACTAAAGGTTAATTATGATTATAAGGTGGAGTAAAATTTGCTTGTTCAAGACTTGAAATGTTAATAACTTAGTATAATATTTGATATCAAGCTCAACTGGGCAGCACACATTGGACATGTCGTAAGAAAAGGTTTTAAAATCCTTCACTTTTTGGAGAGAGTGGTGAGGGCATGTACGAGAGAAGAAAAGGATCAAAACGATAGAGGACTGTAAACTGTTGCAGGGTGATCTGGACAGGATATCTAGTTGGGTTGGTAAACATGGGATGAAGATAAATGCAAAGAAGAGTCAGCTAATGAGATACACAAAAAAAGGTTAATTATGAATATAAGGTGGGGAAATAATTGCTTGCTGAAGACTTGAGATGTAAATATCTTGGCATTACATTTGATAAGAAGCTTAACTGGGCAGGACACCTTGGACAGGTGGTAGGAAAAGGTTTCAAAATCTTGCACTTGTTGGAGAGAGTGATGAGGGGATGCATGAGAGAAGTAAAGGAATTTGGTTATAAAACTTTGGTCAGACCATTGCTCGAATATTGTAGTGTAGTATGGGACCCACATTTTGAGTATCAAATACACGATGTAAGCACCTTAGAATTTTGGCAAATTCTAGTTTTGCTTAGGCGGGACTTTGAAATTTCGAGAAGCGCAGTTTTCAACTTTAAGGAATTTCCCTGTAATCTTGCCCACAGTAACAATTCGTTATAAAAATTATTTTAAAGTGTATTTATAATATCGGGAAACGTTTGGTTTAAGAGATATTCCCCTTTGTTCATGTTTTGAAACACGCGATCAGAAAAGTAAGAATTCTAAGAATTGCAATAACTTTAAATCGAGTAAAGCGACGACTGATCTTTTATCACCAGTTATAGTCAGCACTATCCCCAATATTTTGGTAATAAAATTAAATAATTCGGTAAAATTTAAGTAGCAATTTTAAGTAAGAGAAAAAAATAAGCTTTTTTATTAAAAGAGATATTAAATTAAAATTTACATCAGTAGATAGCCCTAATTAAGACGATTTCATACATATATGGGTTTTCATAAAAGTTTAAGAATTTGACCGGTAATTAAGTTTTTGTAAAATAGTTTGTTGCGGATTGTTGTGCACGCGCGTAAAATTCTAGAACACTTAGGGATTTTACCCAAATTTGAATGTATCACTACGCGGAGTCTTAAACAGCTAAAACTTTAAAATTAATTACTCTAAATTTCTCAAGAGACTGCCGTCGGACTTCTAGTAGATATGTCCAGATACTGTCAAAGTTTGAACATTTTTAATAGTCGGGATCGTCAAATAAATTACACATACTTTGAGCTACGCGGAAGCAAAAAGATGTGATACAGTTGCTGACATCACTGGTTCTCGTGGTTTCGATAAAAGACCCCGTCGCCATTATGGTTTGTCTGTTCCGGTCTAGCATTATGAGAGTGAACCTGCGTCTGTCTGTCGTTCGTAACTCGCCATGCCGGCTAGTTCGAATATGTTGAAACTTTCGTGTGGTGTTATATAGCAACTTTAACTTTTAATATGAACTTTTAAGTTTACTAAAGGGGTTCGTTCGGTCAGTTAAGTTTCTCTCCACAACCTGTAACTTTTGGAAAAGTAGTTTCGATTCGCCAATTCAACATTTGGAATGCTATTTTGAACTTTTGATTTCATTTGAATAAATTTGAAGATTTTTTGGAAAGTGAACTGTTTTTATTCCGTAGTTATCTGATCACCTTTTCAATATTTGTGGGTTAACAAATATTGTGGCGACCTGAAGCATTCAAGTTGAACTATCCAGGCAACATGGTCAAAACAAAATTATTTCTTAAGTTTTACAGAGAACTTTGAGTCCACATCAAGAGTGTAAGTTAAGGCACTAAGGCTATACTGCAGCCCCGGTATCGGCCTTGGTTCCTTACAACGAGTTGGAGAAGGTGCAAAGAAGGTCTGCTAGATTTGTTTCTGTAAATGATCGCACAATGCAATCAGTGGCAGATATGATAAAGGAGCAGGAAAGGGATTCATTCAAGACAGGAGGAGGATGAGGAGGGTCATGGGAGTGTACAGGGCGTATACTGGCGATGAGGCATGGAAAGATATTGCAGTAGGTATGAAAAGTGGTTCATGGAAGGGAAAAGATGACCATGACCACAAGCAGACACTGGATTTCAGGCACAAGGGTGTGGAAAGATTTTCTTTTTTAGGTAAGGGTCTCAGGGATTGGAATGAGTTACCAAGAGAAATGATGAATAATTTACTGAAAACGTTGACAGAATTTAAAGATAAAATTTGTAGAGGGCAAATGTAGATGGGTGCAGGATAGGGAGAAGATGGGTGTGTAGGGAAATTGCCACTGGAGCTTGTGCTCCATTGCAATTAAATTAAATAAAAGGTATAGGGATACAAAACTTTGGTCAACCATTGTTTGAATATGCTGGTGTTGTAGGGTACCCACATTTTGCGTATCAAGTACAGGAGTTGGAAGGTGTACAAAAGGAGGGCTGCTAGATTTGTCTCAGGAAATTACTGTACAACGCAATCAGCAACCGAAATGATAAAAGAGCTGGAATGGGATTAATTGGAAGGCAAGACAAGGGTAAAGAGAGTCATCGGAGTGTACAAGGCAGGTGTTGGTGATGAGGTGTGGGAAGATATTGGTGTAAGAATTAAAAGTAATGCATGGAAAGGAAGAGATGACCATAACCACAGGCTGGTACTCGATTTCAGACAGAAGGATGTAGGATGATTTCTTAGGTTAGGGAGTCAGGGATTAGAATAATGGCAAAAATCTATATCTTCACCAAAATCATTTAGAAGGGGCCTATATCACATAATTTGTGTAGTAAATAACTTTTATATTTTTAAAAAAAATTATGAATCACTTTTTAGCTCTGAATTGAAACATTTATGTAAAGAATGAAAAATTTATAGTCTAATTTCTCAGAAATTAACGGATTTTGCACACATTTATTTCATCCATTTAAAGCATAACAGGATTCCCAATTTGAGTTGTAATGTGGATATGCTTAAAAAAATTTAAGGAGAAATTTAAAAAATAAAGAATTTGAATTTTGTAAACAAAACTGCTAGGCAGATAAAAGTAGGCTTAAATTGGAGAGAAAAATTCAGTTAATAATAATAATATCAGTTTAACAGTAATCTGAGATTTAAATGCAGAAAAACTTGTTACTTTTAAAAATTAATAACTCTTAAAGAAGGAAACTTACCGGAACGTGTAAATTTGTCACGACTAAAAAGGTTCTAAATAAATTAGCTATAGCATTTTAAAATTCAGAGAAAATCTTGAGTAAGAATAGTGTACCATGACAAAATGGGATTTAGGTATTTTACAAGAAAACAGTATTTCTCCGTGGAAATACCCCCTAATTCTTCTCATGGTTAGCCAAGACTATAAATACACAGACCATGTTTCCTTGTGGCACACAGTCTGCAATTAATTAGCATAGTACATGTGTCACTTCATGAGGTATAATTTCAAAATATAACTCCTAAAAGTCTAATTCTTTACCCTCAAAACAAGTTTGTGGACTTTATCACTCACTTTAATGAAATGTGAAACTAAATTCAGTGAAAGAACTTTTTTAAAAGAGTTTAAGAAGTCAATAGTAGCAGTGATTACAATTATCACTAAGCTCACTCTGAACTTTGGGGTCCACATCTAAGTATGATTGCAAGCGTGTATTCTTTTAACCAGTGTTGTGCTGGTATAAACTGATACCAGTGTTAACTTCAACAAACTTCCAGAATATATTTCAGATTCATAACATCTTCTTTCATTTATGTTATTTATTTATTTATTTATCAAGTTTGTTCCAAGGATCCCTGCTGAGGAAGTACCTCTGGGATGTGAAACATGTCATTGTTGATACATATACACGTAATATGAGTCATATCATAGTAAATATATATATATATACATATTTTACAAATACAAGAAATAATAATAAACATACATTTTTGCAACTGAGTTTTGCAAACGTCATAATGAGTACAATTAATTATTTTCTTCAAATTCTTGAATGGAGTAGAAGGAGTTGCCAATAAGATAATCTCTAAGTTTTTGTTTGAATACATCTTTATTATCTGAAAGCTGTTTTGTACGATTAGGTAGTTTATGAAACAGATATATCCCAGAATAATTAACTCCTCTTTGTACTAATGACAGAGATGTTTGTGTTTTATGCACCTGTTAGCTATTACAGGGTAAATTAAGAGCTTGGTGACCATTTGAAGAACCATTACATCTTTGAGAAAAGGTATCAGAAATATTACAAAACAGTCATCACCAGGGGCGGATCCAGGATTTTGGTTTGGTGGGGCTTGGCTTGAGTAAATTTTGGTTTAGAGGACTTGCCTTCAGTGGAATTTTTTTTGGGGGGGGGGGGGCCTGAGTCAGCCATGGGGTAGTTTTTATAGCCTACTTGGGCCTCAAATCCGTAGAGCTAAAAAAAAAGGTCTCCAAAATTTCAATGTCGGGGGTGGACCTAGATAATTTTGAGCCCCCTAGCCCCTCCCCTCCCCCCTGAATCTGCCCCTGGGCATCACAATTAAATTAATGCAAATATTGCATAACCCGAAGCAATGTTTAGCCATTACAATAAGTTACCAAGAGAATTGGTGAATAATTTACCTAAAATGGTGAAACACTTTAAAGTTGAAATTTATAGAGGGGAAAAAATAGATGAGCACAGGAAAGGGGGCAAAATGGGTGTTTAGGAAAATTGCCATCTGAGTTTATGCTTTATTGCAATTAAATTAAATATTCAAACAAATTATGTAATAACTAAGTTTATAAATTATGGTAAGTTATAAAATAATCTAAGAGTGCAATTGTTAACCTCATACAAACACAAGTTTCACTGATAGTTTAATGTTCAGCACTTTAATACTTACATGCTTTCAAAATCCCAACATAAACAATTATCCTGTAACCTTTTTGTCCTTGTGTTCATTTTAGAAATGAAGTAAATGTTCTTCGAGGTGCATCTTATTTGAGGGGTGTGTATATGGCATTCATGGTGTTTACTGAAAGATCTTCTTTATACATTACACTAGTTGCCTACACATTATTGGGGAACACTGTTACAGCTGACAGGGTGAGTATTTTTCCTATCTTCTTCTTTGTAATAACACTTTTTAGAATGATAAATATAAAGCAGTAAATTAATGAATGCTAGCACACTTTTGTTTTGATTATTTCACAGGTGTTTTCCTTGGCACAGTTCTTTAATATTTTGCAACTTTGTATGGCAATATGTTATCCTCAGGCAGTTCAGTGGCTGGCTGAGTCCAGAGTATCAATTTCAAGAATAGAGGTAAAACAGAGATATTACCATATCTTAACCACTGTGTTACTGTATGTTTGTAAAGTTGTAACATTTTCTTCCACTTTACTCCTATAATGTTTCGTCTATTCAAAATTTCTTTTATTTTCATCCTTTATACAAAGCCTAGCTATAGTGATTCTCAAATCTGTTTTCTATGCTTAAGGAATCCTTTTTTTTATAGATTCAATTATCCTACTATAGTTGACATGTGTAGTAGTCCATACAGATGTGTAGTTCCTTATGACCAACTCTGGGTATGTAACCATTAGAAAGGTTTCAGAAGGATAGGGAGAATAGCTGCAGATAAAGGTAGGAGTGTAAGAAAGCAAACAAACACACTTTACAGTACTTTGGTAATAAAACCTTAGTCATGTAGGAGGTGAAACATGTGGGATTAGATGTGTACTCATTGTGACCTGCTACATTGAGTTGACTGATGTTGTATGGGAATTAGACTGCAAATTCTGGAAGACTGGAGGCATAAGGAAGTGGAACCATTTTCACTTATAGGGAGAGGAGTTTAAGACTATAATGAAGTCTCTAATGATGTACTGACAAAATTACATCAAACATTGAAAGAAATCAAAGTAATGCAAAGGTAGGGATATAGAAAATTGCCACCAGAACATATGATCATGGCATTTAATTAATTAATAAAATTAAAATTTAGTATATGTTTTGCGAGGTTAAGGCTTACTTTTGCTGTTTAAAATGGCCCGTTATGAATTCTGGATTTAAACCAAAATTACGAACGATAGCCGCCTCGCTGCTGATTAGTACAAATCATTATCTTGATTAATTTTATTCAGTACTCAACTAAATAATTCTCCAATAATTTTCCAACATTGATTATTTATTTATCTTCAGTATTGAATTTCTCACAAACTTAACAAATCTTGCAAGTCAAACCTCTACTGCTAAAACATCCATGACAACCACCAGTCCACGATAAAACAAAACTTCCAATGCAGTCAGCGATATTAATTGTATAGCTCTTGGCATTACATGTTTGCCAACTTAAATATTCGACCATAGTATTTTTTACTATTACTTACATTAGTTATTTTACAATTAACTAGCCCTATGGTTGTTATCTCACATATGCCCCCCATTTCGGAGCAGTTAAATCATTATTTAACTAAATGATGATTTCAACAAAACGAAATGTTAAATAACAACCACAGTTACATTTTCAAAAACAACTAAACTACTCAACTAAATAAGTCTATCAAAATCTTTTCATCGAAATAATGTTCAGATTTTACACTCATCGTATTTCAGGATCAGTTTTAGATATTCTTTGTATTCAATTGATAAAATTATTAAGGTTAAAATTAGACTACCACTTAATGAGAACTCAATACATACATTATGTTATTAAAAATTGCCTCAATTCAACAAAAAAAATCGAACATGTATCGAAACATCTAATACCATACATGGCCAAATAAGAATATGTGCTGTGTGATCATCAGTCATAATATTAGTGTTCCTTCGCCCTGTAAAGCTTTAAGTCTACTATATTCCGCAATCCAAATCTCTTTTTTGATACAGGGTAGACTAACAAATAAGCATTTGGATGAGGTTTATCCTTGACTATGAAAGGCCCGCAATATATATCAAAATTTTCTTAATTTCTGCATTGATTTCACATGATTTCTCATGCGTTTTAACCAATACCAAATCACCAACATTGAATTCAGTCAACCGAATCCTCTGGTCATGACGTTTCTTTCTTTCTTCAGCCCTTCTCATCAAGTTTTCTCTCACCTTTTTATCCTATACATCTTATTTCTTTCACTTTTTCTTCTCTCCACTTCTTACTTCTTCTTCCTTCAATCGTAATATATTCCTTCCTTCATAGTGTATATTTAATCCTTTCCTCTTCTTTTTTACTTTTCCCTTCAAAATTTCTTCTTCATCTTCTTTAATATCTTCTCTTCGTATCACCAGGCACTTCACTTTTTGATTATTTTCACATTCCTCTGGTTTTTGACGACCACAGGCTCTCTGCTCTTGAAACTCTTCGTCATTTTCTTCATAACTTTCGGTATAGTCGCTCGCGCCTTCGCCTTTTAATTCATTAAATGTTCCCGCAATCAGATTATTATCTTCGCATCTCTCTTCACCCTCTCTATGCCATTTCTTCATTTCTGCAGATCCCTGAATTTCGTCTTTTAAATTCTCTTTTTCTTTAGTATTAAAAAATGTTTCATCTTTATCTTCCACAGTTTTACAAACATTTTCCTGCAATAAGTCTTTCATAATCTCATGTTGCGACCATTCAATCATTTCCTTTTTTCTAACATCAGGTGGATATTCTTTCTCTAAATAATTCGTAACAACTTGATGGCGGCCATCCTCGTTTGCACTTCGCAACAATGTTTTAGTTTCTTTGCTTTGATCCTTTTTGTCGAATACGAAACACGTAGGTACGTCGGCATTAGCTTGTAAACAGGATGTATTCATTTTTTTAAAACTACCGGTTTCATTATTCCTTTTTCTCCCTATTTGCGATAAATCCTCATTTCTATTATCATCATTATAACTCCTTATAAAAAATATTCTTACTCCGTTTTCTTCATTACTTTCATACTCAACTTCGCTGCTTCCATATTCGTATTCTTCATCATCGCTGCTAGGAATATCTTTTTCACTTTCATCATCATCCAATGGTAGCTGACTATCATCCTCTGCTAAATTCTCCTCTGTGAATTTATCCTTCAAAAATTCGCTCTTCGTTTCCGCCCTACCCGTTTCTTCTTCAACTTTTCTTTCACTAGGTTCTTCCTCCCGCACATTGATTTCGGCCATCTCTTCAATCTCTTGGTTATTCCACCCACTTCGTTCATATGTGGAATTGGTTTCGCATCTCTTATCACTAATTACATGTAGACATTTCCACCATTCTAAGTATCTGGCCATGCTGTTTTGCCTGTTGCCCTGGATAGATTCCGCGCTTGCACTTTTATATTTTTCAGTATAGGGTGGTCCTTTAACTTCTCCACTCGCTCCCGTGCGGACCTTCACAGTCGCGGGCTTGAGTTTTCCGCCCCTCTTCCTTCCTTGATTTCGGTTTTATCTTCTGTTCTCACATACATCACTTGTTTTGGCGGTTGACTGTTGCTGCTTCGTTCCCCCGATGTATAATTATTGTTATTATGCCAGTAGCCATTACTACTCGCATTGTTGTTAAAATTACGCCCCTCTTCCCTTTCTTGCCTGTGCAATCCTTGTCCATATCCTCCACTTCCTTTCGGTGGCCAAAGATTTGCTCGCTCCCGGTATTGATAGTCCCTTGGCTTACCATATCTGTGATCAGATTCTCGATTCCTTTCAATATTATTTTCATAACTTTCTTGGAATCGGTCGAGTCTTTCCAGCATGTCCAAGAAATCTTCCATCTTATCCCATTGAGTAACCACCAGTTTATCTTGAACTTGCCGCGGCAGCTTTTGTAGTAATATCTCCACTTGTTCTACTTCCCCTACCTTTTGGTCCAGGTGCCGCAATTCCTTTCTCATCTCCTCGCAAAATTTCCTCATACTGCCGTCGCCTCTATAGTATCTCCTACAGTTGTAAAAATCACTCCTTACCTTGCGCTGTTTTCTCTGAGACCAGTATCTATCTCGGAACATTTTTAGGAATTCGTCATAATTAGTACACCTCTCTGTAACTTCACAACTCCATGAAAAAGCCTCATCTCTTAATTTGCTTTGTACATAGCGGATTTTATTTGTATCCGACCACTCTATTGGCAAGGTTCGGGAATATATCTTTACAAAATCGGCGGGGTGTACTTTTCCGCTTGGTTCAAACACAGTCTCTGGTAAAGTAATCTCACAATAACTTGGTATACGGCTAACCACGGTGTCTTGCCGCTTTTCCACTTTTTCCAGTCTTTCATTAATGTGACTCATATTCCCACATATTTGGCCTACTTCCGTCGACAAACCAGTAATTTGTCTTCCTACATTATCAGCATGTTCCGCTACGCTATGTATTTTAATCTCACATTGCACTTGGCCTTCTAAAATAGTTTCCATCCTGCTTTCAATATCCTTCTGATGTCCTTCCATTTTCTGACTTAGTGATCCTTCTATTCTTTCAGCGATAATTTTCTCTTTTTCCTCTATACAGCGGCCTACCAAAACATTAACGTCTCGCTGTACATTTTTTTAACTTCAAAAATATCGCTCTCAATCGTCTGTAATCTTTCTTCTGATTCCTTTTCCACCTTCTCAATTCTGTCTGACATCCTCCCCATCATCTCTTCTGCCCTCCTTTGACTACGTTCGATTTTTTCATTAAGTTCTCCTATGTCTTGTTTCAATTCTTGCCTGAATTTCTCTTGATTTTTCTCAATTCTCTGAATAACTTTTTCTTGGCTCTGATTCATTTCTTGTTTCATTTCTCTGATAGCATTTAATAGCAACCTTAGGTCCGTATTCCCTTCTCGAGCGTACTCAGGTTGATTTGGTTTTGGCAAAACTGCATGTCCTATTGAATTCTGCCCCCCATTAATTTCATTTTCTCCATCAACCAATTCGTCATCCTCATCAATGTTGCTGAGATCATTGTTTGGAAAATAACCGGTAACCCCATCTTTATCCCCGTTATTAATAGGACTACTACTGAAATTATTTTGCACCGAATTACTATCTCCTCGGACACCCATTCGGTCTTCATATTTCCCATCAAAACTTAAGATTCCGGAACTTACCGTTTCCCCCTCTGACATATTACTATTTGTTTCTCCCAACTCACTAACCAATTTTCCACACTTATTTTCCATAATTTGACATTTAAAATTTCATAATGCAAGCAAACAACGGTATTATTACTCTTAGCAGAAATTCTTTAAACCGCAATCGATATTACAAACTTACAACTCCAATCCACAACAATGATACAACGCTGTCCACATTCAACTCTGCAACACAATTTTTAGGAACACACAGAAAAAAATAGCAATTAACTTACAACTTTTTATCGTAACAGCTGAAAACATGTATATTATCACAGAAAAGAGACAACAAAATTCGGCGGCCTTATATCTGGAAACAAAGCCGACACATATATAATATACAAATGCTTAAAATGCTGATCTTTTGCTCTTTTAACTAATTTGGCTGTACATATAAATTCCCCCCTTTTCTTTGTTTTGTTTGTAATAATTCTGTAATAATTCCTTATTAGCTTCTTGCTTCTCGACGGAAATCCACAGATTCTAGACTACTCTATACATGTTAGTACAATTTTTTTATATGATAAAATTTTTACCACTAATCGATGGTATTACTTTTCTTTACAATTTCTTAAAATCACAAATTTTACCCCTTTAACTACTTTTCTCACATGAAAAAAAAATTAACTTTGCAACTGTTCTTTAACGAAATATAACTCAACTTGTAAGTTCAACTTTGATTCCACTTTCATAATAATTTACTGAGTGTTCAAAATTTAGTTAATATACTTCCTGTTGGAATCTGATCGTTGACACTGCAGCCCCAAAAACAAAATGAAAACTGGAATTCTCTTACTTGATGCACTTGCCCGTAGATCAGCTCTCTGCTGCTGCTCAACTGATAACACTGCTTCAGAAGAAACTCCAGACGTTTAAGGTGTTATGTTAATCATCTTAATTAACACCCATAATCCTGGTCCAGGGTCGCCAATTGCGAGGTTAATACTTACTTCTGCTGTTTAATTAGGGCCCGTTATGCACTTTTGAATTTATCCAAAAAATGTCAAACGTTAGCCGCCTCGCCTTTCTCTAAAAAAAATAATTAATTTATCAGTCATTGAAAAGAATTCTCCTTCGGTTTGATTTTCTTTTTATTGTACTCTCAATATTTTAAGACTTTCACAAGTTTAACAAAAAAAAAACTCAATACAACAATTTCTTAAGCCAGTCTACTAATCGAGTAAAACAAAACAAAACACAATGATACAGTCAGAGATATTCATAGCTTAAATCTTTGTTTTACACGCTAGCCAACTTAACATGCCATTATATTATTTTATCTATTACTTACGCAAGTTAACTAAATCTGTGGTTGTTATCTCACAGTTTTCTCCACAGTAATCTGCAAGGAGTTCTCAACTAAGTTTTTTAGGTTCCTCTTAGAGAAAGGAAGAACAGTAGTTATGATATTTACAAATGCAATGAAAAATAAAATATAAACTGACATTTTATAGAGGATACTTTGGCATTATTAGCATATATTATGCCCATATACTGGTACATGGTAAGTCAGGGAAAAAAATATAGCTGATTGGCAGATATCAAGATAGGTAGGGAAAGAAATAGGAACTATTGCTTATCACAAGTATCACAAATATTTGACCCAAAACCACAATGCAGACTGAGAACTCTAGTGAATTTTTTAAAGTGAAAACTCCTCTAGGCATCTTATATGATGATTTGGGGGGAAGGGGAGGGGGGTAAATCTGTAAGTTCATGACATCACATCACCGAAATGCCAACATTGCATTATGTTACCGGCATGCTCACCTGTTTTGCTTTGTCACCTGTTGCTCGGTTGTGGGTGTGATATGTGCATTTGATGCTATTTGGAAAACACAGTTTGATTTTTAAAAAAGGCATTAAGACATTAAGAAGGTATTTAAAAAATAACTAGTAGTCCAGAAAGATCAAATATTTAATCTCAATACAAGGGCAAGGGGGTGCTTTCTGAGTTGTTAGTTAAAGCAGTAATGGAGCCCATTTCCAGTGATTATGGGGTCAGGAATGTGCCCTTTTTAGGTTGGGGACTGCTGGTGAAGGGATGGAGATAGATGATCAAAGTGTTACTGACTAGATCCATGATGGAAAAAATCACAGATGTTGAAGAAATAGATGAAGCTGCTGAAACAATAACTGACTGGGCCAGAACTGGGAAGGAGGAGGTAAATGCTGAAAATATAAAGCCAGTAATAAGGGTGTAACAGGTGAACCGTAGCAGCATAATGAACAAAGTAATCAAATTTGCAAACTTAATAGAGATACACAAACCACAAGTGATAATAGGGGTAGAGAGTTGGTTAAAATAAGAAGTACTAGACAGTGAGGTTTTTACTGTTAGTTACAGAGTGTACCACAGAGATAGAGGAGCAAATGGTGGAGGAGTTTTCATACTAGTTAACAAAACCTACCACAGTTCACTGATGTTCATAGATCATGACCATAAGTTACTTGGTGTAAATTTCTGGCGTAATTATAAAGAAAAAATCAGGGTGTTGGCTGCTTACCACAGTGGAAGAATGGCAGATGACGATGAGGCTCGTGTGGAGAAATTAAATTCATACTCAGATTTCAAAGGTGAGAATAGAATGGTCATTATTGTTGGGGATTTAACCAGGTGTAAAGTGAGTAGGAAATAAAGATTAATAACACAAGGGAACAGAAATTTGCAAATGCCTAAAAAAGGGAAGGAGGATTTACACAAGTCATAGAGCAGTGCCAAAATATTTTGGACATATTCCTAATAAAGCCCGATGATAACCTGGTGGGATATCAAGTAACTGAAGGGATAAGTGATTATGAAGCAGTTGTGATGGATATTAGAGGATTTAGTGAGCCAACAGCCAAAATTGAAGGGGGAAATAGTTACAATTAAAAAAAAGACACAGACTTCGAATTTGAAGAGATATTTTAGAGAACATTTCAGAAAATGGAAGGAAGTAGACTTGCGCATTATAGTTCACGAAGAAGAGCGCTCAGTTTAGTTCGCAGCTCCCCTTCGAACTAGTTCGTTCTTTTAATTCATTAGTTCGTGTTTCGAATTCAGAGAAACAGGTCGTTTGCTCGCCTTGCTACCGCTACTGCACGCGCTATTTTGTTTGTTATGTCAGTTTTATTAGGACATAATCTTTTTTTTTTGTCATTTCTAAATGGAATTTAATATGACCTTCTTAACAAAAGTTATTGCTTAATAATAGCCCTTTCAAATGACATTAGCATGATCAGTTGCTGCCGATAAACCAAAGTGCTCATTGTCCTTTGCACAAATGGGTAAACTGAATAACTGTGCTGTTTTTACTATTTACTTTACATGCATTCATAAATATTGATTTTTTAAATGGATTTATGTATTAGTTCATGGAAGAAACATTACTAATAAAAGGCGCTAATGACCCCGCCATCGACGCGCCCTTGAATCCCAACAATAGAACAACATTACTTATAAAATATTATAAATGCGTTTATTTTGATGAATTAAAATACCCGTTTATAAGTAATTGGCTTTTTTATTTAAATATAGTTTTGGAAATCATGAACAAAATATAATTCTACTATTGGCTACAAGTTAAGTACTATATGACAGAAACAATATTACCTATATTATTAAGAAAAGTAACAGTAATACTTCCAATGTGATACCTAACAATTAGACATATAAAAATGACAGTGACCCTTGAATGAGAAAGTGGTAACAATAACGAAAGTTCGTAAATTTCCAGTAATTTGGAAGTCATTGAGTTATTTTTTTATTAGTCTAGGGGAGGAATAATCCAACACACATTCACAATATTTTGGTGACGAATGAAACTGATGAAGACACAAAAGTTATAATCTTTTTGAATTTCGCAAGTCATTTCTTTTCATAAGTTTCACAATTATGTTAACCAACAGACTGAGATAAGTATTATATTATGTCAGCCTTAAAATCAGCGCTAGAAAAATGTAAAAGATACTGTTTCTTTGGTTAACCCTTTGACTGCTGTAGACGCGTTAACGCGCGTGGCTACTACTGCGCCCAGGTGCTCCAGACGTGTATACACGCGCCGCCTTGCCGCTCTGTCTGTGCTCCAGACGTGTATACACGCGCGCCGCCTCGCCGCCCTGTCTGTGCTCCAGACGTGTTAACATGCTAGCCTCTTAGCGGCCTGGCTATGAAGCCATATTTCCACCCAGGGTGGTTCGTTGTTTTCCTCATTCGGCCCTTGAGCATTGGCAGCTGCGATCTAATTTGTGTTGCTCTTTTCCTTTTAGTTTCGCTGAGAAAATGGCATACAGTCATTATTTTTTTTAACTGCTTAACGTCTCTTAACAGCGAGGTCTTTAGAGATGGTAAAGAATGGGGGGCAAGGAATGGGAAGGAATTCGGCTATGGCCTTTTGAAGGAAGCATCCCGGCATTCACCTGGAGTGATTTGGGGAAACCATGGAAAACCCAAATCTGGATGCCTGGACGGGGATTCGAACCATCGTCCTCCCGAATACGCCGTCGTGTTTGTACCGCGGAAGAAATCATGGAGATTCTTACTAGAAGCGACAGTGAATATGATCACTTTGATATGGATGACAGTGATAACCCTTCGACAGGATCTCGATGTAATTTTCCTAAGCTGTGTACATCAGCTAGTGGAAAATGACCATTTTTCAGAGTTTGAAGCTACACATTGTGCGAGCGAAATGTGTGGAAAAAGAGAATGCTTTAGTGATGCGTTTGACAGCATGTGCTTGTCGATTAAGCTGCAGGACACAAGTGTGGATTACGTTAACATTCCAGCAGTTTGTCATTTTTCCTGATATTTCTAACGGAATATCATATGATATCTATTGCTGATGAGACCAACAGATACGCGAGAATCAATTCACACTATATTTTCACTATGAAGTGGTTTAAAAAGTTCTTTTTCCACATTCTCGAACACTGCATTTTAAATGCTCACGCTCTTCACCGAGTAGTAACTGGACGAAAAATGCCAGTTGCAGAGTTTCATCTGTTGCATCTATAAATTTAAATTCGTAAGGTATTTTTCAGGATTTCCTGACACCCCCCCCCCCATCTTTTAAGATCAGGTCCGTGAGATGCCCCCCCCCCCCTAGAGATCGCCCTCGCAACTTTTTGAGACCTTTTTCCAAATTTGATTCATATTGCAAATTCAAAGAAGAGCACTGCCAATGCGTAAATGCTGCTGTATGTTCGATACAGAAAGTGTGTCGAGAAACCAATGCAGAACATGTAATGTATCACTGTGTGTTGTACCATTTTTCAAGGCTTATCACACAAAAAGAATTACTAACCATGGTTAACTGCAGAGTAATAATTATATTACATTTATACGCCTCTAAAACTAAACGAAATACAAAAAAAAAAAAAAAAAAAATTAAAAATATATTAACCTGGGTCAAAAAGAAGGCTGGAAAATATGTGCAGAATTTGTGAAAGGTATTCGGAAACCTTCTCTCCAGATAAATTACTACGCTCACAAACTAAAAACATTTCAGTTGCTGTAATATCTATTTAGTATATGAAGTACCGGCATGTTTGATTACGCAGACATTCACTTTTAGAGGAGCTTTAAACTGAAAAACTTTAGATGTTATATTAACTGTATTTATTTTGTATCTGCGGTTTCAAATCGCAGAGCGACAGCAGAAGAACGCCACACACAACGCTCCAGACGTATTCAGTACACAGCGTTCCGGTCTAACGCGGCATTCCAGGGCAGGTAAACAGTTTAGGCATAAACAAAGCCGCACTCAGCGAGGGCTCGGCCGGGCGAACCGTGGCAGTTAAAGGGTTAAGAAAACAAGAAAAAGCCTTTAGAAGCCAAATTCTCCACAGAAAGTGATAATATTAAAAATAATGCTCTAGTATTCGTTGATAAAAGTCTGGAGTATCTTAGTAAATAGTTAGATTTTAATGAAAGCAATTGGCTATAGAAAATCTAAAAATTAAATTTAAAACACGAGGGTTCATTTGATGGCTGTGAGACAGTATTAGAGGTATTAAATTTATGAGAAAAAATGAGTATCAAGGTGAATGAACTTTACTCTGAAATAACAATATTACACGAAATCTAGGTAAAAGTAAGAGCAGTATTTCATTAGTAGAAATGAGCTTTTGATCGACATTAATTTAAAAACTGAAAGTGTTAAAGCATATTACAGTTTTACTGTAGACAGAAAATTGTTAAAGATGCAAGAAGTGCAAAAAAATATAGCTTAAAAAATAAAATAGTAAAAAAATATATCCTTTGTCCTTTTTTACTCATTTGAAAAATATTATATTTTTGAAGTGTACTATATTTTTATAGGTTATTCTAAAAAAACATTCTACCATTAACCAAAAAAATGTTGGTAATCCTAGCGGCGAATGGTGATAGTTCGCGACCGGGAATGCTCAGTTTAGTTCGCGAACGGTACCGCTCAGTTTAGTTCGTGAACAGTAGCGCTCAATTTAGTTCGCGAACAGTACCACTCAGTTTAGTTCGCGAGCAGTAGTGCTGTGTTTAGTTCACAATCTAGGTCACTTCGCTCTGGAATTCCAGAAAGACAGCTCGTTCGCTCGCTTTGCTAGCGCTACTTCACGCGCTCTCTTCTTTGTTATAACAGTTGTGGTTACTGATAGTTGTCTTTTAAGTGTTAATGGGATCAAAGTGTGTTTTGTTTTCACATTCCATGTTAAATTTCAGTTTTTGACTTCTGCAATAATTATTAATTTTTAACAGTTACTTTTTTTTATTTATTTTTATAACTGTCTCTTCAGTGAAATGTGTCCACAGCGAACTGTGTTACCTTTTAGATAATAAACTAAAACAAAAGTTGGTCTTCGGGAAAGGATCGAACGAACTAACGAACTAAGGAGCGAGAGATCAGGGAACCAGTTCACGTAGTTCGCTCGTGGGAGCGCTCTACCGAACTAGTTCATTTGCGAACTACACAAGACTAGAAGGAAGTTAGAAGTACAGTAGAGTCAAGGAGATAATAAGAAAGGGGGAAGAAAAATTTATTCCAAAACAGAAAATTATCTGTGTACCATATCTGGGAGGTGAGGAGGTTAAAGAGGTTGGCAATAAGAGAATATAACAGAGTTAAGAGACAACAGGGTAGTAGGAATATTTAAAACAACTAAACAATGACTTAATAATAGCTAAGTAGGTGGCTAAATATGGATTTATGAAGAGTAATGTCAGTGCAGGGCGACCATTGACTGAATCATCTAGGAATTTACATGGCTATGTTAGAAAACTGAGAGAAAGAGAGGGTGTTGAGACGCTTTTAGATATGGTAAGGATGGAGAAGACGTTATGGAGGATTTGAAAAAGGCAGAGATTTTAAGTAACTGGTTTCGTGAGTGGATTAAGGACAATGAATCATAAACGGGAGGGTCTGAATCAGATAACGAGCCTAACAAAACAATTAGAAATGAACAAACTATAAAATTTGAAATTCATTCTGAGAATATCATGATGGAACTGAAAAAGCAGAAAAAACATAAAGGTGCTGGTGTAGATAATATTACTACAGACGTCTTAAAGATAGCCGGATCTACCTTATCTTGAAATATTATTTAAATTGAGTCTGGATACTTGCTACTTACCAGAGAATTGTAAAAGTGCTCTTCTTGACATAAAACTCAAGAGAGGAAAGGTTAGGTAAAAGTTATTAAATGAAAATCGCTACTACAGTTTTCAAAGTCAACACTGGATATATTCTGAAAATATTTAATACACTCGTCACAATTTAAGGCGATCGAACTTTTCCTTTCCAAAAATTTCTGATTATGAAGTCAAACAGATCACAACCCCTTATAGAATTTTCACAGTCCCATTTCAAATGTTGAACGAAACTGCTGAAAAGCTAATATGGCTGTCTTTGAGCATGGCAAATCTACCGATAGCTAGTACACAGACCAGAGTACCACGTCTGAAAACTTCCACGACTGGCCCAAAACGCCGCGTCCATTGCCTGTATGTTCATCATCTTCTTCCCAAGGTAACCTTCCGTTACACAACATAGTTCTTCAAACTCGGGAAATACAAACTGTAGAGAATATATAGAATGAGAGGCAACTAGCAATTTAAGTCCTTATCAATTTTTCTGTAAAGTTAACCAATTTGCCGTAAAAAGTCTATCTGGGTACTCACACCCATTATTACGCACAAGCAAATAACTCGCTTTATTTAAGTGGTGGAAGGTTTAAGTGAATTTTTAGAGCTTCTAATTTTTATATCTTTTATTTAATACCAAAATTGGCTGTTTTTTTTAGCTGGTTTTAAAAGTTATTTAAAACCATGAGTCGATGATGTCACACGGCTACATCCGATACGGAAATATCATGTTCTGAGCTTTAAAACTTATTCCATACCATTCTACAGTCTCTCAGCTTTCCAAAAAGCACTTAATCTCCTCTCTAGCTGCCATAGTTGTTTTACAATCAATTTTCAAAAATATTTACTTCCTGATCCAGTGATGCCAAATGTAAATAAATAGTATTTCACTTGATTATTTTGAAGGTACAAAAAAGGCTTTCGGAATTAATTTCAGCTTTTTTTATTATTTATCCCAAAAGTATTTTCTTTTACTGACTGTACTTAACTTACTCATAATTTTTAAAATTGTGTATACAAAGCATGGTTTTCAAAGTATTTAATTTCGAAACAATCTTTGACTTTTCTGACTGTATAGAATGATCTAAAATTTTTTGTATATTTTACTTGAAGAAATTACCGTTTATGCCACACTAACAGCTGATTTCAGTTACTGCTTTATCATTATGGGTTCACGAAGTTTAGAGTGCAAATTTCTGTGATGGATTATCTTACCAGCGTTTTCATGTCCGAGATGAATTCGCACTTAAACCTACTTTCACTTCCGGCACAGCTTGCTGTGTAATGTGAAGTACGCCAGCAAATTTTCATGATTCGGATTCCACGCTAAACTGTAGGTCCCCCTGTATCCAGCAGAATTAGTGGGTACGGATAAGGCGGCTATGACAGGGGCGGAATGTGCAGCCAATAGAAACCCTGCCACCAGGTCATTAGGATCACACAAAATTATTATTATAGTTCCATATATTTCTAGGTGTACACTTTTTTATGTCATATTGATCCCTCAGGTGATATTTTCCATTAAGGAATTTGTAATAAAATGTAAATTAAAATTAAATTACATTTGTTTGTCCTTAATTTTAACTCTTCGATAGTCTTTACCAATTACTTTTCAAAACATTTTTATCTTTATTAGTAAATATTAATTTGACAACATTAGGGAGATTAGAATAACATTTCTGAGTCACAGGAATGCCTGACCGGGTCAGCTAGTTATGAATAAAAGTATGACAAACAATTTTTCTGTCTTTATTTTAATCTTAGACTTAAACAAGGAACTTCTGTAATCATATTAATTAAAAACTAGTCATCTTAACATTTTTTATCAAATTAAATTGATAATACTTTGGCCACAATTTTTTGTCAGCACAAAAGTTGGCATATAGCCCCGGACATAGTAATTAATGGTGGCCCAATCTCAAAAGCCCCAATAATAATGAATATCTGAAGAATCCAGGTAAACATAATCTTTATATGTCCAATCTTTGCATTCATAGCACTGAATCAAGACTTTATCTAAAATTTCTCCACATATTGTTTCTCCACCTTTGGTTTCTTTTCCTTGATGTTTTCCAGAAAGATTTTGCATATTTTTCTTTGTCTTTTTAGCGCTGTTCTCTTTTTTTTGCCTTTTTTATTGACTTTACTTTTCTGCCAATCCTCTACACCTTTTTTTTTTTTGAAGTTGTTAAAATCTCTCTCTTTTGGGATCGATCATGTGTTATTAAGTGCTTTCCCCCCCCCCCCACTCCCCCCGATGCATCAGGAAGTGGTGACAGTTGTTATTATAAACTAGCATTTACCCACTGCTTCGCATGCATGGGGTTTGGTGTGTATAAAAATACCCTTTTTTTGTTTTAGTACCAAATATTAACCTGAAGAAGCAAAAAATATAAATTTTGTTTAAATGTTTTCCTTTCCTTTAGTTACTACCTTAGATTCGGTTTTCATACTATAATTCGAAAGTTTATATTTAACACAATATAATATATTAAAAATTAAAAACAATAAATTAAAATTAGTTGAAACATTATAACTAACGGTCCATTACAGACGAACCGAGAATTAGTTGACCGTTTGGTCAGAAATTGGGAAAACACTTTCCTCATAAATAGTGAATATTAAGGTTAAAAGAAATGTGCATTACACATAAAGCAAAATGAAAATTACCGTCTGCGGTAGTGTTGGCAGTAGCAAACGGTCATTTCTAGAAATACCTCTGCCGCCAATGATAACAATTGCAATAATGAATCTAAAAATGCTGGCTAATTTTCGTAATATGATATGTGTACTTTCCTATGCCTTGGGTTGTTGGGGTTGAATTTCTTGCTTAATGACTTCCGTGCATCTACCCAGATCTCTTCATAAAAACTCAAAATTGAAGTGGTTAGGTTGAAATGCAGCCTGGACTACAACAAAGCATGTCACCAAAGCCATAAGGAAACATAGGTGGGACATGCACTACGTTTGTTTTGTTTTTGGGAATACACATCATCACTGACACAGCACTCATTACAGTAGCTTATGGGACGGAGGGGACATTCTCTACCTGCCTGAAACTGGTACTGACATGTTGAAATTTGTTTTAACTGCTTCGTCATAACATCCTCTTCATGTTTTGCACTCTCCTTTTTCAGAAAAGTCGCCACGAATTGAATTAAAAATGCTGAAATGTAAGAGTAACACATACCTATTAGATGCCGCCAGTGCTGCAAAAGTAATGAGTCTTATGAAATGTTGTTTAAATACTTTGTTGTAATATTTTCCTGCCATTGCACTCATTAAAGGAGCTTATTAATTACTATTACTTATTATATCTAAATTCCTCATGTCTCATGTCATTGCAAAACCAGTCTGGTACAGGCTGCATTTTGACCTAACCACAGTCTATACTGATATTACCACTTCAAAATCAAATGATGCAGATACACCTAAACATATGAAATCCATCGCTAAATACATTTTTGGTAATAACAACATTGTCAGTTTCAGAATTCAAAGTACGTGTAGGGCTCCGGTGGCAAATTCCCTACACCCTCTTTTTCCCCCTATCCTGCACCCACCTACATTTGCCCTCTACAAATTTTTTCTATAAATTCTTTCAGAGTTTTCTGTAAATTATTCATCATTTCTCTTGGTAACTCATTCCAATCCCTGACACGCTTACCTAACAAAGAGAATCTTCCCACATCCTTGTGCCTGAAATCGAGTGCCAGCTTATGGTCATGGTCATCTTTTCCCTTGCATGCACCACTTTTCATACCTATTCCAGTATCTTTCCATGCCTCATTACCAGTATACGCCCTGTACTCTCCCATTACTTTAATTTAATTTAATTTAATTTAATTGCAATGGAACACAAGCTCCGGTGGCAATTTCCATACACACCCAACTTCCCCCTCTCCTATACTCACCTACATTTGCCTGCTACAAATTTTAACTTTAAATTCTTTTTAACATTTTCGGTAGGTTATTCATCATTCCTCTTGGTAACTCATTCCAATCCCAGATACCCTGACCTAAAAAAGAAAATCTTCCCACACCCTTGTGCCTAAAATCGAGTGCCAGCTTGTGGTCATGGTCGTCTTTTCCCTTCCATGAACTACTTTTCATACCTACTGCAATATCTTTCCATGCCTCATCGCCAGTATACGCCCTGTACACTCCCATTACCTTCGTCATCCTCTTCCTGTCTTGCAATGAATCCCATTCCAGCTCCTTTATAATATCTGTCACTGATTGCAGAAACAAATCTAGCAGCCCTTCTTTGCACCTTCTCCAACTCCTGTATTTGATACTCAAAATGTGGGTCCCATACTACACTACCATATTCGAGCAATAGTCTTACCAAAGTTTTGTAACCCAATTCCTTTATTTCTCTCGTACATCCCCTCATCTTTCTCTCCAACAAGTGCAGAATTTTGAAACCTTTTCCTACCACCTGTCCAATGTGTCCTACCCAGTTAAGCTTGTTATCAAATGTAAGGCCAAGATATTTACATTTCAAGTCTTCAGCAAGCAATTCTTTCCCCACCTTATATTCATAATTAACCTTTTGTTTTTTATTTGTGTATCTAATTAGCTGACTCTTCTTTGCATTTATCTTCTTCCCATGTTTACCAACCCAGCTAGATATCCTGTCCAGATCACCCTGCAACAGTTTACAGTCCTCTGTCGTTTTGATCCTTTTATACAGCATTATGTCATCTGCAAACAATCTAATTTCAGATAGTAAACAATCAACATAGTTATTCATTAGAATAATGAATAGCAATGGTCCCAATATACTACCCTGCGGCACTCCAATTTTTACTTCCACTTCCTTTGATACCGCATTTCCGACCCTAACTTTCTGTTTTCTACCTTTTAAAAAGTCTTCTACCCGGCAAATCACTTTCTCATCTACTCCAATAGTTTTTACCTTATTTACAACCATTTTGTGGCTTACTCTGTCAAGCGCCTTTGAAAGATCTAGTGCTACACTATCAATTTGGCCTCCCTTGTCCATTTCATCTGAAATATCATGCATATATCCCACCAACTGAGATTCGCATGAATATCCTTGCCTGAACCTATGTTGCCTACTTGAAAACCACTTACGTTCTTCACATACATTTCTGATGTGGTTGCATATGAATCTTTCCATTAATTTACCTACCACTGAAGTCAAACTGATCGGCATGTAATTTTCGACTCTATTTCTCACCCCTCCTTTATGTACCGGTACTACTATCACACTTTTCCAGTCTTGTGGTAAGCAGCAAGTATCCAGACTCAATTTAAATAACATTTCAAGATAAGGTACAATGTCACATCTGACTATCTTTATGATATATGTAGTAATATTATCTGCACCAGCCCCCTTATGTTTTTTCAGCTTGCTTATTTCCTTCATGATTTCTTCAGGATAAATTTCAAATTTTTTAGTATCTTCATTTCTAATCGTATTGTTAAGCTCATTCTCCAAATTAGACCTTCCTGTTTCTGATTCATTGTCCCTAATGCTCTCACTAAACCAGTTACTTAAAATCTCTGCCCTTTTCAAATCCTCAGTAACTACTTCTCCATCCTTAACTATGAGCATCTCTACACCCTCCCTTCCCCTCAGTTTCCTGATATAGCCATAGGAATTTCGAGATGCATCAGTCAGTGGTCCTCCTGCACTGACAATACTCTTCATAAACCCATCTTTAGCCACTTTCTTTGTAAGTCCTTGTTTAGTTGTTTCAAATATTCCCTACTACCCTGCTGTCTCTTAACTCTGTTATGTTCTCTTCGTACCAACCTCTTTAACCTTCTCACTTCCCTATTATAGTACACAGGTTCTCTACTTCCCTTTATATTCTGCTTTGGAATGAATTTTCTTCCCCCTTTCTTATTATCTCCTTGAACTCTTCCCACCTTGACTCTACTGTACTTGTGCCTTCCTTCCATTTGCTGAAACGTTCTCTGTAATATCTCTTCAAATTTGAAATCTGTGCCTTTTTATAATTGTACCTATTTCCCCCTTCAGTTTTGGCTGATGGTTCACTGAATCCTCTAATATCCATCGGAACTGCGTCATGATCACTTATTCCTTCTGTTACTTGACACCCTACGAGGTTATCATCTTGCAATGAATCCCATTTCAGCTCCTTTATCATATCCGTCACTAATTGCATTCTGCGATAATTTCCAGAAACAAATCTAGCAGCCCTTTTTTTGCACCCTCTCCAACTCCTGTATTTTATACGTAAAATGAGGGTCCCATATTACACTACCATATTCGAGCAATGGTCTGACCAAAGTTTTGTAACCCAACTCCCTCACTTCTCTCATACATCCCCTCATCACTCTCTCCAACAAGTGCAGAATTTTGAAACCTTTTCCTACCACCTGTCCAATGTGTCCTGCCCATTGAAGCTTGTTATCAAATGTAATGCCAAGATGTTTACATTTCAAATCTTCAGCAAACAATTCTTTCCCCACCTTATATTCGTAATTAACCTTTTGTATTTTATTTGTGTATCTCATAAGCTGACTCTTCTTTGTATTTATCTTCATCCCATGTTTACCAACCCAACTAGATATCCTGTTCATAATTCTTCAGTTTGAACTGCAAGGGGAATAAAACACGTGCAATAATACATTTATTTATTTAGCTTGTGGCCATTGCACAAAAATAATACAATTTAACATTAAATTACAATTAAAATTCAAAATTAACATGGTGCAGCCAATCTAAAGCTTCATTTGAAATGTTAGTAAAATCTATTGGTGATCCCCTGAATGCTCGAAGTGGGCAGTCAACTGTCACGTGACGGATGATTTGTTTCTCCTCACCACAGTCGCATCTCGGTGAATCTCTCATTCCCCATGTATACAAAGATGAAGCAGATCTTCCATGACCATGCCCAGGTCCTGCGAGGAAGGTCGAGTCCCTTTAGTGCCTGTTGACTGTTGAACAGGGAGTGCCATTCTGTTGGGGCTGAGGCTATCCACTCCAATTTCCAAGCTTCTCTCCCATTAAAATTATCAGACATAATCTGTTTTACAGTTTTTACACTTGGATTTCTCGATTTAAGTCTCACAAACATATTATCCATGTCGTCATGGATGGGCAGATCCAAGTTATCACAGATCTTATTATACTGGGCAATTAGGAGATTGTGTCATCTTATCGTAGGCGGTTCGATGTTGCACAAAACAGGTAGCCAGTACAGTGGAGTGGTCTTAATACATCCGCTAATTATCCGCATTGTCTGGTTCAAAACTGTGTCGATCTTTTTGACGTGGGTGCTATTTATCCAGACAGATGAGCAGTACTCAGCTTCAGAATATACAAGGCTCAGTGCTGATGTGCGGAGTGTAGAGGCGGATGCTCCCCAGGAGGTGCCAGTTAACTTCTGCAGAATATTATTCCTGGTTCTTAGTTTTGCTGCAAGGTTGTTTAGATGTTTATTGTACGACAAGGTGCGATCCATTACGACTCCCAAATACTTGGGGAAGGGGTTGTGTCGGATGGGAGTGCCGTCAAGAAGAACGTCAAGTGAGAGATTCGCCACCCGATTGTTAAGATGGAAGACACTAGTTTCCGTCTTGCTGGAACTGGGTACGAGACGCCATTTCCGAAAATAGTTGCTCAGGGTTTTGAGGTCTGCTGTTAAACTATTTTCAATTTGCTGAACGTTATCAGATTGTTGAACTACTGCCAGATCGTCGGCATAAGAGAAGTGTCTGGATTCTATTTGAGGAATGTCAGAAATATAAACATTACAAAATGGGGCAAGAACTGAGCCTTGAGGCAGACCATTATTCACTCTTCTTACTTTGCTTATCTTACTGTCTGAAACAACCTGGAATGTTCGGTTAGCTAGCATGGTATTGATCAGACAAGTAATTTTTTTACACTTCAAAATGTTGAGCAGTTTATATACCAGGCCCTCTCGCCACACTGTATCATAGGCTGCGGTAAGGTCAACAAATAAAGCACCAGTCTTCAATCGTCTCTCGAATCCTGCTTCTATGTGAGTTGCCAATGCCAGGACCTGATCCTTGCAGTTTCTTGCAGGTCTAAAACCTGCCTGTTCAACTGGGAGGTTTGCGAAAATAATTGGACTGATTCTATTGTAGATGATCCTTTCAAATAACTTGTAAGTAGTACTTAGCAGTGAAATAGGTCTAAAATTCTCTGGAACTTCAGGGCTTTTTCCAGGCTTCAGAATGGCTATGATCTTTGCCCATTTAAATTCTGCAGGAATGACACTTGTCTGTAGTATGTTAGTGAAGAAGCGGGCCAACCATTTTTTGGTATGTTTTCCACAGTGTGTAAGGAACTCTGGGTGAACTTCGTCAAAACTTGGAGCCTTCCCATTCTTCATTTGTTTGATGGCCCTTGCCACATCTATATCGGTGACAGGGGATGAGAGGTTTGTAGGGGCAGAGTACAATCATTTTAGATGGAACAATAGTTTTTTCACTTTCCGAGTATGATCTTTATCAGCGCTCACTCTAGAGATGTTGGCAAGTCGACTTGCTATTTGGTCTGGAGTGACCTGATGCTTTGCTTGAGGGTTATGTGGGGTTCCACCTAGCTTTTTAAGGAGGCTCCATGCTTTCCGGCTGGACTTCTTGAAATTCAAGGTTTGCACCGTATCATTCCATTTGCGTTTTCGGGCATTGTCCAGGCTCTGCAGCAGTTCGTCGGCTGCTTCTGTATGTCCGTTTTGTTGGAAATCATCATATAGCATTTCGCATGTTTCATTCCAACACGGGATATATTCTTTTCTAAAGCCTCTAGGAACAGACTTTTTAGCTGTCACTATCGTTACTCTGACAAACCTATTATAATTTTTTACTAATGGAGGTATCCATCTTAGGTTTTTATCCAGGTTACCGGCAAATTCTTCCCACTTTGCTTTCCCAAAGTTCCATCTAGGTAAAGGAGAGGATCTAATTATGGAAATTGTTAGGCCAACTTCTAGCAAGACTGGTCGGTGTTGACTATGTGGAAAGGCTTGTAGGACTCGTCTTGTAGTTGGTAAAGGGTGGCTTTGATCGTCATGTGAAACAAAACTTAGATCTGGGTTGGTTTCGGTGTTCCATCTACCCGATTTAAAAGTACCCGCGTCTTTCGGGTTAAAAACTAATACATTAAGAGTAACGCAATGAAACGTTTATAATTCTTTTCTTCTAGGGGTCGTGGTTATGTTGGAATGTGGTCTGGAATAGATTAAAAATGTCACCAAAGCACAAGGAACTACACATATAACTGATTTTTGTCTTCGATTTCTCGAGAACTACCGGTAAACGATGTAACCCAAATTTTTATTCTTTACTTTCGAATTGTCGCTATTCACAATCAAATTTCAGTGACCTGGCAACTTTGAAACCCTTTACTACTTACATTAAGCACAAAATTACTTACCTAAATTATTAAACTTCTTTTACATTGAAGAGTTAAACTAGAGTTAAAATATTTGTAGTTGTTTGAGTAATGAAATTCGTATAATTACATTTATCAGAACAGATAAAACCTCGAAATTATAACCAAAGACAGATGCAGAGATATTCATCTTAGGTCAAATGCATTATTTTTAAAGTAAATTAAACACCGTTATTAGTAATGTCAGATTCAGGTATTCCGTTTACAGCATTCAAGAAAACTGAAAAAAAAAAAAATATTCAAAGTCAAAATATAAAACAGAATTTTAAATTAAGTTGTGTAATAATTTTATTTTGTGCAAGGAGTGAACATCTCAATCATAGTGTTATCCAAATCTCATAATTTTATCTCTAGAATTGTATTTAATTATTTCCTCTGTATCTTGCCTCATATAAGTCATTTGCTATTTCCACAGATTTCAGTTGTGACCGCTAGCTCTAAAGATTTGAAAACCTCATCCAAATTGCTGTGGTAGTTGTTGCACGGCTCCCATTCAATTAATGATACATATGCAGTCTGCTTACAGAATTATAATAGTATAGAGATGTCATGCTGGTTAAAAGCACTAGTTTAGGAAATGTATGACTAGTTTAGGGCAATGGTGATGAAGAATCAGCTGCTGAAGACTAATTAGGAATATTTTCTTTTAAAGCAACTTCTTATGCAATATCTGTTATCAATAAAGGTATTTAATCAATGTCAATAAAGATTTCAGGATTGAATCGATAGTACTGTGAAATTTTAAACACAGCTCTTAAATTGCACTAGAAATGTTAAAAATGCTAGTAAAAACTTCAAATACATAAAATTTCCTACAAATTTAAACAATAGACAAGTACACACACTTGCTTATTACATTTGATAACCTCCAATGAAGTTTGACGGGATTGACCATAAATTTCCCACTGGCTTGGAACTCAGTTGGCACCCATGTCACAGTTCAGTTGCATTTGTTCCACACTACAGGACACATTACAATAAATTTTTATCAACACACCATTGGTAGTTTCTATTTAATTTAAATTTCTGTAGTTCTGTCCAGGGTTACACAACCTTTCCCTATAAGAGGTGAAAATTTTTTCATTTTTAGAAATTGTTATAACAAACAAATATAATCATGTAAAAAAGTGAATAGTTTGAGACCTAGTGGTGTCTGGTCTCCAGAATATGTTAGTAGGCAAATTGCTTCCCGTGAAATTTTGATTGGGAAATGGTATCAAGGTGTTCTTACATGGCTCTAACTGTGAAAAAGTTATTGAGGACACGAGATTTGTAAGAACTGGCATGATCTAGAATTTGGGAGTAAACTGTTCATCTGTGACCAAACTTTCTGATGTATAATGTTTTCAAGATCTTGCCAATGGAAGAAATCTGCAAATGGAAGCAGGTGAGCTGGTAAGTGAGATAAGATGTGGAACAATAGGCATGGGCTTTGTTGGGAGGGTTTCACTAGCGGTAGGGATAAAATAGGTTGAAGTAGGGTGATGCATATATCAGATTTTTCAATGAGGTTCGTTGTAAGAAAGGCGCCGTACGGTGGTTTAGATGCATTAGATGATTGATACTTGTGTACAAGTATATTTTTGAGCCTATATAGCCTGCTGAAGTTTACATGGGGTGTTGTGGAAAGGAAAGTGGAGAGAATTTGATGCATTTTAGGTAAAGATCTGAGAAAGATTCAGGCATTATGAAGAATATGGTATAGCATTTGCAGGCCAGTAGAGAAGTGGGTGAGAGAAAGTGTATCAATGTTTGCTTTCGAATGTGTGTGTCAGTGTGGCGGACAATTTTTGACTCAGAATACCTGTTGTGGATCTGTTCTGAAAGATAATTATTATATGTAAAGGCTCAGATCAGGTTTCTGGAGTAAAGTCTAAAGGATTCTTCATCAGAGCAGATGCGTCTGTCTCAGATTGCTAGGATGTAGTGAAGGGAGCATTTTGTGTGATATGGATGTCAGATATCAAAGTGGAGATATTGTTATAAGTTTGTGTGTTTGATGGCCTATATTCACAGAGATATTTGAATCCACAATAGTGATGCTGGTATTAGAATAGGATAAGGTGAAGTTTAGGGAGTCAATGTTGTTCAGAGAGTACAGGAAGTCATCAAAGAGATTTTAACTGTGAGTGCATATCATAAAGATGTCTTTTACATATCTGAGCCACACAGTGGGTTGTAAGGTAACCTTTTAAAGAAAATATTTCTCAATTTTTCACACAAATATGTTAGTATAGCCATGCACACACGTAAAGCTGTTCCGTGTTTCTGATGGTTGACATGGAATTTGAAGGTAAATAAATTTTTGGTTAGGATTAAGTTGGCCAATGAAAGGCAGTACTATGGAATGTGTGTACAGGTTGCCTGTCCAGGTAATGTTCAATGGCACTGAAGCCTTGGTAGTGGGAATGTTATTATAGAGTGAGGTGACATCTATGACAACCAGGAAGGTATGTGTTGGTAAGGGTGTGGGAACTGTTGATACATACTTTAGGAAGTAGGAGGGTGTTTCTATTAAAAGAAAATAAGGGGCTGGTTGGAAGGTTGCATGTGTCGACTATGAAAGTAGAAATGTGCTCAAAGGGAGACCCACAGGCAGGCTGTATGTAGGACATCCAGGATATCCTGCCTTGTGTATCTTGACCAGAAGATACAGGGTGTGGGTCCGGGGGTTCTTAAGAATCAGTAGGGAACTGAAGATTTGTGAGATACCTTGCAAGGGAACTTGGAGGAGGAGAAACGACCAGATTTCTAGGCAGATCAGTTAGTGAGGTTAGTGGTGTGACGACAGTATGTCATGGTTCAGAGGTAGTATTTGTTGGAGGCTTATTTCTATGAGGGGGTACCCAAAAACAACAGGAACAGCATTGCTGTGGATGGAGCTTGTGTTGTCGGCATTTCTGCCGCTAGGCGTTTATAGCACAACCCATTGTGAATTCAGTGCCACGTGTGTTGTAAACCTGGCTTGTTCTGTAAATCTGAAGTGATTGTTTTTGCTAGCACTGTTTTGTTTATGATGAAGGCAAGATTAAGTGAACAATGAGCACCTGCAAAATTTTGTTTTCTATTCAGTGAAAATGCTGCTCAAACTGTTTTAATGTTGAAAACAGCTTACAAAGATGACGCTATGGGGAAAAACTCATGTGTACGAATGGTTTTCTCAGTTTAAAAATTGCAACATGTCAATTAATGACAAACTTCGATCTGGATGTCCATCAACTTGTCACATAACCTTACTTATGTCAGTATACTTCCAAAAAACAGTTCAAAGGGTCCTTAACACACTGAAAACCAACAGCAGAACATTTTAGAAGCATTTTCCAGTAGTTTGAGAGTCAGAAAACATGTTAGTAAGGAGAGTTTGAGTTATTTTTGTAAGTTTTAGAAAATACTAAAAAGAAATTTGAACATTTTAGAAGCATTTTGGCCACATTAATTTTCAGAGGTGTAAAATGAGCTGACAATTCAAATTAAATCTAATACTTGTATTTTAGAAAATTATATTAAGGAGGTATCGTGAAATTGGTGATATTGCAAGCTCATGGAAATTATTGCAAAAGTAATTTTAATCACCTAATTTTCAAGGTACAGCTAAGATTCAGACCTCAAAATGTTCAGCATATGACAATACGCAACATATGAAACGATGGAGTCAATAAATATAAGGAAAATATGTTTTTTAGACAAAATAGGAGATTTATCTGCGCAATTCACCATTTCTGCGGACATACTGATCTGATGGCATAGAAATGACATTTAGATTAAAGAGAAGCTTTCACTGAACACATGGAGTGATTTTCATAAATATTCCAACAATATACATGGTATATACCAAAAGTAGTAGGACTGATTTTTTTTTTAAAAAATTATTGAAGATATCTTTACAATTCCTTAATCCTCTTCGAAATAGCACCCTTAGGCAGCTACACACCAAAAATTACGCTGCTGACATTGGCCATACGCCTTCTGGAAGTCAGTTTCGGGGACGCTGTTGAGAGCCCTCGTCGATGCTGCTTGAACGTCCTGCATTGAGTCAAACCGTTGTTCCTTCAGCTGCTTTTTCATCCGTGTGAGTAAGAAAAGTCAGATAGAGCCAAATCAGGACTGTAGGCGGGGTGCAGCAACGCGAAAATGTCGATTCGGGCCAACAATTGCCTCATGACGGCGCGTCTTGGCACGGCGCATTGTCGTGATGCAGAGTCCAGTTGGCGGAGATGACTGGTCGGATGCGATTCACTCGGTCTCACAGACGGGCTGGCACTTGCACGTAAATGTTCGAACTGACAGTGTCCCCAGGGGAAACGAACTCCTTATGAATCACCCCACGATGGTCAGAAAACGCGATCAGCATTGTCTTGATCTTTGATTTGCTCATGCGGGCCTTCGTTGGACGGGAGGACGTGGAAGGAAACTGTTGGCCCGATTCGGAGTTGCAACGTTGCTGCACCCCACCTACAGTCCCAATCTGGCTCCAACTGACTTTTTTTTTTATTCCCACGGATGAAAAAGCAGCTGAAGGAACAGCGGTTTGACTCAATCCAGGACGTTCAAGCAGCATCGACGAGGTCTCTCAACAGCCTCCCCGAATCTGACTTCCAGAAGGCGTACGGCCAATGGTAGCATCGTAATTTTTGGTGTGTAGCTGCCTAAGGGTACTATTTCGAAGAGGATTAAGGAATTGTAAAGATATCTTCAATAAATAAAAAATTAAAAAATCAGTCCTACTACTTTTGGTATAGAACTGTATAAGCCATGAAAGGGAAATTGAGGTTTGAACATAATTGCTGCTAGAAAGCATCATTTTGGTAACAAAGGATTAGCCTTAAGGGAAATAGATAATGCGGAAATAATATTACCATCAGATAGAGAATCAAATTTAGTAAAGTTTGAAATATATTCCAGATCGGTAGCATTCATATATTTGGAGATAATGAACATACAAGTTTTTTAGCTGACTTTGCACTTATAATCAAAGTCGATTTTCACTATCAAATACATTTGGGATCTAGACGTGTTATATGTCAAAAGTTGAGAAAATTTTATAGAATATTTTGATAACAGAATCATTTCACAGACTAACGAATTGTAGGAATGATGACAGAGTAAAGCTTTTACAACTTTAACTCGAAATCCACAAATCCTAGGAGAAAACTTGTCATAACTAAAACTGAAATTCAAAATATGATTCATAACATATCAAAATTTCAGAATGATCGGAATAAAAACAAGGTTTCCCTTTCTCAAATCAAGCGTCTGCAGAGTCAGCTGGCCCAATATGAATATAAGGAGCCACCGCTAGCCTAGGCGGGCAGCAGTAATTCGGCAGAAATTGAACCGAGAGGACGGTGTGTTGGTCGGTCGCGGAGATTTAGAAAATTTTAGTAGTGACGTTATAATGGTGCGGGCTCAATCTTCCTTCAAGATGAACTTTTAACTTTCATCTAAGGGTTAGGAGGAAGTTGCTTACTGTGAGAGGAAGGTTTAACCTGTAATCATTTATTTCGGATAGAAGTCTGATGCTTTTCTATTAGGCCCTCACTGGTACCGAGTTTATGTAAGAACTTTTGCAAAATATATAATTTGGAATTAATAAGGAAGTCTGAAGTTGTATTTTAAGAACATACCTTTATCCCTTGGGGTAATTACAAGGGATTGGCGACTGTAAATAGAATCACTTAATGTACCAGACATGATGATAATTAAGACAAGTTGCTGTAAGCTACAACACCACTTCAGCAATAGTCGTTAAAAACTGCCCAAATTGACGAAAATATTGAATAAATTCTAAAACTTTTGCTCTCAGACCACCGACAGACAATTAATCAATTGTCAGCGATTAGTGGGTTATCATTGAGCTCAGGTCAGCAAATTTTAACTGAAGATTTTGGAATGAAAGGGGTTACTGTCAAGTTTGCTCCTCAGTCTCCGTCTGACAATCAAAACGAACGTCAAGTTGAAACATGTCATGCTTTGAAACAAGTGCTTAAAAAATTGATCCAGATTTTCTGTCAGAGGTCATTTCACTGGTGATGCGTCATGGTGCTATCATTACAACCCAGAAGCAAAGCTTCAGTCAGGCCAATGAAAGACATCATTGTCATCCAGTCCAAAAAAAAAAATCATCAAATCAAACATCAAAACAAAGCTCATTTGCTATTTTTGATGCGAAGGACGTAGTTCATTCAGAGTTGGTTCCCCCACATCTCATTGTCAATCAGACCTTTTATTTGGAAGTTTTAAGAAGATTATGCAACACTGTTCATAAAAAAAACCCGATTTGTGGCAGATTCGAGATTGGTTCTTCCAACACGACAATGCAACTACACACACAGCAGTCTCTGTTAGGCAGTTTTGACTAAAGTGGCATGGTTCCACTGCTCCAAGCACTGTGTTCTCCTTACCTGGCTCCATGTGATGTTTTGTTATTTCCACACTGTAAGATAACCTAAATTTTGTCATTTTATATCAAAAATTCGTTTAAAGAAATTCGAACTAATTCCAATTACATTGAATTTCTTCTTTAAAGTCATTTTATTCAATATTTCAAGGGTGAAGTATAGATAAACAGTGATGTAAATGTAAAGTAAATACTACCACATAATGCAGTTTGGCTTATTTCATGATAGAAATGATGCATTAATTTGCAGAGTTACTTTAGGTCATAATGAGTAAAACAAGGTATGTACCTTAAGAGGAAGAAATTTTCTATGAAGAGATATCGGCATGTTAAAATGTAAGAAAATTGAGGGGAAGTGAGGTTGTTGAGACACTTATAGATAAGGATGGAGAAGAAGTTACGGAGGATTTAAAAAGGTAGAGATTTTAAGTAACTGGTTTTAGTGAGAGCATTAGGACATTGAATCAGAAATGGGAGGATCTAAATCAGAGGATGAGCTTAACAATACAATTAGAAATGAGCAGACCAAAAAATTTGAAATTCATCCTGAGGATATCCTGAAGGAAATGAAGTGCGATAGTAGTGGAGGACATAAAGGAGGGGTAAGAAATGGAGACAAAAATTATAGACCGATCAGTTTGACATCAGTGGTAGGTAAATTAATGGAGAGATTGACATGCAACCATATCAGAAATATATGTGAGGTGCGTAAGTGGATTTCCAGTAGGCAATATGGTGTAAAACAAATGGTTTTACAGATATTACTATGCTGTATTTTGACTAACCTAAGTAAGGTGTCGAGACTTCATACATTTTTTATTTATTAATTCGGTCACCACGGTTAGCAGGTAAATGTATTTGGATGCACTTTCAATCCACTGTATACTTTGAGTATCCATAATTTCACAGGGTATTGCAACATAAAATACACATACAGTTATTGGATGATGTTGTGCACTTTTATTCTAACAGTTTTTAATTAACACCAATACGCCAACCACCAACCAAAATTAATTGTATTTATCCAAAAATTGCAGGTTCTTCCGAGTGAGAAGTTTAAATTAGAGGAAGTCTATTCAGTCGTTAGTATCTGCACAGCAATCACCAATCCACTAACACACATTAAATTTTCTCCAAGGATGTATTTTTACAGTTGTATGTCACCTGGCTTGTCTGATGTTGCAGAAGCGAATGTCAGTATTTCTTTTCTGATGTGGCAGTGCGAATTACATATTCAAATGGACCCGGAAGATCTTCATAGCACACCATTTAAACACAGATCAACCATCACAAATTCCCGTGCTAACTCTGTGACTGCAATACCATGACTGTCGTTAAGCGAGGCTAGCACAATGATGTACTTTTCAATCAGTCAACTATCGATACGTATACATAGATACAATTAAATAGGAGGTCACTAGCCTATTGCAATGTCACAACCCCTTCCAGGTCCCTGGTTTAAGTGTGAAATTCTTAATCAGCAATTCTACCAGAGACGTACAAATGGCTGAGGTGTAATTAGGCAGCTACCCAAAGTCTTTGACTGTACAAAATTACCTATGAGTTAACTTTTACTTAATATTGTTGGCGGTTGGTACTAAGTCTAGAAATTACAAATTATGGGTACACAGACACAAGTATGTGAACATGAAATTCATAGAACATAGATAATCACCTGAACATACCAATACAGTTCAGGTCATGCCACAAATTGTACTACAATGGCATGATATCATTTCATTTTATCATTCGCGTTTCTTAAGTCTTAATAACTAACAGGAAAGGAGGTCACATCCTGAAGGTAAGTTCACCCTTTGATGCACAGATCAGTCACTTTATATCACTACATAGGTCTTTTGTTAGGATCTACACAGTATGATTTTAGATCACTAGCGACCTGGTTGATATTCTGTCCGAGCTTCTTGCTTTAATAGTATTGTATAGAGCCCCGCGATAGTAGAAAGGTCAGTGACGTATCAGATCATAAACACCTTATGAGATATTTCTTCTGGATAAAACCATATTTACTAATTTAACTAAACCAGTACCTAATATTAGAAAGAAAACACATTTACAACAGTATTATAAACAACAAACAAAAAAACAAAACAAAAAACAAAACAAAAATGAGGAGGGGTTTACTGGGTGTTCAGGGTCGATACTACCCCTAGGCACTCCAGCACTTGAGTCTACTGAAATGTTTCAACCAATCCATTTTCTGTCACTTACTTTTCTTCCATCCGGACCAGTTTCCACATGGTGTATTTCTCTACCCCTTCCAGACCAACCACTCTTCTCATCTTCTGTCAATCTCAGTTCTTGTTTATCTCCTTTCTTGATGCCGGTCTTCTCCACAGTGAGTTGACCAGTTGTGTTGTGATCACCCTTTTGACTTCAGTACTCACTAATTCATCATACTCCAGATTCAAACTTTCTGATGTGTGGATGCTTTGGATTGGATCATCTGTCACTTTTCAAAAGCATTCATATTCTCCTAAAGTATCATCATCTTCTTCCTCATCACTGAAGTCAACGTCTCCTTCACTTTTTCTTTTTCTGTTCCCTCCATGGCTACCCCTTCCATGACTCTTACCACATTAACAGAACAGGAATCCTTTTCTCTATGCTCTGCTCTTGTCAACTCCATGATATCTCCCTTAGTGGTGCTGCTGTCCTTAGTGATTAGCACCATTCCCCTGCCACCAAATATATATGTAGCCCTTCATTGTAGTTCTCATCAAAATGAGGATACTCTTCCTCTTCATTGCTGGAAGCATCCTCCATGACTATTTCTTCTATCTCTCCACTGGGCCTTTCTCTTCTTAATGATGGGCTCTCGGTTACTGTGAGATTGTTTACCCAAGCATTACCATTACATTTTTCTTCCTCAGCAAATCAATTCGATTCTTATAACAGAATCACCCATTCTCTTGCAGAATTCCCAAAATTCACCAGTTTCTGCAAACTTACAGGAATCAACTCCATCTTGCTTTGTAAACATTGAACCTGATAAACAAGGAACCACCTGTGCCTGGGCATTTATGAGCACTTCAGAATGAAAGATAAACTCAGCACCTCTTCTTGTAGTTAAACGTTTCCCGTTTTGTAGTACGCGTAGGTCCATCTTACTCTCTGCTGATGGTTTCCTATGTGTTCTGACATCCTGTTCTGCCCCTACCTGGACCAAGACAGTGGCAGCTATTAGTTTCCCACTTCTTGCTTTCCTTTGGAAGGATTGCCAGCCGTCTTCAGCCTATCCTCTTGCTGAGTTACTTGGTGGTTTCTCTCTCTAGTTTGACCTCTGTCTTGTTCTTGTCCGAGTCTGACGTTAAAGTTACTCCTACCATATTCCCTATTTTCTCGGCCTCTCCTCCAATGGTTTTGGCCATCATCACATTCATCTCTCTGATCATGGTATGTCTCCCTCCTTCCTCTTTCATGAAATCCATTTTGATTCTCTCTCTCTCTCTCTTTCTCTTTCTGTCCATCCTCTCCTCTTGTGCATCGAGTAGTCTCCCTAGCATTTCGATTGCCTCAGTAATATTTTTTGTCTGATGGCTGGCAAAAACCAGTTAAGTGTGTTCAGGTAGTCTGTCCATAATTATTTCAACACATTCTGCTTCACTGTATTGCTGGTCAAGGTGCCGACATTTTGCCAAACTCTTCAGAAAAAAAATTTGTTGCATTTCTTTCCTGGGCGAATAAGTTTCACCATGCATCAACTCAGACTTGACAGCTACCTGTCTCTCTATGGACAAAAAGTGTCTCAGAAACTCTTCTTTGAAGCACTGGTATGTCTTCTAACCTTTTCAAAAATGGTCTGCCCCAGAGATGAGCTCTTCCTCTCATGTATCATGAACCATCCATATCTTCCTGTCATCCAAAGCAACTTGGAAAGGTGGGTAAGTTTAATAATTATCAAAGAAATTCACTGGATGCAGCTTTCCTGAGTCATCAAACTTCTCAAGTTCCCGTTTTTCCTCTACTGTGTATCCTTCACAGCAGGAACTAGTAAGAATCCCTTGGTATTTTCTAATTTATTACCACTGACGCCTGTGTCTTCAAACTTTACTTAACTTCCTGCTAGGTACTTTTCTGTTGATATCTTCTATTTCACAACTTACAGCAAGTCTGACCTTTTTCATCGGCTCTACAAGGCAATGAATCTTGTCTGTATAATATTTAATTTCTCTTTAGGCTTCTTCCACATGCTCTTCAGACACCTTAAGGTCCTCTTCCATTGCTTTAATTTAAGATCTTGGTATCCTATTTCGTTTTCTATGATTTCCACTCTTTGGTGTGTGTGTCCAATTTCCACCACCATCTCCTACTTAATGGTTCAAAATTTGGATTCGTTTCTTCTTATCGTAAAATACACCTCTGTTGGAATTGTTCTATTTCCTCCCTTATTTTTAAGAATCTTCCGTCTAAACCCATGGTGATACTATTGTGAAGGGCATTACCTTTCGTGTCTATTTCAGCTCTGATGTTGTTCTGTTAGATGCTCAAATTCTCTTGAATGGCATGATTCTTTTCAGCAATTTCACTCTTTATGGCATTGAAGTTTTCTTCAAAGGAGTGGTTCTTCTCATGTAAGGCATTGAAGTTTTCTTCCTAGAAGCTATTTCTTTCAGCATTTTCATCTTTTATGGCATTTAATTTCAAATCCAAATGGATCTGGTTAATCAAACTTATCAGCATTTCTTCAGTGGGTACCTTCTCAATCTGCTCACTCATTCCTCCAATGACAGTTTCCTCAGTATTCATTTTTATAGAGCCAAAAAGTATTTAGAACTTGTTCAAGGGAAGGGAATAACATCACTAGGCTGCCCACACCATACACAAAAAACCCGAGACTATATACACAGTCTGAACCAACTGGACCAAGATAGACACTTCAGCTTTACATCCAATAGTTACAGCAAAACAAACGATCATCAATGGGACAAAACACAACGCTGATGACAGAATATATTAAACCATCAAACAACTTTTCAATTAGGGTAAACAACGTAGGTTTGTGACAGTCACCGCTGCCAACTGCACTGCAGAAGTGTAAACAAAAATAAACACAACTTAACAACACAGTAACTAACTACTTGTAATCACTGGCAGTTGGTGTACACCTGGTCATTAGATCACACCTTCAC
>JARYHS010008075.1:139047301-139233819 GCA_031002005.1 Vandiemenella viatica
TATAGAGTGAGGTGACATCTATGACAACCAGGAAGGTATGTGTTGGTAAGGGTGTGGGAACTGTTGATACATACTTTAGGAAGTAGGAGGGTGTTTCTATTAAAAGAAAATAAGGGGCTGGTTGGAAGGTTGAATGTGTCGACTATGAAAGTAGAAATGTGCTCAAAGGGAGACCCACAGGCAGGCTGTATGTAGGACATCCAGGATATCCTGCCTTGTGTATCTTGACCAGAAGATACAGGGTGTGGGTCCGGGGGTTCTTAAGAATCAGTAGGGAATTGAAGATTTGTGAGATACCTTGCAAGGGAACTTGGAGGAGGAGAAACGACCAGATTTCTAGGCAGATCAGTTAGTGAGGTTAGTGGTGTGACGACAGTATGTCATGGTTCAGAGGTAGTATTTGTTGGAGGCTTATTTCTATGAGGGGGTACCCAAAAACAACAGGAACAGCATTGCTGTGGATGGAGCTTGTGTTGTCGGCATTTCTGCCGCTAGGCGTTTATAGCACAACCCATTGTGAATTCAGTGCCACGTGTGTTGTAAACCTGGCTTGTTCTGTTAATCTGAAGTGATTGTTTTTGCTAGCACTGTTTTGTTTATGATGAAGGCAAGATTAAGTGAAGAATGAGCACCTGCAAAATTTTGTTTTCTATTCAGTGAAAATGCTGCTCAAACTGTTTTAATGTTTAAAACAGCTTACAAAGATGACGCTATGGGGAAAAACTCATGTGTACGAATGGTTTTCTCAGTTTAAAAATTGCAACATGTCAATTAATGACAAACTTCGATCTGGATGTCCATCAACTTGTCACATAACCTTACTTATGTCAGTATACTTCCAAAAAACAGTTCAAAGGGTCCTTAACACACTGAAAACCAACAGCAGAACATTTTAGAAGCATTTTCCAGTAGTTTGAGAGTCAGAAAACATGTTAGTAAGGAGAGTTTGAGTTATTTTTGTAAGTTTTAGAAAATACTAAAAAGAAATTTGAACATTTTAGAAGCATTTTGGCCACATTAATTTTCAGAGGTGTAAAATGAGATGACAATTCAAATTAAATCTAATACTTGTATTTTAGAAAATTATATTAAGGAGGTATCGTGAAATTGGTGATATTGCAAGCTCATGGAAATTATTGCAAAAGTAATTTTAATCACCTAATTTTCAAGGTACAGCTAAGATTCAGACCTCAAAATGTTCAGCATATGACAATACGCAACATATGAAACGATGGAGTCAATAAATATAAGGAAAATTGTTTTTTAGACAAAATAGGAGATTTATCTGCGCAATTCACCATTTCTGCGGACATACTGATCTGATGGCATAGAAATGACATTTAGATTAAAGAGAAGCTTTCACTGAACACATGGAGTGATTTTCATAAATATTCCAACAATATACATGGTATATACCAAAAGTAGTAGGACTGATTTTTTAAAAAAATTATTGAAGATATCTTTACAATTCCTTAATCCTCTTCGAAATAGCACCCTTAGGCAGCTACACACCAAAAATTACGCTGCTGACATTAGCCGTACGCCTTCTGGAAGTCAGTTTCGGGGACGCTGTTGAGAGCCCTCGTCGATGCTGCTTGAACGTCCTGCATTGAGTCAAACCGTTGTTCCTTCAGCTGCTTTTTCATCCGTGTGAGTAAGAAAAGTCAGATAGAGCCAAATCAGGACTGTAGGCGGGGTGCAGCAACGCGAAAATGTCGATTCGGGCCAACAATTGCCTCATGACGGCGCGTCTTGGCACGGCGCATTGTCGTGATGCAGAGTCCAGTTGGCGGAGATGACTGGTCGGATGCGATTCACTCGGTCTCACAGACGGGCTGGCACTTGCACGTAAATGTTCGAACTGACAGTGTCCCCAGGGAAACGAACTCCTTATGAATCACCCCACGATGGTCAGAAAACGCGATCAGCATTGTCTTGATCTTTGATTTGCTCATGCGGGCCTTCGTTGGACGGGAGGACGTGGAAGGAAACTGTTGGCCCGATTCGGAGTTGCAACGTTGCTGCACCCCACCTACAGTCCCAATCTGGCTCCAACTGACTTTTTTTTTTATTCCCACGGATGAAAAAGCAGCTGAAGGAACAGCGGTTTGACTCAATCCAGGACGTTCAAGCAGCATCGACGAGGTCTCTCAACAGCGTCCCCGAATCTGACTTCCAGAAGGCGTACGGCCAATGGCAGCAGCGTAATTTTTGGTGTGTAGCTGCCTAAGGGTACTATTTCGAAGAGGATTAAGGAATTGTAAAGATATCTTCAATAAATAAAAAATTAAAAAATCAGTCCTACTACTTTTGGTATAGAACTGTATAAGCCATGAAAGGGAAATTGAGGTTTGAACATAATTGCTGCTACAAAGCATCATTTTGGTAACAAAGGATTAGCCTTAAGGGAAATAGATAATGCGGAAATAATATTACCATCAGATAGAGAATCGAATTTAGTAAAGTTTGAAATATATTCCAGATCGGTAGCATTCATATATTTGAGATAATGAACATACAAGTTTTTTAGCTGACTTTGCACTTATAATCAAAGTCGAATTTCACTATCAAATACATTTGGGATCTAGACGTGTTATATGTCAAAAGTTGAGAAAACTTTTTATAGAATATTTTGATAACAGAATCATTTCACAGACTAACGAATTGTAGGAATGATGACAGAGTAAAGCTTTTACAACTTTAACTCGAAATCCACAAATCCTAGGAGAAAACTTGTCATAACTAAAACTGAAATTCAAAATATGATTCATAACATATCAAAATTTCAGAATGATCGGAATAAAAACAAGGTTTCCCTTTGTCAAATCAAGCGTCTGCAGAGTCAGCTGGCCCAATATGAATATAAGGAGCCACCGCTAGCCTAGGCGGGCAGCAGTAATTCGGCAGAAATTGAACCGAGAGGACGGTGTGTTGGTCGGTCGCGGAGATTTAGAAAATTTTAGTAGTGACGTTATAATGGTGCGGGCTCAATCTTCCTTCAAGATGAACTTTTAACTTTCATCTAGGGGTTAGGAGGAAGTTGCTTACTGTGAGAGGATGGTTTAACCTGTAATCATTTATTTCGGATAGAAGTCTGATGCTTTTCTATTAGGCCCTCACTGGTACCGAGTTTATGTAAGAACTTTTGCAAAATATATAATTTGGAATTAATAAGGAAGTCTGAAGTTGTATTTTAAGAACATACCTTTATCCCTTGGGGTAATTACGAGGGATTGGCGACTGTAAATAGAATCACTTAATGTACCAGACATGATGATAATTAAGACAAGTTGCTGTAAGCTACAACACCACTTCAGCAATAGTCGTTAAAAACTGCCCAAATTGACGAAAATATTGAATAAATTCTAAAACTTTTGCTCTCAGACCACCGACAGACAATTAATCAATTGTCAGCGATTAGTGGGTTATCATTGAGCTCAGGTCAGCAAATTTTAACTGAAGATTTTGGAATGAAAGGGGTTACTGTCAAGTTTGCTCCTCAGTCTCCGTCTGACAATCAAAACGAACGTCAAGTTGAAACATTTCATGCTTTGAAACAAGTGCTTAAAAAATTGATCCAGATTTTCTGTCAGAGGTCATTTCACTGGTGATGCGTCATGGTGCTATCATTACAACCCAGAAGCAAAGCTTCAGTCAGGCCAATGAAAGACGTCATTGTCATCCAGTCCAAAAAAAAAAAATCATCAAATCAAACATCAAAACAAAGCTCATTTGCTATTTTTGATGCGAAGGACATAGTTAATTCAGAGTTGGTTCCCCCACATCTCATTGTCAATCAGACCTTTTATTTGGAAGTTTTAAGAGATTATGCAACACTGTTCATAAAAAAAACCCGATTTGTGGCAGATTCGAGATTGGTTCTTCCAACACGACAATGCAACTACACACACAGCAGTCTCTGTTAGGCAGTTTTGACTAAAGTGGCATGGTTCCACTGCTCCAAGCACTGTGTTCTCCTTACCTGGCTCCATGTGATGTTTTGTTATTTCCACGCTGTAAGATAACCTAAATTTTGTCATTTTATATCAAAAATTCGTTTAAAGAAATTCGAACTAATTCCAATTACATTGAATTTCTTCTTTAAAGTCATTTTATTCATATTTCAAGGGTGAAGTATAGATAAACAGTGATGTAAATGTAAAGTAAATACTACCACATAATGCAGTTTGGCTTATTTCATGATAGAAATGATGCATTAATTTGCAGAGTTACTTTAGGTCATAATGAGTAAAACAAGGTATGTACCTTAAGAGGAAGAAATTTTCTATGAAGAGATATCGGCATGTTAAAATGTAAGAAAATTGAGGGGAAGGGAGGTTGTTGAGACACTTATAGATAAGGATGGAGAAGAAGTTACGGAGGATTTAAAAAGGTAGAGATTTTAAGTAACTGGTTTTAGTGAGAGCATTACGACATTGAATCAGAAATGGGAGGATCTAAATCAGAGGATGAGCTTAACAATACAATTAGAAATGAGCAGACCAAAAAATTTGAAATTCATCCTGAGGATATCCTGAAGGAAATGAAGTGCGATAGTAGTGGAGGACATAAAGAGGGGTAAGAAATGGAGACAAAAATTATAGACCGATCAGTTTGACATCAGTGGTAGGTAAATTAATGGAGAGATTGACATGCAACCATATCAGAAATATATGTGAGGTGCGTAAGTGGATTTCCAGTAGGCAATATGGTGTAAAACAAATGGTTTTACAGATATTACTATGCTGTATTTTGACTAACCTAAGTAAGGTGTCGAGACTTCATACATTTTTTATTTATTAATTGGTCACCACGGTTAGCAGGTAAATGTATTTGGATGCACTTTCAATCCACTGTATACTTTGAGTATCCATAATTTCACAGGGTATTGCAACATAAAATACACATACAGTTATTGGATGATGTTGTGCACTTTTATTCTAACAGTTTTTAATTAACACCAATACGCCAACCACCAACCAAAATTAATTGTATTTATCCAAAAATTGCAGGTTCTTCCGAGTGAGAAGTTTAAATTAGAGGAAGTCTATTCAGTCGTTAGTATCTGCACAGCAATCACCAATCCACTAACACACATTAAATTTTCTCCAAGGATGTATTTTTACAGTTGTATGTCACCTGGCTTGTCTGATGTTGCAGAAGCGAATGTCAGTATTTCTTTTCTGATGTGGCAGTGCGAATTACATATCAAATGGACCCGGAAGATCTTCATAGCACACCATTTAAACACAGATCAACCATCACAAATTCCCGTGCTAACTCTGTGACTGCAATACCATGACTGTCGTTAAGCGAGGCTAGCACAATGATGTACTTTTCAATCAGTCAACTATCGATACGTATACATAGATACAATTAAATAGGAGGTCACTAGCCTATTGCAATGTCACAACCCCTTCCAGGTCCCTGTTTAAGTGTGAAATTCTTAATCAGCAATTCTACCAGAGACGTACAAATGGCTGAGGTGTAATTAGGCAGCTACCCAAAGTCTTTGACTGTACAAAATTACCTATGAGTTAACTTTTACTTAATATTGTTGGCGGTTGGTACTAAGTCTAGAAATTACAAATTATGGGTACACAGACACAAGTATGTGAACATGAAATTCATAGAACATAGATAATCACCTGAACATACCAATACAGTTCAGGTCATGCCACAAATTGTACTACAATGGCATGATATCATTTCATTTTATCATTCGCGTTTCTTAAGTCTTAATAACTAACAGGAAAGGAGGTCACATCCTGAAGGTAAGTTCACCCTTTGATGCACAGATCAGTCACTTTATATCACTACATAGGTCTTTTGTTAGGATCTACACAGTATGATTTTAGATCACTAGCGACCTGGTTGATATTCTGTCCGAGCTTCTTGCTTTAATAGTATTGTATAGAGCCCCGCGATAGTAGAAAGGTCAGTGACGTATCAGATCATAAACACCTTATGAGATATTTCTTCTGGATAAAACCATATTTACTAATTTAACTAAACCAGTACCTAATATTAGAAAGAAAACACATTTACAACAGTATTATAAACAACAAACAAAAAAACAAAACAAAAAACAAAACAAAAATGATGAGGGGTTTACTGGGTGTTCAGGGTCGATACTACCCCTAGGCACTCCAGCACTTGAGTCTACTGAAATGTTTTCAACCAATCCATTTTCTGTCACTTACTTTTCTTCCATCCGGACCAGTTTCCACATGGTGTATTTCTCTACCCCTTCCAGACCAACCACTCTTCTCATCTTCTGTCAATCTCAGTTCTTGTTTATCTCCTTTCTTGATGCCGGTCTTCTCCACAGTGAGTTGACCAGTTGTGTTGTGATCACCCTTTTGACTTCAGTACTCACTAATTCATCATACTCCAGATTCAAACTTTCTGATGTGTGGATGCTTTGGATTGGATCATCTGTCACTTTTCAAAAGCATTCATATTCTCCTAAAGTATCATCATCTTCTTCCTCATCACTGAAGTCAACGTCTCCTTCACTTTTTCTTTTTCTGTTCCCTCCATGGCTACCCCTTCCATGACTCTTACCACATTAACAGAACAGGAATCCTTTTCTCTATGCTCTGCTCTTGTCAACTCCATGATATCTCCCTTAGTGGTGCTGCTGTCCTTAGTGATTAGCACCATTCCCCTGCCACCAAATATATATGTAGCCCTTCATTGTAGTTCTCATCAAAATGAGGATACTCTTCCTCTTCATTGCTGGAAGCATCCTCCATGACTATTTCTTCTATCTCTCCACTGGGCCTTTCTCTTCTTAATGATGGGCTCTCGGTTACTGTGAGATTGTTTACCCAAGCATTACCATTACATTTTTCTTCCTCAGCAAATCAATTCGATTCTTATAACAGAATCACCCATTCTCTTGCAGAATTCCCAAAATTCACCAGTTTCTGCAAACTTACAGGAATCAACTCCATCTTGCTTTGTAAACATTGAACCTGATAAACAAGGAACCACCTGTGCCTGGGCATTTATGAGCACTTCAGAATGAAAGATAAACTCAGCACCTCTTCTTGTAGTTAAACGTTTCCCGTTTTGTAGTACGCGTAGGTCCATCTTACTCTCTGCTGATGGTTTCCTATGTGTTCTGACATCCTGTTCTGCCCCTACCTGGACCAAGACAGTGGCAGCTATTAGTTTCCCACTTCTTGCTTTCCTTTGGAAGGATTGCCAGCCGTCTTCAGCCTATCCTCTTGCTGAGTTACTTGGTGGTTTCTCTCTCTAGTTTGACCTCTGTCTTGTTCTTGTCCGAGTCTGACGTTAAAGTTACTCCTACCATATTCCCTATTTTCTCGGCCTCTCCTCCAATGGTTTTGGCCATCATCACATTCATCTCTCTGATCATGGTATGTCTCCCTCCTTCCTCTTTCATGAAATCCATTTTGATTCTCTCTCTCTCTCTCTTTCTCTTTCTGTCCATCCTCTCCTCTTGTGCATCGAGTCTCCCTAGCATTTCGATTGCCTCAGTAATATTTTTTGTCTGATGGCTGGCAAAAACCAGTTAAGTGTGTTCAGGTAGTCTGTCCATAATTATTTCAACACATTCTGCTTCACTGTATTGCTGGTCAAGGTGCCGACATTTTGCCAAACTCTTCAGAAAAAAAATTTGTTGCATTTCTTTCCTGGGCGAATAAGTTTCACCATGCATCAACTCAGACTTGACAGCTACCTGTCTCTCTATGGACAAAAAGTGTCTCAGAAACTCTTCTTTGAAGCACTGGTATGTCTTCTAACCTTTTCAAAAATGGTCTGCCCCAGAGATGAGCTCTTCCTCTCATGTATCATGAACCATCCATATCTTCCTGTCATCCAAAGCAACTTGGAAAGGTGGGTAAGTTTAATAATTATCAAAGAAATTCACTGGATGCAGCTTTCCTGAGTCATCAAACTTCTCAAGTTCCCGTTTTTCCTCTACTGTGTATCCTTCACAGCAGGAACTAGTAAGAATCCCTTGGTATTTTCTAATTTATTCTTTATTACCACTGACGCCTGTGTCTTCAAACTTTACTTAACTTCCTGCTAGGTACTTTTCTGTTGATATCTTCTATTTCACAACTTACAGCAAGTCTGACCTTTTTCATCGGCTCTACAAGGCAATGAATCTTGTCTGTATAATATTTAATTTCTCTTTAGGCTTCTTCCACATGCTCTTCAGACACCTTAAGGTCCTCTTCCATTGCTTTAATTTAAGATCTTGGTATCCTATTTCGTTTTCTATGATTTCCACTCTTTGGTGTGTGTGTCCAATTTCCACCACCATCTCCTACTTATGGTTCAAAATTTGGATTCGTTTCTTCTTATCGTAAAATACACCTCTGTTGGAATTGTTCTATTTCCTCCCTTATTTTTAAGAATCTTCCATCTAAACCCATGGTGATACTATTGTGAAGGGCATTACCTTTCGTGTCTATTTCAGCTCTGATGTTGTTCTGTTAGATGCTCAAATTCTCTTGAATGGCATGATTCTTTTCAGCAATTTCTCTTTTTATGGCATTGAAGTTTTCTTCAAAGGAGTGGTTCTTCTCATGTAAGGCATTGAAGTTTTCTTCCTAGAAGCTATTTCTTTCAGCATTTTCATCTTTTATGGCATTAATTTCAAATCCATCTGGTTAATCAAACTTATCAGCATTTCTTCAATGGGTACCTTCTCAATCTGCTCACTCATTCCTCCAATGACAGTTTCCCTCAGTATTCATTTTTATAGAGCCAAAAAGTATTTAGAACTTGTTCAAGGGAAGGGAATAACATCACTAGGCTGCCCACACCATACACAAAAAACCCGAGACTATATACACAGTCTGAACCAACTGGACCAAAGATAGACACTTCAGCTTTACATCCAATAGTTACAGCAAAACAAACGATCATCAATGGGACAAAACACAACGCTGATGACAGAATATATTAAACCATCAAACAACTTTTCAATTAGGGTAAACAACGTAGGTTTGTGACAGTCACCGCTGCCAACTGCACTGCACAAGTGTAAACTAAAAATAAACACAACTTAACAACACAGTAACTAACTACTTGTAATCACTGGCAGTTGGTGTACACCTGGTCATTAGATCACACCTTCACGGTAGATTCATAGGCCAGTAAACTATAAATATCATGCACGGAAACTACGCTACTCGCAAAAAAATTCTCTATTACAGATTGTATAACTTGTTCATTGGCCAAAAGCAATACTGATCATTTTAAAATTGAAAGCTGGTAGGCATGCAGTAGAAACTGACATTTTAAATCCTCCTTTTCATTAAATATTTATTTACCCGTGAGTTTAGATTTCATCTGAGGGTATATTATTATTGTTATACCGTTAAGGAACTTTGAGTGAGTATTAACTGGTGCTAAAAAATTTGCATTTAATTCACAGACTTTTAACTGTTATAGTAGGATTCTGTTCACTTAACTTAAAAAATTCAAACTTTTCCGTGGCTGAACTTATTCTAAATTGCCTGTTAGTTGCTTTCCAGGTGTCCCTGGTGCTGCACCAGTCTTCAGATGTATTCCTCTGCGCTTGTCCACCACTGCTGCTTCGCTGGTTGCTACATGGCCCCGTTGTCATGTTGTTCCTCCATGGTAGACAGATCCCTCACGAATTCTTCCACTGTGTGTTGCTCCACAACGGTAGATGATTCCCTCACGAATTCTTCCCCATGTGTTGCTGTGCTGCAGTAGATAGTTCCCTCATGAATTCTTCCGCTGAGTGTTTGCACAGCTTGAAATAGTACGTCGGTGCTGTGCTACCAATCTTTGGTTGCCTGTGTTGAGTCTCTTCTTTGTAACCTCTTTGTTCAGGCTTAGCTCCACATCGAATGCATTGTCTCAAACACAATGGCTTTGGTTCAATATACATTCTATTGTCACTTATTGGTTTCCCTCTTTTCCAATTATTTTCCATTCACTATTTTGTGTTTCTGTCGACTTTTATTTTTCACTTTAGAAAACTGTTGGTGTCACAAGTCCTGTCACGGTCTCTGGTTTTACAAGAGTAAATGGATAAATATTAGTATGCTATATTTTGACCAACCTAAGTAAAGTGTCGAGACTTCGTAAATTTTTTATTTATTAATGCGGTCTTCATGGTAGGCTGGTAAACGTATTCATGTGCAGTTTCAATCCACTGTATAGTTTGAGTATCCACAATTTCACAGGGTATTGCAACATAAAATATACACACAGCTATGGGATGCTGTTGTACACTTTTATTCTAACAGTTTTTAATTAACACCAGTACATCAACCACCAATCAAAATTAAATAGTATTTATCCGAAAAATGCAAGTTCTTCCGAGTGAGAAGTTTAAATTAGAGGAAGTATATTCAGTCATTAGTACAGTTAGTGTCTGCACAATAATCACCAATCAACTAACACACATTAAATACTCTCCAAGGATGTATTTTTACAGTTCTTTGTCACGAAGAGAATGTCAGTATATCTTTTCTGATGTGTCAGCGCGAATTATGTATCCAAATGGACCCGGAAAATCTTCATAGCACGCCACTTAAACACAGATCCACCATCACAAATTCCCGTGCTAACTCTTAGACTGCAATACCATGACTGTGTAAAGCGATATACCTTTCGATCAGTCAATATGTATACATAGATACATTTAAATAAGAGGTTGCTAGCCTATTGTATTGTCACAGTGGCTTTAGGCAAGGATATTTATGCGAATCTCAGTTTATGGGATATGCGAGGGGGTACCCAAGAAAATCAGAATTGTTTTTTAAAAGTTATATATTTTCATTTTTTTTTACAAAACAACCTTATCCTCTTCATATACTCTCCATTACCACTAATACATTTGTCCCAACAATGCTTTCACTATTCAAAACATTTTCTATAGTCATCTTTAGAAATGGCTGATAGCTCCTCTCTCATTTTTTTCTTGACCTCTTCAAAGTTGTCAGATTGATGTCCTTTCATGCGTGGAAATAAGAAAACATCACTTAGAGCCAGATCAGGTGTGTAAGGTTCATGGAGCAGCAGAACAATGCCATTTTAGCCAAAAACAGCCTAACAGAGACAGCTGTGTGTGCAGTTGCATTGTCGTGGTGGAAGAACCAGTCTCAATTCTGCCACAAACCAGGACCCTTTTTATTAACACTGTTGAGTAATCTACTTGAAACTTCCAAAATAAAGGTCTGATTGAAAATTTTATGTAGAGAAACAAACTCTGAATAAACTACACCCTTAGTATCAAAAAACCAAATGAGCGTTGCTTTGATGTTAGATTTGAATTGACAACATTTTGTTTTTGGACCGGGTGACAATGATGTCTTCCATTGGCTTGACTGTTGCTTTGTTTCTGGGTTGTAACGATAGCACCATGTCTCATTACCAGTAATGACCTTTGACAGAAATCAGGATCAATTTAAAGCTGTTTTTTCAGAGCACAACATGTTTCAACCTGATGTTCATTTTGATTGTCAGTTGGAGCCCGATGAACAAACTTGACAGCAACCCCTTTTATTCCAAAATCTTCACTTAAAATTCGCTGAACTGAGCTCAAAGGTAACCCACTAATCTCTGGCAATTGATCAGTTGTCTGTCGATGGTCTGAGAGCACAAGTTCTAGAATTTTTTCAACATTTTCATCGATTTGGGCAGTTTATAGACGTCCAGATCGAAGTTTGTCATCAATTGACATGTCACCATTTTTAAACCGAGTAAACCACTCGCACACATGAGTTTTTCCCATAGCGTCATATTTGTGAGCTTCTTTCAACATTAAAACAGATGCAGCATTTTCTCTGAGTAGTTAACAAAATTTTACAGGTGCTCTTTGTTCACTTAAACTTGCCTTCATCAAAAACGAAACAATAACAAAACAGAGCTACCAAAAAAAATCACTTCAGATTATAAGAACAAGCCAGGTTGACAACACAGGTGGCACTGAATTCACAATGAAACTTCTAGTGGAAGGAATGTAAACTGCACAAGCTCTACCCACGGCAATGCTATTCCAGTTATTTTTGGTACCCCCTCGTATGCAAGATACTTCAGATGAAATGGGCAATGTAGGCCAAATTGATAGTGTAGCACTAGATCGGCTTTGGACAGAGTAAGTCATAAAATTGTAGTAAAAAAGGTAAAAACTATTGTAGTGGATGAGGAAGTGTTTCGTTGGATACAAGAATTTTTAAAAGGTAGATAGCAGAAAATGGTAGGAAATTCAGTATCAAAAGAAGTGGAAGTAAAAATGGGTGTGCCACAGGGTTGCATTTTTGGACCATTCCTATTCATTATTCTATTGAATAATTGTGTTGATTGTTTACTATCAGAAATTAGATTGTTTACAGATGGCACAATGCTATGTAAAAGGATAAAAACGGCAGAGAACTGCAAACAGTTGCAGGTTGATCTGGACAGGATATCTAGTTAGGTTGGTAAACATGGGATGAAGATGAGTCAGCTTATGAGATACACAAACTAAAGGTTGATTATGATTATAAGATGGGGAAAGAATTGCTTGTTGATGATTTGAAATATAAATATGTTGGCTTTACATTTGATAGCAAGCTTAACTGGGCAAGGAGACATTGGACAGGTGGTAGGAAAAGGTTTCAAAATTATGCACTTGTTGGAGAGAGTGATGAGGGGAAGTATGAGAGAAGTAAAGGAATTGGGTTACAAAATTTTGATCAGACCATTGCTTGAATATGGTAGTGTAGTATCGGACCTACATTTTGAGTACCAAAAATAGGAGTTGGAGAGGGTGCAAAAAAAGGCTGCTAGATTTGTTTACGAAAATTATCACAGAATGCAATCAGAAACAGATATGATAAAAGATCTGGAATGGGATTCATTGCAAGAATATGTCATGGGAGTGTACAAGGTGTATATTGCTTTTAAGGCAAGGAACCATATTGATGAAAAGTAATTACATGGAAGGAAAAAGATGACCATGACCACAAGCTGGCACTCGATTTCAGTCACTAGGGTGTAGAGTGATTGTCTTTTATTAGGTAAGGGTGTAAGGGATTGGAATAAGTTACCTAGAGAAATGATGAATAATTTCCCAAAAAAGTTGAAAGAATTGAAATTTAAAATTTGTGGAGGGAAAATATAGGTGGGTACAGGAAAGGGGGAAGTTGGGTGTGTAGGGAATTTGCCACTAGAGTGAGTGCTCCATTGCAATATAATTAAATATTGCCCTAAATTGGTAAGTCATAGAAAAGAGATAAAAATTACTGAAGCAACAGTTTTGTAGATACAAGAATGTTTCATATCTCTAAAGATGCACAAATTCTTAATTAATATTACGTAACTTTGAGAAACATAGTTAAAAATTAAGGGTTGCTTTTAGAAGGTTTAGTTAAAATTGTAAAACATGTTGTCAAATTCTTCGAGGTTTATTAATACAGTAATTAAGTAGTCCACAATGTACTTCAGCTTAAACTTTCATTTATTTCCAGAAAAACACGTCCACAATATTGTTTACATGCATAGAGATGCAATCTAGAGATACTACTAGCACTCCTTGGCAGTTGCAAAGTGAATCTGTATAAACTACCACTGTCCTTCTGCTGCTTTCTTTATATAGGCTCTATCGAAATTTCTAGAACTCATCAAAAGCTGCCGCCAGATATTTCTCGAACATTAACAATTACTCAAACAATTGAGACATGTTACAAACAATCAGAATTAATACATAATCGCTTAACATCATTATAAAATGGTCAGAAATTGAAATTAAAGATACTTAAACACATAATTATTTACAGAAGTCATTTTAAACTGTAGAAACTTGTACTGTAGGCATCGTAACTTGCATTAATACTTGGAATTACAAACATTTAAGCAATTCTCTTGCACAATTCGGTTCTTGAGCATATTAAATTGCCCTTAAATAATTTCTTTTAATAAAATAAATTCTATATACATTGATTTACAAGAAATTGCAAAACAAACTTACCAGATCATATTCAAGCAAACTTTGGCTCACTACAAATAATTTATAAAATACAATTCTATTTAAAGTTCAGATATGAGGGCTGTTACAGTGTGTCTGAAAGGAAAATAATGGAATAGAAGATTACAGATAAATTAAGAGGGAGAGACTATATTCAAAAGAAAGTACAATTCCTCATGAACATTTTGTGACATGTCTCATTAAAATCCATAAAGTTTTTTGGTCAGAATGGGCAAATGTAGATTTTTATAGTTTCATAATAATTTATCTTCTTCCGGTTAGACCTTGTGTAACATAGCAGCTCTTTGAAAACAAGTAAAATTATATATTTATACTGATAACGGCCATAATATTGGTAAATTAAAAGTTTAAAGAATTTATAAAAAAGAATATCAAGTTTAATCAATATTGTTTGCTCAGAGATGCTTGAAAAGGATATGTGATCTCTGGAAAAAGTAGAAGTTGAGAGAATTGTTGAGTAGAGCGAACAACTAAGACAAGATTGATCTAGTAGCACATTGAGTTTTGAAATAATAAGAGTTGTATTATGAGCAATTTCGAACATTATTTCAGCGTAAAAATAAATGTTGGTATGAGAGAACTTTTATGTGAAAAAACAAAAGAAATAAATTGATCAAGGTTATGAAAAAAATTCAGTGTAACAAAATTTCATTTATTTCAAATAACAGATCGCCGTCATATTATTTTATGTGACACTTGCCAAAACAGATTTAGCAGAGCAATGCCACGGAAGTTTAAATCAAATGAAAAAAGTTGTTACAGAACTGTTATTACAATTAAAGTGGATCATTACCTTGTAGGAAACAGAACAGAGAATCTTTTAGAGCAACTTTCAGACCTGTAACTTCAATATTTTATGAGATACTGATTTTCCAAATATGTGGTTTCTATTTACACCCAGTTGGAGGTTTATAACCTGGCAGATTTATATATCAGGAGATAGGGATAATTCAGCAAGTCACTTTAAAAGTTGTTTCAGCTCGATAATTCAAATACTCTAGATGGAAGAGACATTTTAAGATTCGTCACAAAACTAATTTTTTGAAGCCGAAGTATTATAGAGATTTTGACTATGATCAATTTTGACATATATAAACAAGGTCGAAGTACTTACTGTAAATTTCAAGTTGATTGGGAGTAAATGAATTCCGAGAAAAGTCCATGACTTTTTAGGAAACTTAATATTTCTCAGTTCTCAGACTGTGGCTATAAAAGGGCTTTCAGTGGAGGGAGAAGTCATCAGTTGGCTGTGATTGCTTGTGCAGTCAACATGACAGGTTGGCCAGTGGTTTTGCACAATATGCAGGGGTAGGCAACAAGTCGATACCCGGAAGTATTTCCATTTTAGTAGCAATCTCAGAAGTTTTTGGATGCGTGTGTGATAGTTGCAACATTCTTATGTGACTGTAATCATTTAAGGGTTCGTGATGGTTGACCTGCTTTATTCACTTATCTGTACCTGCAACATTTATTTTGGTGAAGGATTTTCGATTTCAATAGATTGTTTAGTGAACTTGTAAATTTATTTATGAAGAATACATTGAACTTTAAATTTATTTGAGACTTCAGTGAACTTTATTATTCAGCACCTTGCTTTTCTAGTTGAGGTTATCCAATTAGATGGCTACCGGAATAGTTAACTAGCAATCTATTCTCTTTAGGGAACGTTACGGCCACAGTTTGATGACAAGCTGTTTAAGTGTTAACCAACACTAAGTGCTAGGTTATGACAACGCATGAAAATGCACATGAAAGGACACCGACTTGACAAGACTGAAGAGGTCAAGAAAAAATTGAGGGAGGAGCTGTCAGTCATTTCTAAAGATGACTACAGAAAGTGTTTTGAACAGTGGATGCACCAGTGGGACAAATTTACTAGTTGCAATGGAGAGCATTTTGGGGGGATAAGGTTTTTTTTAAAATAATTTGAAAATATATAGCTTTTAAAAAATAATTCCAGTTTTTTTTGGGTACCTCCTAATATGTTATTACATTGGTTCTCAATCCTGCCTGTAGTGTTAAAACAATAGTGCCAATGGAGGGTGCATTGGAATGAAAGGGAATCTAACGGAAGTAGCCTATTAAAATGTATGACTGGTAGAGAAAGTGAAACCTTTCTATAGAACAGCTAGTTAAGTTTAAGTAAGGAGGTGGAAGAAAGATTCACAATTGGAATTTTGGATTTCTCCAGAGATAGAGAGTGGTTTGGGGTGGGCGTAATGTATGACAGAGGTTCTGGGTGGGAGAGTTGAGTATGTGAGAAAGATGTGACTTTGTGGCAACAAGTGGTGGTGAGGAAGCATGTTGCCTGTTGTGTGGGTTGGGGAAATGTAGGTCCAAAACAAATCAGTTCTTGGAGTGGAAGAATAATCTGCAAAGATGTTTTTGTGCTTGTATGGTTAGTATATAGTTGAAGTGTTTCAGGATGATACATAGATGATGACTGCAGCCAAGAAATGAAACAAGGTTTTTCTATGGAAATGAGATGGAATGTGTGTTCTTGAGCTTTTATGGACATACTTGGGAAGAATTAGCAGGTTTAGTGCTGAGGACTGTTGGAAGCAGAACAAGTGGAATTCAGAATTTAGTTGTGGATGGTTTCCAGGAAGAGGAAGTTTTACAATAATCACATTTGATGGAATATTTACTAAAAGGCAAGACTGGGTGAATAGGATGTGAGAGTTGAATTTAACAATGTGGGATACATAATGAGGAAGGGATAGGTATCACTAAAATAATGGCAAGGTGATAAACAAAAAATAAATAAATAATCAAAAATATAATGGATGATGAAAAAAATAAGGCACAATAATTAACTACTAATCTAGATGCTGACAGTTCAGAAGGACATGAATAGTGTCCATGTTGTTGTTTTGTGATAAATGCCAAGAAAATGATGAGCTGGAATGGAAGTGAAAAATAGTTTTTGAATATATGAAAAAACAATAGTGAAATCTATGGCAGTCAAATCAGGGATAAGGTGAAGAAAAAATTAAATTAATAATAGTATATTGTATAATTATTATGTTAAATTACAGCAAGAGATACATATATGGAAAAAATATTATAACTTTAAAATATTAATAAATGAAGTAAACAAATAAAATTAAACTAATGTATTCATAGAAAATCAACATGTAAAAATGTACCAATTTTTTGATTAAATTATTATCATAAACAAACACTAAAATCAAAACAGGTTATTCAACAAGTAATTCAGAGAAAAAGAGCAAGAAAAGGCATTTATGGAAACTCGTTTAGGTATGAACCTCAACAGCAAGTAGTTAAAATGGCCAGAGGTTAAATGTTATTGGTTGATTTATTAGTAGAGGAAAAACTGATACGGAGAAGTTAAAAATGAAGCAGATATTTAAGTTTATACAATCTAAAAGTTTTGTAGTGTGGAAGAGATTGGTTAACAATGATGAAAGATTGAATCAAAATAGAGAGATTGGTGAGAGACTGATCAATAAAGAAAGTGATTAGTATCTACAGTAAATGTAGTTACATGCCTGAATAGAAGGAAATAAAAACATTTAACCAGGTTTTAAAATATTTAATGTTACAATAAATATTTTGTTGATATTAGCAAATGCATCATTCAAATTTTTTAATTATCTGTGAGTAGAGAATCTGGAATTTCAAGGAAACAAACCAATTAAGGAAAATTAAACTAAAATTAAGTTTTTAACCCGGTAAGGAACAAAACAATTGTTTAGAAAAATCAATAATCAACATTTGTGAATAGCACTCAAATTTTCTGGAGAGCTTCAAAGTTATCCATTGGTTAGTACATGGGGGATACTTGTTATTGTTATTGAAGACAATATATCACATGCATTTTTAATAATATAGTTTCAAGTTCCATTGATAACTGAAAGAATTGTCCACAAATTTTCCTGTGAACCCAAGTAAATTATATTTCCCTCCTCTCTATAATTTTATTGCTTTATGTAACATATAGGATTATTGTTTGTTGTAGTTTTTAACAGAATTTAATACATTACACATATTTAACCCCTTGACACTGAATGTTGTATCCTTCATATTTTAATATAGTTTACCCTTTTTTTGTTGAAAGGTTTATTTTTTCTGTATTTAACACAATCATGTATTTCTTGTAAGCAACCTTACTATTTTTCAAATTCGTAAAACAAAGTTTGTTTAAAGGAGAAAGGGCATAAGTGGAGTACCCTATACCACAGCTTAGAGCCATATACGCAACAAGTTAAAGTCGCAAAGTTAAATAAATAGCCAATATAGATCATAAATCAACCTTAAATAATGAAAATAAAGCTTTAAACATACCTAAGCAGCCATAGTAGAACAAAATCCAGCACAACAAATGCTACAATTTGTCACGATGTAATACCACTGCAACACAATGCTTTTCAACACTGTAAAAGCTCTTAATAGTAATAAACAACCTCTAGTTGATACATCTGCCATAAAGAAACCTTAAGGAAGACTCTAAAGTCATTTAAAGAGTAAACAGCTGGTATTATAATTTATCACGTAAACTTGCACTCTAAACTTCATTAAACCATTTGTTTAAAGCAATATTTGAAATCAGCTGATAGCATGAGATAAACGTAATTTCTTACAGCATAACATACTAAAATTTTAGAAAGATATATACAGTTAGAATGGTTAAAGAGTGTTTTAAACTAAATTGCATTAAAGTCTCCATGTTTTTAAAAAATTACAAGCCCGTCAAGTAAAGTCAGCGAAAGAAAATACTTTCAAAATATGTAATAATCACCTCTAAAGCTAATTCCATAAGTCTTTTTGAGTAATATGCAGTGCTTTAATAATAATCAGAAAAAAATAGTGGTTTTTGCTCATGGCAGTTATGACCAGGAAGTGAAATATTTTCAGAAATTAATTATAAATTAATTACAGAAGCCAGAGGTGGCAAGATTAAAAACTTTCTAGATAATTGAGATGCTGTAGAATTGTTTAAAATAGGTTTTAAGCCCCTCAGAATAATATTTCCACACTCTATGTAGAGATGACATCACAAAAAGCATAATTAAAAGGGTCATTAATGAAGAAACTGTCTGTATTCAGTATCAACTGAAAGCTATTTTAATTAGAAGGTCCTTAAACTTTGTTTGAATTCGCTACCACCTCTATTAATAAGGTTATTATCCTTTGCACTTTATTTTGGAAGATGGCCCATAGTTACTTTTTACAGCAAATCTGTCAATCCTATAGGAAATTTCATAAGGACTTAAATTGCTAGTTGCCCCGAATTCCATACCCTGATAGAATTTCAGAATTCTACAGTTTGTATTTGACAAGATTGGAGAATTATTTGGTAGAGCAGAAGGTTACCCTCAAGGAGGGATACTGAACCTATAAATATGATTGACGCATGTTTGCGCTGTCTGTTGCTGGTGATTACTCAGAGTGTCAAGATCGTAGACCTGTGTCGTGCATTGCATTAGGAGGCGGAAGGAGTGCGGCTAGCCTCATGCCTGAGCCATCTAGCTTTGATTTCTGATGGCAGGTGCAACCTTTATATCTGATATTTACTTTCAAGTTTTAACACTGGGTTAGGTGTGTTTGGTTGACATTCATAATCTGCATCAGTAACTTGGTGAAGAAATTTCTGATTAGCCTTCAACTGTAAAGCAAATGTAAATTATTTACAAGAATATAGTGATTTATAACTTTGAAAAAAGACCAATGATTTTATTTATGGAAGTTAACCTAACCATTTGTTGCTTGAAGTTGAATCAAGACAAGTGGCGGCCGTTTTAAATTAATACAGTTCACAATCCAGAGGCTACAGAGTAGACGGATACAGTTGAGGTGATCATGCATATCCTAACCCCGGTATAGCATTTGTCCAATACATACTCCTGTGATGACATCAATTTTATTTATTATTAACAAAAGATTCAATAACAATTTAGACAGCATCATTGTTATCACATAATTTTATTATGTTGCAGTTATTTTTGGTACAAGAAGAACACATACCAAAGACTCCAATGCCAAATCTAACAATGGTGAAAGAGGAAAATAAGGTTAAAGAAGAGAAAGTAGGAGTTATAATAAAGAAAGCATTTGCCAGGTGGAGTCCCACATCCATAACAGAGACTTTAACAAATGTATCGTTACATGTGAAACCTGGAAAGTTGTGTGCAATCGTTGGTCCTGTGGGATCGGGAAAGGTAAGCTTGATGTGAAATATGCATTTTTATCAGTTATCAGTATTAGAGTAAAAATTTTAAGTCAGCAAGGCTGTAATGAATATACGAAACATCAGATGAACACACTTGTACAATCTTTCAGTTTAAAATATTATTGATGCAAATAATTAACTTGGCTTTAGAGAACAGTGACAGGGTGTTAAGTATGGATAAGTTTCCCATAACCCATTAAAGGAAAGAAATTCAATGCATATAATACAGCAAGTAAATAATACTAATCAAATCTTCAACTTGAAAATAAACTGATGCCTTAAAGTAAAGTAAAAATTTAAGTTAATGCTATTTGTTCCCTTTATTTTCACAGATAGTACCCACTAAAACAAATTTTTTAATGTATAGATTTCATAGGCTAAAAATTTATTTAAGGGAGATATTTCAAGTTGTGATCGTTTGGAATGTACAGGTATGCCGGTAAAAATGTTAGACTTAAAGTTTTCATTTAACTAAAATTGTTATTCCAAATTTAAATATCGCAATATGTTCTCAGCATAGGCAACCACATTCTGACAAAAATTTGAGTCTGTAAATAAATATTAAATATATTTTTTTATTAAAGTAAATAGTTTGAATTTTTTAAATATAATAGTTGGAAATGCAAAAGAGGTATTAAATAATATAGAAAAATCATTTAACTATTATTAAATAACAGTTTAACAGAAATTTGAGATTTAAATTTTAATATTGATGCTTGATGACCTTGACACATGTGGCTTTTGAAAGTAAGTAACTCTTAAACAAGGACAATTATGATTCTAAATAAATGAGACCATAATATACAAAAATTTCAAGCAAATCTGATTTAAAATTGGATACTGCCAGAAACTGGGACTTTCATCATATACAAAAGAACAATAAATTCCCCTGGGGAAATACCGAAAGTCCAGAATATTCTCAGCAAGAGAGTATTCAATGCCACCATTCTCCTTGTTTTATAGCTAGTCATAATTCAATAGTCAGTAGAGAAACATAAACTGCATCACCCAGTGCCGTGTTTTCAGTATAAAGTCTTGTAAAATCTTAAACATGAAGCGAGAAAATTACTATTTCAGCCTCGGACAATGTTTGTAGACTTTAAATATTATGGTGAAAGTGAATGTAAAATTGAACAAAAAAATTAATTGTATTCGATATGACTTTTGCAAATCACAGTTGTAAAAATTTATGTTTATTTTATTGTCTTTATTTTTCTTTGTAACATGTAATTGTTTTTTACTATGATTATAACTCATATTGTATGTATGTATATTAACCATGACATGTTTCACATCCCAGAGGTGCTTCCTCAGAAGGGATCCAAGAAACAAGACTGATAAATAAATAAATAAATAAATTAGTCAATAACAGAAACTTTAAATAATAATGTGCTAGTTAGTAAAGATTCAAAGTTTAAAACAGTTCTTCCAGGCTCACTGTGAATGGGGTTTGCAATCGGAGTCAAGGTTGCAGGAGTAAATACTTTTATCCAGTGTGTTTGTTTCTTGTAGAATGATTGTAATCTACTTGAAATATGATTTTCCAAGTTTGACTTAGAATGGAAAATGTGCGACCTGAAACCAGTTTCATTTCAACAACTTTTAAAGAATTTAGAGAGAAATTATCAAGTAATGACTATTTATGTGGATGTATAGTCTCTTCACTGTTATCTTTTGTGATAATAATAGGAAACAGATTGGTGACCAAAATACAGTGTATGAGCCTTTTTATTCTGATGTCATCAGACTCTCGACTGCTTTGATGCAATTCTCCATACCTTCCTATCTTGTGCTAGCCTCTTCATCTCAACATACTCCTTACAACCCATGTCCTCAATTATCTGCTTCATATATTCTAATCCATGTCTTCCTCTGAAGCTCTTACATTCAACTGTTCCCTCCACTAACAAATTAACCAATCCTGCATGTCTCAAAATATAACCTACCATCCTTTCTCTTCTTTCTGTAAGACTCTTCCACAAACTTCTTTACTTGACCATCATTTCCAAAACTCATTTGTTTTGTATTTAATTCATCCACTTAATTTTTATTATCCTTCTATAGCACCACATTTCAAATGCTCCAATTTTTCTTCTGTCTAGTATTCCTAAAGTCCATGTTTCGTTGCCATAAAGAGCAGTGTTCCATAAATAGAGTTTTAAAAAGTTCTTTCTGAGTCCTAGATCAATATTTGTAGCTAAATGGTTTCTCTTTTTAATGAAAGCTCATTTTGCTACTGCTTTTCTGCTTTTAACATCATTCCTTCAACCATCAGTTGTACTTTTACTTCCTAAGTAGCAAATTTCACTAACTTCAGCTATCACTCTTACCCAAGTTTTATATCTAATCTACTAGTATTGGTATCATCTGTGATATATTTCATCACTTTTGTCTTGTTTTGGTTTATATTTAGTCCAAAATCTTCCTTCAGTATTTTGTTCATGATATTCAATAACTATTCAATATCCTCAACCTGTTATGCTAACAAGACAATGTCATCAGCAAATTTTGGCAGACTGATTTTTTCTCTTTGATCATTTATGCCACATTCAAATCTTTCTTTCACTTCCTTTATTGCTTCTTCTGTTACTTGATTCTCATAAAGTATCCCTCTATCTTGGTATTTTAGAACTGACTTCTTTAAAATTTTGAATATCTTGTCCCACCTAACATTATTAAAAGCTTTTTCTAAATCAACACCACAAAAGTCTCTTAGCTTTTTTTTCTTTTTTATCTGCCCTAGAAATATTAATCTTAACACCAGAATTGCTTCTCTTAGACTGCAATTTTTTCTAAATCCAAACTGATCTTCATCGCTATCTCTTCTACTACACTTTCCATTTGTCTTTATATTATTCTGGTCAGTAATGTTAGATCTATAGAGTGATAATTCTTATATCTGTCAGCTTGTGCTTTCTTTGGAAGTGTGAAGATGACACATTTATTAAAATCAGTGGGAATCTCTCCTGTTTCATAACTTTTTGATATAAATTTGAATAATCCTTATGTTCCTTTTTCTGCTAGAAATTTCAGAAGTTCTACAGAAATCTCATCTATTCCAACAGCCTTATTTAATTTTATATAATTCAAAGCTCTTATTTATTTATCAATCTTGTTTCATGGATCCCTGCTGAGGAAGGACCTCTGGGATGTGAAGCATGTCATGGTTAATTACACATACATACAATATGAGTCATAATCATAGTGAAAGCAATCATATATTACAATGGCAAATAAAGAGAATAAAAAAAACATTATTTTTTTCTACTTAGTTTTGCAAAAGGTCATATGGAATATAGATTGGCAAGTTCTCAAGTGATAGTGAACCGTTTTATTTAATACATAATCAGTACAGTGTAAACGAAGTTTTTTACTTGTTTACATTTGAGGTTAGTTGTGATTCAGAGTTCTAGGGTATCAAATTTCATAGTAATTGTTTAAAAAGTTCTTTTGTTTGCATTTGTGCAGTTTTATTGTAAATCTTGTAGTTGACAGGTGTTGTAATTCACTTTTAGGAAAAGTTTCGAGTGATATACATAGGTTTTTAACATATTTTGTAGAAGGCTACTTTTGCATTTCTTTGGCATTTGACACACAAGTAGTTTATTAAAAAGTAAAAGTTTTTTAAAGTTCCTTTGCTTGTAAATTCTTAAGTTGTTTTGAAAGTATCACAATGGATACAAAGTGTGGAAACTGCCGAAGGATAGTAAAAGAAGGAGTGACATGCCGGGACTGCGGGCGCTGGTTTCACTGGGGGTGCAGCGATGTATCTAACAGTGACTCTTGTGTCAGTATTTCCTGGAACTGTCACTCCTGCAGAATTAGTGATCAGGAGCAGCGGATTCTGAAACTCCAGTCAGATTTGGCATCTGCAGAGAGGGATTTAAAGGCCCTGAAGGCAGAAAACTCTGTTCTTAGGCATAGGCGGAACAGTGAATGGAAGGTAGTCAGCTCTGGCAGGAGAGGTAGGAGACGCTGTCTGTCTGATGGTTTCCAGCTGGAGACATCCAATGTGTTTCGGCCATTGGAGGATCTAGATGGTGACTCTGAGGACCGTCAGGTTGGACTGAACGATCTGGGTTCTTGCAAAGTAAAAGGGAAAAGTTTTCAGGGTGTATCTAAAAGTAAACGCAGGAAGGTACTGTTACTTGGGAGCAGTCACGGGAGGGGAATCAGTGAGATGGTTCAGTCTGACTTGGGGCCAGATTATGAAGTCTGCAGTATTTTCAAACCAAATGCAGATCTTGGAAGTGTGGTAGCAAATGTGAAAGACCTAGTTAAAGATTTTTCAGATGAGGATTGTGTTGTAATTGTTGGGGGACCAGGAAATAGCCTTGATAAAGACCTCAATTATTCAATTGAGGGAGACATTGCCCACATTTCCAGGAACACACGTCAGACAAGTGTGAGATTTGTTGGTTTGCTTGAGCGTTATGATAAACCCTGGATGTGGCATAACATCAGGCGTACAAATGCATCCTTGGAAAGGGTTCTCTGGCAGCCGGCTAATTCACACATTGGTTTGATTGATGTGGCCTGCATTGGTAGGGACAGTTATACTCGCCATGGACTCCATCTGAATGTCAGAGGTAAGAGGAAGCTTTCGCTTCTTATTGCTGATGAGGTCAGAGGATGCCAGGTGAGTGAAAGAGGTATTCCTGTGATAAATGGTGTTAAGTCGCGGCCTTTTTTAGGGTAAATAAAATAGATTTATTAAGATGTCTAAAGGAAATAATTTGTTGAAATTAAAAATTCCAACTGATATACCAGTATGTAATAATAAAATAAACAATTCAAAGTCATTGCGTCAAAGTGTTCAGACCAGTATTTTCCACCAAAATATAAGAGGAATATTTAGTAAAACTGATGACATTACCTTAAGCCTAGAAGAGATTCAAAATTCCAGAAATTTTAATGTAGACGTTTTGTGTATATCTGAGCATCATTTGTCTGATACAGGAATATCTCAGCTGTCCATCCCAAATTATAAATTAAGCTCTCATTTCTGCAGATGTAAAATGGAGAAAGGGGGAGTTGCCATTTTTGTTAAAAATAATATTGAATGCAGTAGTGTAGTTGTAAGTAAGTATTGTATAGAACAACACTTTGAATGTTGTGTTACTAAACTAGAATATGATAAGGAAGAGCTGATAGTGATAGCAATTTACAGGGCCCCCTCAGGTAATTTCAGACTGTTTTTATCTCATTTAGAGTCTTTGCTACTAAGTTTTACAAATAGCAAACAAATAGTATTATGTGGAGATTTCAATGTTGACTTTCTGAATCACAGCAATGATAGATTAGATATGGAAGCCTTGATGTTGTCTTTTAACTTAACAGCACTTGTAAATTTTCCTACGAGAATACAAAATAATAGCAGGACTGCAATTGATAATTTTTTTATGGATATTTCTCAGTGCAGTAATTACAGCATACATCCAGTAATAAATGGTATCTCAGATCATGATGCCCAGCTATTATGTATCGAGTCCAGGAACACTGTTAAACAGATAAAGAAAAGCTGGGTTTATAGAAGAAATATTAGTGAAAATAATATAAAACACTTCATAGATACCTTAAACAATGAAAACTGGTTAGAAGTATATAATGCGCAGGGTGTTAATGCGAAATTTGATTCCTTTCTGAATATATTTCTAACACTTTTTGAAGGTAGTTTCAAAAAAAGGAAAATTCTCAACACTCCAAACAATGAACTGGGCATGGGATGGATAACAAAGGGTATTAGAATCTCTAGTAAAACAAAGAGGGACCTTTATTTAAAAATGAGAGAATCAGATAACTATGCGCTGAAAGTTCACTATAAACTTTATTCTAAAATACTAAGAAATGTAATAAGGAAGGCCAAGAACAGGTACATATCGGCGAAAATAGAAAATTCAGACAATAAAATGAGAACAATATGGAATATAATAAAGACTGAAACAGGAAAAACTGTAAATCACTCTAAAGACATAAAAATAGAACAAAATGGATATGTGTATAGCGAAGTAGGGGAAGTTTGTGAAATATTTAACAAACATTTTACGTCAGTAGTAGATAAATTAGGCATAGAAAAGCAATCCCCACATAGTGCTCTAAGGCTTCTTGAGACTGCTTTCCCAAATAGCTTTGTGGAGATGAAATTGCCACCAGTAACAGTCTCAGAAATAAATAAACTCATTAAACAATTAAAACCTAAAAATTCTTCCAGCTATGACAATATTTCAAGTAAATTACTGAAAAGATGTTCAGACTGTATCAGTCATGTACTTGCTCACATTTGTAATGAATCCTTAATACAAGGTGTTTTTCCCGATAGACTAAAATATGCTGTTGTAAAACCATTATTTAAAAAAGGAGAAGTAACATGTGTAGACAACTATCGTCCCATTTCATTACTTTCAACATTCTCAAAGGTTTTTGAAAAAGTCATGTATAGTAAGAGTAATAAAACATGTTACACACTATAATATCCTAACTAATTCACAATTTGGGTTCAAAAAAGGATCATCCATAGAAATGGCTATATATTCATTTTTAAATAACACATTTGAGGAACTGAATAATAAAATGAATCCTGTAGGAATATTTTGTGATCTTGCAAAAGCATTTGACTGTGTAAATCATGAATTACTTTTGAAAAAAATGGAATACTATGGTATTTTTGGGACCGCAGGTAAATGGTTTAAATCATACATTGAAAGCCGAATGCAAAAAGTTTCAATTTTTGATTCTAAAATAAGTAAAGATGCTTCATCAGACTGGGAGAAAATAAAACATGGAATTCCACAAGGCTCTGTCTTAGGTCCCCTCCTCTTTCTGTTATACATCAATGACCTTCCTGGAAATTTATCCGACAAAGTTAAGAGTGTTTTATTTGCAGATGACACTAACCTGACTGTGCGTAAAACACCAAACAGTACTATAGAATTTAATGTAAATGAAGTACTTAGAGTAGTAGCAAATTGGTTTAAGGCAAATTCATTAAAATTAAATTTTGAAAAAACACATTATATTAGGTTTAAAACAAAAAACTATGCACAGCCAGATATATGTATAAACTATAAAAACAACACAATCTTAGAAACAGAGAGTATAAAATTTCTTGGTATTAAAATAGATCAGAAACTCTGTTGGCATGATCATATCACTACACTACTGGCAAAGTTAAGTAGTGCCACCTTCGCAATACGAACACTTTCTCTAACAGCAGATCTAGAATTAATGAAACAGGTGTACTCCTCATATTTTCATTCAGTAATGTCATATGGCATAATTTTTTGGGGAAACTCTTCACAAAGTAAAAAAGTTTTCATAGCACAGAAAAGAGCTATTAGGTTTCTGTGTAGGGTAAAACCAAGAACTTCTTGCAGACAACTCTTTAAGAAACTCAATATTCTTACAATGTATTCTCAGTATATATATTCTCTCATGAGCTTTGTCATAGAAAATTTTAACCTGTTTACACCTAATTCACAGGTACACAGTTTCAATACAAGAAACAGAAATAACTTGCATAAAACACAAACATCTCTGTCATTAGTACAAAGAGGAGTTAATTATTCTGGGATACATCTGTTTAATAAACTACCTAATCGTATAAAACAGCTTTCAGATAATAAAGATGTATTCAAACAAAAACTTAGAGATTATCTTATTGGCAACTCCTTCTACTCCATTCAAGAATTTGAAGAAAATAATTAATTGTACTCATTATGACGTTTGCAAAACTCAGTTGCAAAAATGTATGTTTATTATTATTTCTTGTATTTGTAAAATATGTATATATATATATTTACTATGATATGACTCATATTATGTGTATATGTATCAACAATGACATGTTTCACATCCCAGAGGTACTTCCTCAGCAGGGATCCATGGAACAAGATTGATAAATAAATAAATAAATAAATTAATTATTTTGTTCAATTTCTTGAATGGAATAGAAGGAGTTGCCAATAAGATAATTTCTTAGTTTTTCTTTAAATATTTCTTTATTATCTGCAAACTGTTTTATACCCTTTGGAAGTTCATTAAACAGATGTATCCCAAAATAATTAATTCCTCTTTGTATTAATGACAGAGATGTTTGTGTTTTTTTTGTAAGTTATTTCTGTTTCTTGTATTGAAATTGTGTACCTGTGAATTAGATGTAAACAGGTTAAAATGTTGTATGATGAATCACATGAGATAATATATATACTGAGAAGTCATCATAAGAATACTGAGTTTTCTAAAAAGTTGTCTGCAAGAAGTTCTTGGTTTTACCGTACACAGCATCCTAATAGCTCTTTTCTGTGCTGTGAAAACTTTTACTTTGTGAAGAGTTTCCCCAAAAAATTATATCATATGACATCACTGAATGGAAATATGAGGAGTACAATTGTTTCATTGTTCTAGTTCTGCTGTTAGAGAAAGTTTTTGTATTGCAAAGGTAGCACTACTTAACTTCTTCAGTAGTGAAGTTATATGTTCATGCCAACAGTGTTTCTCATCTATTTGAATACCAAGGAATTTTATATTCTTTGTTTCTAAGAGGGTGTTATTTTTATAGCTAAATTGTAAATCCGGCTGTGCATTATTTTTGTTTTAAACCTAATATAATGTGTTTTTTCAAAATTTAATTTTAATGAATTTGCCTTAAACCAATTTGCTACTTCACTAAGTACCATGTTTACATTAAATTCTAGATTACTGTTTGGTGTTTTTCTCACAGTCAGGTTAGTGTAATCTGCAAATTAAACACTCTTAACTTTGTCAGACAAGTTTACAGGAAGTTCATTGATGTAGGTATAACAAAAAAAAAGGAGTGGTCCTAGGTCAGATCCTTGTGGAATTCCATGTTTTATTTTCTCCCAGTCTCATGAAGCATCTTTACTTATTTTAGAATCAAAAATGGAAACTTTTTGCATTCAACTTTCTATGTATGATTTAAACCATTTACCTGCATTTCCATAATTACAGTAGTATACCTTTTTTTTTCAAAAGTATTTCATGATTTACACGGTCAAATGCTTTTGTAAGATCACAAAATATTCCTACAGGTCTCATTTTACCATTCAGTTCCTCAAATGTGATATTTAAAAATGAATATATAGCCATCCCTATCAAATTCTGTCCTGAAAACAGGATCCCCTAAGCCATCAGTTTCTTTTTCTAGTGCATTGTTGTTCATATTATCTCCATCATACAGTTTCTCTATGTATTCCTTCCATTGGTTAGCTCTATTTTCTGAACTTAGAAGAGGTTTCTTTATGCCAGCTTTAATGTTTATACCTCTTTTCTTAATTTCTCCAAAATTCTGTTTGATCTTCTTATATGCAACATCTATTTTACCTATGACCGTTTCCTTTTCTACATCTTCACACTTTTCTTGCAGCCATCCTTCTTTTGCTTCTTTGCATTTCCTGTTCATTTGATTTCTAAACTGTCTGTATTGCTCTCTTCCTGCTTCATCCTGTACTTTCTCCTCTCCATCAACTACAAAATTTCTTCTGTGATTCAAGGTTTTTGGGCATCTTGCTCCCTAAAGCCTAATGTTTCTTTACCAGCTTTCATTATTTCAGTCTATAATGCATTCAATTCATCCTCAGTTGAGCCCTTTTCAGGGTTACTACTTAGAACCACAACTACCGTTTCTGTTGACTTTCCTCTCATGTTAGATTGTTTCCGTTTATTCACTTCTGGTCTGTTCTGCTTGTGCTACTTCTTTATTCTCTTGATTTTCAGCCTGCATTTCATAACTATCACATTATGGTCAGAGTCTATGTCTGCTCCTGGGTATGTTTTTACAGTCTAGAACTTGATTCCTGTGTCTCTGTTTGACCATGATATGATCTATCTGATATCTGCCTGTATCCCCTGGACATTTCCAGGTGTATGTCCTTCTAGCATGATTCTTAAATAGTGTGTTTGCCATGATTAGTTTATATCTTTTACAAAATTCTAACAATCTGCTTCCGTGCTCATTTCTTTCTCCTAAGCCAAAATTCTTACAGCATTATCGTCCCCCAACTACTGTATTCCAATCACCATGATTAATGGATATTCCTCCCCCTTCTAATATTGGATTAATTCTTCAATTTCAGTGTATATTTTCTCCATTTCTTCATCATCTTCCTGTGATGTTGGCATATACACTTGTACTAATTTGGTTGTGGCTGGCTTAATTTCTAACCTCATCAAAATAATCCTGTCACTAAACTATTGACAATAACACACTTGTTTTTCCACTCTCTTATTCATTACAAATCCTACACCAGTGACTCCCTTGACAGCTTGTGTGATAATTATCCTGTATTTTCCAACCAGAAATCCAGAGCATCCTTCCATTTAATATCATTAATCTCAACAACATCTAACTTTTTAAGTTTTCTAATCTACCAGCCCTATTCAGACTTCTAACATTCCACACTCTGACTCATAGAATGTTTGTATCAATTCTGATGACTCCTCCCTGAGCAGTCCCCATGTCACATCAAATATGTCGATTGTAATGTTGAAATAAATAGATTTTATAGACAGAATTAAAATTGTAAGCTTTTTCAATTTATTTCCTTTTGCTTCCTCTGTCTACAAACACCTCATACCAACAACGACTGTGTCTGTAATAATCCTCAATTAAGTTTGTTCCGAAATGTTTGCATGTTCTTTTCTATTCAAGATCTATTTAATTTTCTATCCGCAAATATTATGTTTGAACTTATCCTTATGTAGCTATTATTCTTTCCAAACTTAATCCGCTGCTAGATTAATCTGTCATACTCGCCAGCTCTACCAACAATCCTCCTCCAGAGATCCCACATTTTTTTCAAACATATCAGAGCAAACAATCTTTATTAAACCTGCTATTCTTTTTCTTTTCCCCTTAAACTGTTGATTTACTAATATAATGGCCTTTATCTGTCTAACATACAATTTTATTTATTTTTGAATGAGCTGCTATGTTACACGCAGCCGGAGATCCGATAGGGGAACTATTTTACCCAGGAAGAAACCATCATACTATATGTAATTTGAGAGGATTACATAGCCTCGGGATACCCTTAGGGTCTTTATAATACAGTGGTTTCCCATTGCCTTCTGCATCCCATATGTCATTGATTATTTCTGATTCATCCGACTTTAAGGGCTGTCTCCAACCCCAAGGGCAAGAGGCTGCCCTGAACTACTCCTCACTCTTCCGCCCTTCTTACGGAGGCCGTTGACAAGCAGTGGGTGACTCCTTATATCGGAAATCTTTTAGTCACCAGAGTCTTGTCCATGCAAACGGGGTGCACCATGTGAAGGAGTGATTGACATTTGGTTGGAAAGGCTAATATTGTCTCTCCCAAACCCTTATGCCCCATATGAGTCTAGCAGTAATTTTTTTTTAAAGAAAAAGAGCCTAGCATTATTTAAAAAGAAAAACATAGTATTAGAGACACCACATAAAGAACAGTCTCATATGTAATCTTCACGGGCTCTGTGCCTAATAGTGTTGTAGAGAGTTGAGCTTTTGGCGGCTGGCTTTGCCAATATCTTCAGGTCTTGTAACAACTAGAGCTGCTTCGTCGTTAATACCAGACTTGAAGATGATGGCAGAGCCAGCCACTGAAAGCTCGTCTATCTACAACATTCTCCGGTGGAGAACCCATGAAGATTACATGTCAGCAATATGTCACAAAAGTCTTCATTCACACAACAGCATCATACATGTTCAGAGCTCATTCAATATCTGTACAAAACCCCACTTCATCCCCCATCCCCCAGTTCAGAGTTGTTTAACAAGGGGAAGAGGGATAAAATAATTTGAATTGAACTATCAATAAATCTTTGGAAAGATGTATATATACCATTGGCTGTGGCAGAACACACAAGTAGATGTGCATTTATACCAAAATATAAAATTACTAACGGATAAATAAAGGAGCAGTAGCACAATAAATACATAAACCATAAGTGATTCCTTTACTACTAGGCCCTCATCAGAGATTGAGTTCAAGTGGATGTCTGGAATCCAGGATAATTTGGTAATCCAATTCCCATCTACAGAGTCCAGGAATAGTGGTTGTTTCTGGCTAGCTTGTAATGGCATAACTTGTAATGGCATAATTAGTTTGGAGTAGAGGCAAAATACTGACATTAGCTATAACTGTGAAATTTCAATTCCCTGCAAGGTTCATAGTCTTAATTCAGTCACCAACCTTCTTCTATCCTAATACCGTAAGACATTTCTGGTGAGAGGGTGAATCACAGGATTAAAAGTCATGGTTGTAAATTCACTCAGTATATTCCTCACAGTTATGGAATTCATAAGTGGAATCAGATAACATATCAGATAGTAATAATATTAAATCAGACTTTTTAATATAAAGAAGATTGCAGGTTATTCTTTGAACAAAAACACATTGACATGAAGCATTCACCCTTGCAATATTAAACTAAATTTAAACCATCGGCGTAGCCTGGGAGGGGAAGGTTGGGGCATGGTGGGGCACTTGCCTCACACTGGATCATTCCCTTTTGTAGTCGAATGAAAAATATATGAAAATTCCAGCTTTTAATATTTAATTAATATTTTGAAATAAATGCACAGCACATTAAGCCAAGGTCAGAGTGGATGTGTACTCTGATTTGGTGATCATATGCACTCATGCGTTTTATCAGAGTTAACAAAGACTGCAAAATAGGTTTCTATGGTTGTAGTGGAAGTGAGTCACAAATGCATTTACATACACACAGAATCTGTTTGGTTTTTATGCGTAATCGTATGGTTGAAATGGATTCAGATACGACAATTTTTATAATTTGTGATAGAAAACCTTGTGGGTTCAAACATCAAAATACTACCTTCACTGTGGTGTGTTTTTTAATTAAATTTTTGTAAAAATTTCCCTCTTTTAAATTTTTATGCACCATATTTCACTATTTCTTCACATAAATAAATTCCCATCATTAAACAAATTGAAAAAATCATTGATTTTAATAAACTAATCATTTACATCATTTGTCTCTTATTCCATCTGAAATTATTACTTTATATTAAATAAACTAACTATTAATATTAATTTTAGAACTTTTAACTGATTGCAAATGTATCGGTATCAAAAATGTTGGTTTATTAATCTTAATGTAACTGCTAATTTCTCTGTACTCTGAATTAAAATCCAGAAATCACTCTTTTTCTCGTGTTTCGAACAGATTCTACTAAATATAAACACCTTGTGACACTGAGGTCTTTAGAAGTGGGAAAGAAGACGGGCAAGGAACAGGAAAATGTAAAAATTTGACCATGACATTTCGAATGAACCATTTCAGGAAATCACAGAAAATGGAAATCTGAATGTCGTGAAGGAGATTCAAACCTGTGTCTTCCAAAATGTAACACTGGAGTGATTCCACTCTGTAAAATATAGTTGAATGATTCTGGCCACATTCTGAAGTAGCAGGAGATATTTTTTTTAGACTGTCTTTGATTAGAACAAGGAAATGTTACATAAATTCTCCTTGAGTTTCTCTCATACTATTGATAAAAAAAAAAAAAAAAAAAAAAATCCACAAATTTTTTTCAGTTTTCCTACAAGAAGAGTCTTAATACAGAATTATCTAAAAAAACATTTAATCACCTTCGATTTCATAACTGATTCACTGTGATCACAATTACTCCATTGAGCGTGCATGACTTTTTTCTACATCTACATATATACTCTGCAATTCACAAAATTGTGGGTGGCAGGGGGTGCTAATCTCTTTGTTGTGCATTCCAATCCCTAATGGTATGAGGGAAAAAAGAATTCATATAAGAATCAATCCGGCACCTTATTTCTCTAATTTTATCTTTCCTGTCCTTCCGACTCAAATAGGTTGGTGGTAGAAGTATTTCACTACACTCCAATGTGAAAGTGGGAGTATGCATGTTTACCAATAAGTTTAAACGAAATGTGTGTCGTCTACATACCAGAGACTCCCAACCTAGTCTACTAATCAGTTCTGTGATGCTTTCATAAGGACTGTAGCAAGCGGTCACGAAAGAGCGGCTCTTCTCTGTACTTTCTCTATACTTTCGATCAACCTCTTACAAAACGGGTCCCAAATGGCACATCAATAATCCAAATGAGGACGCACAAGAGATTTGTACGCTATCTCCTTTGTTTGTTCATTACAATTTTTCAAGATTCGACCTATGAATCGCAGCCTAGAATTTACTCTACCTACTAACGAATTAATGTGCATGTCCCATTTCATGTTCCTTTGTACTGTTACTCCCAAATATTTCATAGAATCAACCATATCAATAACTGTATTGTTTAACTCTTATTTCTGAACAATTGGATTCTTTTTGTTAGTTATGCTCATTGTCTTGCACTTTTTACAATTTAGAGTAAGTTGCCACTCAGCGCACCAAGCCAAAATAACATCCAGATCGCGCTGAATTTCTAAGCAATCGGCCAAATTTCTTACTTCCCTATAAACAACCACATCATCAGCAAACAATCTAAAAAGGCTTTTCACTTAGTCTCCGAGATCGTTTATAAAAATTAAGAAAAGAAGTGGTCCTATTACACTTCCTTGAGGTACACCCGATGTAACATCTAGATAAGAACTTTCTCCTTCAATGACAACATACTGTGACCGGCCAGTTAGAAAATCCTTTATCCATTCACAAAGCTGATCCGATATACCGTACGCTCGAAGCTTTGCTAAAAGGAGGTTGTGTGGCACAGAGTCAAAGGCTTTCTGGAAATCTAAAAAAGCTGCATCTACTTCTGAAACTGCATCGATAACTTTCATTATGTCGTATGTAAATAAGGCCAGCTGTGTTTCACATGATCTTTTCTTCCAAAATCCGTGTTGAATTGTTGTAAGCAAATTATTATCATCTAGAAAATTCATAATTTTCGAGCATATAATATGCTCCATAACTCTACTACAAACAGATGTTATAGATATGGGACGATAGTTTCCAGGATCACTTCGATTACCTTTATTGAAAATCAGAGTTACTTGCGTGATTTTCCAGTCTGAAGGTACCTTTCGCTCTTCTAATGATTTACTGAATATATCAGACAGAAATGGCCCAATTTCCGCCGCATACTCTGAAAATACTCTTACTGGAATTCCATCCAGACCCGGTGCTTTCCCCCACTTCAGGAGCTCTAATGCTTAATGATACCTGCAGTATCTATTCGTAATGATTCCATCAACAACTCGCCACGGCATGGGAAAATGGGAATACTATCCTTATGTTCATTTTTAAATGAATTTTTGAATACAGTATTTAGTACATTAGCTTTATCGCGGCTTTCATTAACTTCGGAACCTTCACGAATTAGTGCTGGAATATTGCTATTGGTACAATTAACTTTTCGTACATACGAACAAAATTTCTTTGGGTTTTCTGTGAGACTCTTAGAGAGAGAGAGGTGGAGTGAAAATTGTTAAAGGCCTTTCACATTACATTCTTAATACGTCCTCTTAAATCAGCTAAGGTTTCTAAATCGCTGTGACACCCCTTCCTTCTTGAGCATGTGTGTATTTTCCTTTGTTTTTTGAGTAACCTTTTGACTTCGCATGTGTACCACGGTGGATCATTCTCCACCTTTATTGTCCGCTTTGGTATATGTATTTCCATGCCACTTTCCAAGTGAAGTAACTCAGTAAGCTATCACAGTAAGGTATGTGACCACTACTACTGCAGCCTTTGGGTCCTATATATTGTCTCTAACATGAAATAAACATCCCATGATAGACGGAGACATGCAAAGGATAAAAGTGGACACAAGAGAGGCGAGCTGTCACTCAGCCGACCGTGTGTTGTGACTATGTGGTCAAATATAGACCTTCTTTTATATGATGCCTCTTTCATATTCTTGTGTACAGTACTACTATTTGTACCAAAGATTCATACTAACTGCGTGGTCTTTATAATTAATATTAAGTTAATTGTGATGAAGCATACACTCCAATGTCTATTACCCATCACCCAATTATTCCTTTTTCATTTTTTAAAAAATATCTTATATAATTTGAGTGTTAAATTCCTTCCCCTTCTATTTTTGAGATTTAAAAATTTTATTTTTAAATTCATTCAGCGTTTTTGGTACTACTTCACTTGGTTATTTGATCCAACCCTGATACCTTTTCTCACAAAAGAAAATTTTCCTTCTACCTTATGCATGAAAACGAGTGCCAGTTTTTAGTCATGGTCACCTTTCACCTTCCATACACTATTCCTAATACTTTGACCAATATCCCTCCAAGCCCCATCATCAAAATAGACTTGTACATTTCCATCACCCTCTTCACCCATCTCCCATCCTCCAATGACTCTTAATCCAGCTCCTTATCTGTGCTTTTTTGCATGCTCCTTAACTCCTGTATTTGATACCCAAAATATCGTCCCCAAATGATACCACCAAATTCAACCAATGGTCTGATCAAAGTTTTGTAACCCAATTCCCTAACTTCTCTCGTACATTCTCCCATGACCCTCTCCAGCAAATTTAGTATTTTGTAACCTTTTCATACAACCTGCCAAATATGCTCTATGCACTTGAGTTTATTTCAAGCCTTCAGCAAGCTATTCTAACCCCAAAACCATAATTACAAACAATCTTTTTTTTATCTGTGTACCTAATTAGCTAACCCTTCTTGACATTTGTCTACTCTTTAGAAATTCTATCCAGGTCAATCTGCATCTGTTCACAGTTCTCTTCCAATTAGATCCTATTATTTACCATTATGTCATCTGCAAACATTCTAAATTTTCACTGTAAACCATTAACAGAATCATTCATTAGAAAAATAAACAATAATTGTCCCAATACACTAACCTCTGGCATTCCCATATTTACTTACACCTCTTTTGGTAATGTATTTTGTACTTTAACTTCTGGTTTTTAAAAATTCATCTACCCAGCAAATAACTTTTTCATCCAATCCAGTAGTTTTCAGTTTATCTAAAAAAAATAATAATTATGGTTCTCTCTGTCAAATGTCTCAGAGTTATCTAGTGCTATACCATCAACTTTGCCTCCCTTGTCCAATTCATATGAAATATCTTGCATATATCCCACCATCTGAGACTCACATGAATATCCTTGCCTAAAGCAATTTTTTTTAGATTTTATTTCACATTTTGTAGTTTCCTCGTTTATACTTATTGGGAGACTCTCCTCTGTTTTATCCCCTCCCATCAAAGGATGATAGTCCCTAGTGGCCTCATTAAACCAGTCACTCATTATCTCTGCCATTTTAAAATTGTCAGTGACTTTAATTCCATTATTACCTACAATTGTCTGAATACCTTCTCTTTCCCTCAGTTTTCTAACATAACAATCAAAATTTCTAGATGCATCATTCAGTAATCCCTCTTCACCAATATTTTAAGTATACCCTACTGCTTTCCTGTTTCTTAACTGTGCTGTGTTCCCATCTCACTATGCTCTATAACCTTCTCACCTCCCTATTGTAATATGAAAGTTCTGTAATTCTCTTTATTTTCTGTTTTGGAATAAACATTTCCTCATCCTTTCGTACTATCTCTTTAAACTCTTCTCACTTCACGTCCACTCTACTTGTGCATCTTTCCATTTGCTGAATCTTTCCCTAAAATATCTCTTCAATTCTAAAGCCTGTGCTTTTTATAATTATACCTCTTTCCCTCTTATATTTTGGCAACTGGTTTACTGAATCCCCTAATATCCATCAGTAATGGATTGTGATTACTTATTCCTTCGGTTACCTGACACCCCATAAAATTTTCATCAGGCTTTATTTGAAAGATATTGTAAGATTATTATCTTGTTTTATGTATATGAATTTAAGTTATGGTTTGCTTCTGATCTGATCACTTCAAGTAGTTTAAGACATTTATTTATTAAGAATTAATTATAGTTTGAGTACACGGTCGCCAGACAGTGAAACCAAAACCGTCCCCAGAAGTAATTAGGAGAATAATTAATAAAATTCACTAAGCAATATCAAGAAGAGCAATTACGTTCATAGCAAGTTTATTACGAAAAACACGCCAAACACATGCGAACGGTTTGGCCACCATCAAATTTCGAAATATAGCTATCGAAACTTCTTATCCAAAAGATTGCAGAATTCTTCTGATAAAAGGAAAATTACAGTTCGTATCTTCTTCCTGCTAAATCAAACACCAACACAACTCGGCTTTCACTGTTCATTTATATACTGTTCAAACACTCAATTTTATAACCACAGTTGTTATTTGAGGCATAAACTTATTCTTACACACAGTTAAAGATAAGAAAACACATTATACCAAACCTATATCGGCTAATGCCTACAATATGTGAGCCGCGGTACGCGATCCGCTATCTGCGACAATCCGCGCACGACCATTACTAGCGGGTGACTGACTTTAGAAAATAATGTAGCTCTCCACTCCAGAGATACTACTTTGAAGCAGCGGAAGGTAACTGTAATATCACACTCCTCAGCTACCAAATATGATAATTGTTCAGTTTTTTTTTGGTTATTTAGAAAAACCGAAGAATTATCATAAAAAAAGCATACAGAAAATTTCATACTGTGTTAAAAATACAAAGTTACAAAACCTAAGGTGGCCAACCGACTAGCCTAAGTTACATTAAATCACTGAGCATACACCTTAAAGAAACATGAAACACAAACAAAATCTGAAAACACAAAGAAAAATACACAAAGTAACCACATGAAATTCTCATAGTTTTTGAGGTCACAGTTCTCAAACAGACTGTCAGTTCTCAAGAAAATAAAACTGAAAGGAAAGAACATATATACAACATAACAAAAATAATATTTTCGCTTTCACCACAGGCTCTATGGGTGGAGTACTCGGTTGCGACACTGGTAGAGGTCATTCACCTCTATACAACTTTTTGTCGAAGCACTTCACGCACTACACTGCACTACACAAAGCCTACTGTTGTTGCTGCTGCTGCTTAGCTTTCGGCATTTCCCAGGCAGGGTAGGGTAATTTGAAATGTAGATTTATTTTGCTGGCTTTAGCCGGAAAATTTAAGGATTTATTCGCCGAAGTGGAGAAGAAATGGGCATACACCAAATAAAAATTAGGAAAAATAAGGGTAAATGGTGTCCCCTCCTTTTAGTCAGATAAATCTTCTAGTAACATTTTGTAGGGTTTAAGGGAAGTAACATTGAAAGTACCCCTGATATTTTGACCAACAGGGTACACTAATACATAGAAATTTTTCCTAGGGCAGCTAGCAATCCGATATGGGCCTTCATACAAATACTTAAACTTCCTCATTTCTTTATTTATGCTAGAGGACTTATAATGAGTCTGCGCCAGTACCAGATCACCCGGCTAATAGTCGATTGCCTTCCCTCTTTGATCATGCCGCTTCTTCCTCCTCTGAGCTTTCTTCTTCATCTGTCGTTGAACTGTCTTAATCAACTCTTCACGGTTCACTTGACTAATGGTAGGAAAATCTACAAATTCGGTTACAATATGGAATGCCTTCTCGCCGAATATGACTTCCTGTGGCACTACCGAGGTAGAGTCATGTGGTATGTTATTAGGTATATGCTCTAAGTGTTCAACTTTAAGGGCCCATCTCTGATGGTTGTCTGTGCAGTAACATCGAAACCACCTTCCTATATCTCTCATTACTCATTCAGAAACATTACTTTGAGGATGATATAAGGAAGTTCGCACTACCTCTATCCCGACTTGCTCCAATCCCTCGGTCCATTTACTGCTACAAAATTGGGGGGCATTATCTGAGACAACCCTCCTAGGTTTTCCAACCTTCAGTACAAAATTGTCTAAAATTTTATTGGCCATCAGCTTGGCTGCAGCCCTCTTCAACGGGTACAATCGGACAAACTTTGAAAAAACATCAATTACGACCAGTATCTGTGTCACTCCACCCCTAGACTTAGGCAGTGGGCCATACACGTCAACTGCGACTAACTCCAATACATTCTCAGGTAAGATGCACTTCATCTCTCCTCTCCTCAACACATTATCCACCTTCGTCCTCTGGCATAGGTCACATGTGGACAGTAGCTTTGCTATCCTTCTTGCCATATTAACAAAATAACAGTGTTCCTTGATGATTCGGTGACATTTACCAGGCCCAAAGTGACCGTAACTCAAATGATGATGATTAATCAAGATATCTACATACTTTTCTGGTATCCACAATTTCCAGTCCTTACTTATCTCTGAATTTCGCTGAAAGACGACATCTCTATGAACACAATAATATTTTGATAATTTTCCCTGGTAATTGGGTTTTAAAATTTCTTCCTGCTTTAATCACTTCATCCTGTTCCTGTAAGGTCTTCATATTCTTCAGTAATTTTACAACTTCATTTTCTCCTGTCACCCCATGAATATAATGAAGGTGTGCTTCTTGAGCTGGCTGAATATTATTCTTCCCTTCGACTAAACCGACAGGTAAACGTGAGAGGCAGTCTGCTACCAGATTTTCTGCACCAGGTCAGTATCTAATTTCAAACTCAAATTCCTGCATTAGGAAGGCCCACCAGGTCAGCCTCCTGTGTACCAACCTGCAGTTCATCAAAAAAGATAATGCCTTATGATCTGTGTATATCACGGTTTTTTCTTCCTAGAAATAGTGCTCGAAACTTCTGGAAACACCATATAATAGCAAGGGTCTCCTTTTCTGTGGTATTATAGGACAATTCATGTTGATTCAACATCCTACTGGCAAATGCAATGGTTCTCTGCTCAATTTTCCCTCCGACATTGACTTCTTGAAAAACCTGTGCACCGAGTCCGTAGTGGGACACATCCGTGGCCACACACATGTCTAAGTTCCAGTCCGGGTGTGCTAACACAATCTTCTGTGACAGCTATCGTTTAATTCTATTAAAATCCTCTTCACAGTCCAATTCCAAGGTGTCCTAGCCTTCCCAAGATCTCTGAGGTGGACACTATTCAGTGCCTGTCCGGGTATGAACTTTCTGTAATACCCGCACAATCCAAGAAAACTTTTTAATTGTGTCTTAGTAGTTGGTCTAGGGAACTTATTGATCGCCTCTACTTTCTTGTCTCCAACGGTTATCCCTTCAGGCAGAATAACATGCCCCAAGAAATTCAATCTTTTCCTCAAAAATACACATTTCTTAATTTTTTAAGTCATCCCTCCCTTTTTCAAAGCAGTAAGCACTTCTCGTAGTGTCTCATGATGCTCTTCTAAAGTTCGTGAAGCAATAATTATGTTGTCGACATAAGTGTGGATTTTGTCTCTCAATTGCCTACCTAACACCTGATCAAGTGCCCTTATGAAATTGGCTACGGCGTTATTCACTCCAAAAGGCAGCACACGAAAATGAAAACATTTGCCTTCAAAACGGAAAGCAGTATATTTCCTCGAAGCTTCATCAATGGGTACTTGCCAATAGGATGCTGTTAAGTCCAAGGAACTCATGTATTTGACACCATGAAATTTTTGTAAGATATCATCGACTGGTAATGGATAGTCTCTTTCAGTAACCAGAATTTTATTAAGCGCCCTTGCATCCAAAACTAGTCTTATTGATTTATTCAGCTTTGGTTACTGTGACCAAATGGTTTACAAATGCACTATTTGATCGTTCGATCACACCCCATTCTAACATACGATCTACCTCCTCTTGTGCATTGCTTTTCAGCGCAAAGGGAATAGGATAAGGTTTAACAGTAAAGGGTGTGCCGTCCTTGATCTTGAAGTGGCACTGATATCCTTTAATTAAACCAGGTTTATCTGAAAATATCTCTTGAAACTCGTTAATAATTTCCTGCACCCGCACTTGAGCTTCCGCTTCATTGTCGAGCTGCTGTTGTGCGTACATTAAATCCTCACTGTCCTTTTCGACCAATAATTGTGACAGCTGCACTTCTTCCTCGCTAAGCTCATCATAGCATATAAACTCCTGCACCTCTCCTCTTGAAAGGACTCTAACTTGAACCGCTTCCTTTCCTTCTTCACAAATTTTGGTTTCATAACTTATATTCACTCTTTTCCCTTCCATAATAAATTGCAGACTATTTTCTTCCCAGTCCAGTTTAACCATTTTCTCGGCACGCCAATCGACTCCCAGAATTAGATCAACGGTTAATTTAGGGATAACAAATGCTTTTATTTCAATCCTGTGTCCTCCAATCTCACCATCTACTCGAATTTGCTGGGTGATTCTTTTAATTTTACCCTCATTCGCCACTGTAACTGTCATTCCTTGTACCGGTGTAAACATGCGTCAGGTTCATTCACAAGGATTTGAAATAGGTTCTCCGAAACACAGGATATGTCCGCGCCAGAATCTATCAAGGCTTCTACTTGTCGTGATTTAAATTTCACCAAAACAGTAGGTGTACGGGCCTCCTTCCTCCTTAAAATTCCTGCTTCTTCTAACAAATCTTCTCTCGGGTCGTTATTGTAGACTGAAAAGACTTGTGATTGGCAAGCCATTAGATTCACTTCATTATTCAAATTTGAGTAGAAAGTGCTAGTAATGTCCGTTAATCGCTTGTCACTATATGGTAAATCTTCGTCCCGTTGCAACCTATTTTTACTCTTCCATTTTATTGACTTCCTGTCAATTCTTTTCTCTTCTTCATATATCTGTGGCTTCTTCAGCTTCCCGACATCTTCTTTACAAGTTCCGCAGTCTGTTGGTATCGGTTCTTCATCTCCATAACGCTCCTTAGTTGACAGAAATGTTCCGCATTCTTCGTTTATTGCGCCAGCGGCTGCCGCGAACATTAATTTATTTTTGGCACAGGTACCAACACTGTTTGCGCCTTGACTGTTACGCGTGTGTTGGCTGCCGCCACGCGCGCCGGCTGCTCTGTCATGAAATACATAAGACTTCTGCACAACTTTAACCCCGTCCAGGCGTAACTCGCCTGTCTTCATCTTTTCCGAACAGTCAATTCCTATTAACATCATTTCACCCTCGTGTAATTTCCTTTGTTCTCTCCAAATGTGTTCCTGAATTCTTTCGTTTTCAATTTCAAAAATGTCATCTTCGCCTTCTCCTCTGATCTCGGATTCTTCGACTTCCATTTCCTGATCAAATTCATTTTCATCTTCTACCTCATCCGCCTTCAATTCTTCAGTTGTACCAGTTAATAAGATTTTCTCGTATCTTGTCGGTTCCTCTTCAGCCTTGTTATTAAATACTGTATCGTATAGACATATTTCTGGTTGATCCTTTTCCTTCCTCAATCCTATTTTTTCTTCTTTTACTAATAATATTTTCGCTGTATTTGGCCTCTTTTCTGCCTCCACCACTGGCGAAGCCTTCTCAGTGGCAGGCACTAGTTTAAATGTCTGGTGCTATCTTCTGAAACCACGGCTACCCTCTGTTCTTCATTTTGCGGTCAGTAGTTGTGATTCTGGAACCGCCTATGAGATTTTCCTTCCTCTGTGTTTTCCTTTTGAACTCCGTCTTGCCGGCATGAGTTTTCAGGTTCTTGCCGAAAATTTCTATTGCCTTCCCTCCGGTGATTTTCTTGTCGAGGTACGTTGTTTAGAAAATGAGAAAAATTATTTAGTCCTTGGTTTCTTGTCCTGTACATTCTTTGTTCTTGTACATCAAATCTTCCAAGCATATCTACAGCATCCTTTACGGAGCGAATCTTGTGACTAGTAAGTATCAGCTGTGTCTGTTCAGGTAACCTAGCCGCAATCATTCGTACATACTCTTCTTCACTATGAGGCTGGGCTAAGTATCGGCAAGATGCATAGCACCGCATGAAGAAATCGGTTTGCGATCCTCTTCTCGGGTCATAACGGTCACCGCACATTAATTCTGATTTTACGGCGATCTGCCGTTCTGCCGACCAGTAAAGATTCAAAAAATCTTCTTTGAACCGTGCAAAAGATGAAAATTCCTCCTCCAATTGCTCTGCCCACAGTTGAGGTCCTGCTCTTAAATGTTTTATTACCATATTAATTTTCTTCTTCTCACTAGCAGCCATAGAAGGTGGAAAATTTTCGAAATTTTTAATAAACTTTACAGGATGGATGCCATTTCGGTCAGAAAATTCTTCCCAATCAATCTTATCATCATAGCATTGAACAGGAACTACGGTGCCCTTTCCGGTTTCTTTGTATTTACAGAACTCTTCTCTCACTACATACGGCACTTTAATACTTCTTGTTTTATAATTAGCGGCGCCTGTGCCTTCATCCTCTCATCCACAAATGCGGCAGTTGACACTTTTAATTTCTCCAACTTCTCATCCAGCTGTTCCACCTCCACAGTTATCTCCTTCATCCCAAACTTCACTTCCGCATATCCCTGTCGGGTACCTTCTTGCAATGTTTGTAACTGTCCTTCGATCGTCTTTATACGGTGACAGTGACTATCGCTTTTTTCTTGCAACTGTGCATACTGTTCTTGCAAGGCGTCGGTTTCCTGGCGCAAACTATTAGTTTCACCGTTTAACTCTTGTTTTAAATTGGAAAACTGGGTTGCTAAGTCCTCTGCTTGCATAGTACACAAAGCACGATACTATTCCATATCCTTACGTAATTCTGCTATTTGGGATTTGTGTTCATTCAGAGACTTAGAATGTAACATTTCCGCGTCAGACTTGAGTTCAGCTTTTAGATTATCGAGCTTGGAATCAAAGGATTGAGTACTTAACTTAAGTTCTGAATCTAACTTTTCAAAATTATCATGGAGGATTTCAGTACTTGACTTAAGGTCTGAATTTAAATGTTCAAATTTATCATGGAGTATTTCAGTACTTGATTTGAGGTCTGAATTTAAATGTTCAAATTTATCATGGAGGATTTCAGATCCAAATTTAAATTTCCAAACTTGGAATTTAGTATCTCAGAATTCGTATTTAAGTTTTCCAACTTGGAATTGTGACATAGTGGTAAATTTAAAGTTAAAATGATTTATATATCTAAAGAAAAAAAAGAAAATAATACAAAGATTAATATTGTTTGCCCAGAGAGGCTTTAAAAGGATATGCTCTCTGAAAAAAAAGAAGTGAGGTGAGAATTGTTGAGTAGAGAAGACCACTAAGAAAAAGATTGATTTGGCAGCAGCTTGGAGTTGAATTGAGAGAGATCTTGAGTAGAAAGGCGAACCTGAAAATCTTCAGAATATAGGGACAGGCGCGATCGTTATTGGTGTTCAGAGAATTGTTAATGAATAAACTGTAAAAGTACATAACAAAAAACTACAGTATACAAATTATATTTATTTAATTATAAAGATCACTTGCTCACATAAAGACATTTATATGCGACAGAATTTTGGATTTCAATATTCATATTCATGTTTGAATTTAGTGAGCGCATTTCTGTTCTCAGGATTTCCACCGCCTCAGCGAGACTCAGACTAGCGTCTCCTTCTGTACCCGACATGATTATAAAATTTACACAGAAAACAGGATCACAAATTATGGCAAATTCGCTTCCCGCGAACCAGACAACCAGACCACAACAACGCCGTTATACACGAAGCGCCCGCTGCTGCAAGCTATCTAGCTAAGCATGCCACTTCAAGCAAAAAAAAGGAAACAAACAGGTTGCACTATAGGCATAACTACAGGTGGAGTTTAAATAATTGCTTCTGTCATCACTGATGACAAAGGAGAAGAAAATGTATTGTCAAGCTAGGAGAGAAAAATCTTGTCCGATTTTCTTCCTCGATATTTCACAGAAAAAAAGTGGAAAATTATCAGGAAAAAATTAGGAAAGGATTTAAGCCTTCAAAAATAGCCAAATAAGCAGCGCACAGCGCGTCCTTAGCTTTCGACGACTCTGCCCGACGATTCTTCTTTCTGCAAGATGCATCTTTCCCACCTTCGTCGTCTCGGCTGCCCAGCTCCGCGCCGAACAATGTGGAATATCTTCTCAGCTGCTCTCTGACCAACCACGCTGCCTTCCTCGTGTGGAACCTCTTCCGCACCTTTGGGTATTGTCGATACAAATCCGATTGTCGTCGTCATTATATCCCTAATTTTCCTTTTACTTTTGTGTGTTTTCCCAGGGTTTGAGAAAAAAATTGTCTCTCCTCCTAGTACTAATTTCTACCACACAGTCTGTTACGCATCACCATGTAAGATTATTGTCTTGTTTTATGTATATGAATTTAAGTTATGGTTTGCTTCTGATCTGATCACTTCAAGTAGTTTAAGACATTTATTTATTAAGAATTAATTATAGTTTGAGTACACGGTCGCCAGACAGTGAAACCAAAACCGTCCCCAGAAGTAATTAGGAGAATAATTAATAAAATTCATAAAGCAACATCAAGAAGAGCAATTACGTTCATAGCAAGTTTATTACGAAAAACACGTCAAACACATGCGAATGGTTTGGCCATCATCAAATTTCGAAATATAGCTATCGAAACTTCTTATCCAAAAGATTGCAGAATTCTTGTGATAAAAGGAAAATTACAGTTCGTATCTTCTTCCCACTAAATCATACACCAACACAACTCGGCTTTCACTGTTCATTTATATACTGTTCAAACACTCAATTTTATAACCACAGTTCTTATTTGAGACATAAACTTATTCTTACACTCAGTTAAAGATAAGAAAACACATTATACCGATCCTATATCGGCTAATGCCTACAATATGTGAGCCACGGTACGCGATCCGCTGTCTGCGACAATCCGCGCACGACCATTACTAGCGGGCGACTGACTTTAGAAAATAATGTATCTCTCCGCTCCAGAGATACTACTTTGAAGCAGCGGAAGGTAACTGTAATGCCACAATATCCAATATGTTTGGTCCCCTCGTGTTCTGTTCTACCACTTATGTAAAATCTCCCTCCCTTAATAAAGTATTTGCAAATCTCTGTTCTCTTGTGTTATTAGTCTTATTTCCCTCCCAGTTGATACCAGGTAAATTTAAATCCCCTCCCTCTAAGAACCTCATCTTCATCATTCATTTTTCCACTATGGTAGGCAGCCAATACCCTCATCTTTGTTTTTTTATCACCCCAAAAATCTACCCCTAGTAACTCGTGGTCACAATCTATAAACACTAGAGAACTATAGTAATCTTTGCTAACCAGTATGAATACCCCTCCGCTAATTGCTCTTCTGTGTGTGCGGTACACTCTGTAACCTCCAGGAAAAACCTCATTGCTAATACTCCAACTTTTCACCAAGACTCTACTCCTATAATCACTTTTGGTTCCTGTATCTCTACTATGTTTGCAAATTCTTACAAATTCTATTACTATGTTTATTATACTTCTACAGTTCACCAATAACGTTCTTATTTTTGGCTTTGTGGTATTTTCAGCATTAACCTTTTTCTTTAAAGTTGTAGCATCATCCATTATTGTTTCAACAGCTTCATCTATTTCTTTAACATTTGTGTTTTTTTCCCATCGTGCATCTACATTAAGTATCCATTTGATCACTTATTTTTATCTCCTCACCAACAGCCCTTAATAAAAAAAAAGGTGCAGTCCTGACCCCATCATAACTGGAAGTTTGGTCCCTTACAGCTGTAACTAACAACTCAGAAAGTACTTGCTCCCCATTCTTTTTAGGTTAAGTCCATGCCTAGTGAAACCACATTTACCAACCGTCACAACAGAAGTAGTGCCTCTTCCAAGTAGCATCTCTGTTTCCACAAGTATGTGCCTCACAGAATGGTTCAATTGTGTTTGACATGTTCAGATCAAAAGCAGAAGTAGTTGGTTGAAATAATATCAATAGATCATAGTGTATTAAATTTATTTTAGCATGGCAGAAGAGGAAATATAAGGATAAAAGTAGTGGCGAAAGTGACAGCTTCGAAGAAGAAAAATTGAATCAGAATTTCGCAATTGGTTGTGATGGTGGAAGTGCAGTGGCATTGTATCAAACCTATTGTGCTAATGATCTGGATTAATCTTTTAATATAATAACATTGCAAAAAAATTGTATTTTTTTTTTTAAATATTAACTTTTCATTACCACCTTTGAGTTCTGAATCTGCCAGGGATGCTGTGCTATTAAAAGGAATTTCATACACAACTGGTTAGAAGATTATGGACCTTGGCTGTCATAAGCTAAGAAATCAAATTATGTATATTTAATATGTGTTGTTTCCATCAACTACTGTGTAAAAGGTTTTATATCCATTTGTGGAGAGACGCTTTACATGCTAAAAAGACGTGCACAAATTTGGAAACAGCCATAAGTCATCTCAAAGGCTAAAATTAGCAGCTATGGCTGCAAAACGTTTTATTGAAGAATATGCCTGTCGATATACGAATACAGCTGATTTATAGCTGCCAAAATGATATTTCTACTATGTTATTCTGTGGTAGGCCTACGTATGACTTAGGTTTATCTTAGAGTGGCATCAGGAGGATGTTCTTGAAGATTTGATTAAATTTAGAATTGAAGTTGGTGACAAAATTTGAAAGATCACATAGAAGAGAGTGCAAAAAATACTACCTTCATACCACCATAAATTCAGAATGAACTTATAGGCACATGTTAAGATGTCATCAGAGATGGTATCACTATTTATGTAAATAATGTGTTTGCCTACACTATCTTGGCAAATGAGTGCATTGATATATCAATGAAAAAAACAACTTTCCATTGGTTTCTGACAAACAAGAAATGATGATTCAAGAAGAATTAATAGGTTTTGTGTAAATGGCTAACATGAATGCAAAATTTGCAGCCTTTGAAGTTGAAAATTTTGTAATAAATGTCACTGGTCTTTATCTAGAAAAGTATATTAGATAATTATATGATGCAGGAAAGGCTAGTGGTTTTCATAAAAAAAAAAAAAAAAACACATGTTACCATGCAGTTATAATTATGTAAAATATTTGCTTGGCGGTCAGTACATTAGGTTTGCATTTTTAAGGCAGTTAAAATTGTATTAACTTCTTGCTTAATTAGTTAGTTAAATACCAATTTTATGTAGATGGACAAATAAAATTTAAATTTAATATCATCACATTTCTTGTTTCTCTCATAGAGCTCTCTACTACATGCCATCCTTGGGGAATTACCACTGAGCTCAGGTTCTTTGGAAACAGATAAGACTTTTTCTTATGCCTCTCAGGAACCATGGCTTTTTGTTGGTTCTGTACAGCAAAATATTTTATTTGGACAACCTTATGATCGCAAGAAGTACAAAGAAGTGGTGAAAGCTTGTGCATTGCTAAGAGACTTTGAACTGTTCCCACACGGGGACAAAACTATTGTTGGAGAAAGAGGAGTGTCACTTAGTGGTGGACAAAGAGCAAGGATAAATTTAGCCAGGTATAACAAAAAGCTAAAAAAATAGAACTACAATTTAAACTATGACAGCACCTATTCAAAATTCTTTTTAAGACACTGCATCTCATTTATATTTATGTTTTTGTTGTCTGCAGCTTTAAAGTGAATTTATGTTGATTCATTTGTATGTGGTAAAGATTAAAAAATTAATTAAACAATTGGTGCAAAAATGTGCAGTGTAGTTAAACATTACCGTATGTTTTTAAAAATGTTAAATTTTAGTAAAACTAAACAAATAAGTATTTAGAATTTTGATTGATGTAGGTAGTATCATTAGAATTGTAGAATCCGTTGTGTCTAAAATATTGCTATTTAATTAGTTGTTAAACATTAAAAAGCAACTTGCTAATGGAAAAAATGTTATTCATAGATAAGTGATTGCTGTTTTTCAAATCAATCCTAATAGTGATCCTAAAAACTCAATTGAAGGATTAGCTTTAAAATTCAAAAGTGTAAGCATTATTTATTGGCTTGATCAGTCATAAATACAACAGTTTGTTATTTATTTCTAAAACATTAGCGTAACAATTAGCTTGTAAGAAAAAAAAAATAGCTAAAGAAATAAAAATAAAATTTATTCTTAAATTACTGATTAGTGTCATCACATTAGGCCTACATAATATCAAGTTAAATGTCATTGCATGTTTAATTTTGAAAATTCATAATTGTAAGTTACATTCATTTATTGTGAAGAAAAATATTTTTATCTAGTTATTAATCATGTAAAGGTGTCTCAAAATTTTAAAAAAATAATTTAGTTTAAAAAATGGAAAGCATTAGTTGGGTGAATGGGATAATTTTTATTAGACTACTAATACTATTACTATTACTCGGCGATTCATTAAAGGTATGTGGCGGAGGGTGCACTTCACCTATCTGGAAAGGTAATGGTTTGGAAGAGATATATAGGATATGGCAGCAATCTGAGGAAACCATGGAAAACCCAGATCAGGCTGGCCGGAGTACTTTATCGATAATTACTCCTGTCGGATTTTATGTTTACTTGCCCGGTAAATCCTTTCTATTCCACTCCCTAATAACTCGTGGAAAAAATGAATCTGTTCTAGCCCTGATTTCTCTTATCTTATTTTCATGGTCAATCAGAGATATGAACGTTGCTGGTAGCAATATTTGTTTACTGTCATTCCGAAATATGTCAGTCAAGAATTTTTCGTTTCTGTCGAGGGTAACACCTTTGGTGCTCCAGGTCTTCCCAACCTAACTCCTTCAACATCACACTTACGCTTTCCCTTCAACTATATATACCTGTCACGAATTGGGCGTCTCTTCTTTAGACCATCTCTAATGCCTCCATTAATCCCTTTTGATGGGGACCCCATACAGAGCAAACAATATACTAAGTGAGGCCACACTAGTGACTTGTATACAATCAATTTAACTTCCAGATTGCATTGTTTTAAATTACTACGTAGAAATTGAAGAATATGATTTGCTTTCCCAATTACATTCTCGATATGCTCATTCCATGACAAATTATTATGAATTGTTACCCCTAGGTATTTAGTGGAATCTACTGTTCTAAGGATAGTACCATTAATTGTATATTCAGAGCTAAATTGTGTCACCTTTTTACTTATATGCATGACTTGGCACTTTTTAGTGTTTAACTCCAACTGCCAATCTTTACACCATGCAATTATTTTCATTACATCATCTTGTAACAAACCACATTTTTCCTGGGTTATGATTTCACGATAAATAATAGCATCATCGGCAAATAATCATTTCATCCCCCTTATTATATTGCATAAATCATTAATGTATATGAGAAACAACATAGGCACTATCACGCTTCCCTGAGGAACCCCAGATCTCACTTCAGTAAGTGATGAGTGCTCACCGTGCGAGGTCCTCCTTATCCTTTATTTAGACTGCGACAAGAAAGATTGATAGCCCGCTTTACTGGTACTTGGCCCTAATATGCCTTTTTACGGTAGTTGCTATCACCTCGCCGTTTGTATTAATATAAAGTAACTTTTATTACTAAACCCTCAATCATCTCTCAATTTGAGCAACGGATATTCTAATGCTATGTAAATGACTTTCGCCACACTTTTACTATAATTCACAATTTATTACACTCAAAAATTCACACAAGATACAATGCTTTCACTGAAACAATATTCTGTACATATTTGAATCACGCTAGCCGAAATCAGTTTCTCCACATGTTCACCCTATGCTAGCCAAAAACAGTCTCTCTCGCCATATTGGCTTGTTCCTTCTGCGCCAACACAACCATACCATACTGCCAACTCTCGCAACATGAAATTACTAAACTAACTTATAATTACCCCGTTCTACACAAACTACTATGCTGGAAGACCTATACTATAAATAAAATATAAATTTATTTACAATCAATTTATAATGTAATAATATAACTCAGTAATGACTGGTGAGTGGGGACCTCACACATGCCCCCACTTTGCCACTAATTAGCACTTTTTTTTTGTAACCACAAAAGTTGATTATTTGGGGCAAAGTTCAACCCTTTCATCAGGCATTACGCCTTTGTAACAAAAATTACACATTTTCCATTACACCATGGTTCTTTACAATTTCTCACTCAATGTCTTTTGCTATAGTCCAGTAACAGAAGTTTATTAACCTTTATAATATATTACATTGTAATTATTTCTCCTCTCTCACCTTGTACAACTTTAAATCAGTTACATTTCGCAACCCAAACTTCCTTCTTGACTTCAGGGTACACGAGAATATAGGCATTCTAATATGGCTTTCCCTCCACTCGAAATGGCCCATGGAACACATTAAAGAATTTTTTAATTTCCGCATTTATCTCACAAGACCTCTCTTGCGTCTTCACCAATACCAAATCGTTCAAATTAAATTCAACAGGTTTATGTCTCTGGTCGTGCTTTCTCTTTCTTTCCTCTGCTTTCCTCTTCATTCTCTCCCTTACTTGCTTACAAACGTCTTCCTTAGATACACATTGACTTGCTGGAAAATTAATTACTTCTTTAATCAAATTAGGTTCTTCTTTATGATACATCAAAAAATATGGGGTGTAACCAGTACTCTCACTTGGTACACTGTTTACTGACATCTTCGAAATCTGTTACATAGTCTACCCATGTAGTATGTTTGTTACTACAATAGGTTCGGATCAACCGACCAATTTCTCTCATGACTCGTTCGGCTGGGTTACTGGCGGGATGGTACGCTGATATTCTTACAAGCTTCACTTTGTTCTCGTCCATACACTGAGCCCAACGTCTTGACGTAAATTGGCTACCGTTATCTGATAATATCTTCTTTGGATAGCCCACATTTTTAAAATAATCCTTTTCCATCCAGTCCACCAATATCTTCCCTGTAGCCTTTCCTATTGCATATAATCGCACGAATTTCGAGAACACATCCAACATGACGTAGACATAAGTAAATCCACCCTTTGACTTTGGCAAAGGCCCATACAAATCAACGGCTACCAGCTGCTAAAACATTCTCTGGCAATATACTCTGCATTAAACATTTAGTTGCTACAGTTGAAACTTTAGTCCGTTGACATCGATCGCAAGTCGCTATCCTCTTGGCCACCCTCCTCTTCATATTATCAAATAGCAAGACTTCCCTTGCTGCTCCATAATGCCCATAACTCAGATGTACATAATCTATTATGATCTCCACATATTTTTCCTGGCCAACATATTTTCCAGTCACTTGACACCTCTTCTGTTCTACGAAATAATATTCTGTCATGAATTTTATAGTACTTGGGCAGCTTCTTATTTCTAGGATCTCCTAAATTCTGCTTTATTAGCTTCAAGCACTCATCCTCATTTTGTTTACGCCTCATATCCTTGCAAATATCCTTAACTGCCTTTTCATGTAACTACTCCCTTCATGTAGAACATTCTAACCACTTTTTCAAAGCCAACAGCATCATCCACATAGTTGGTTCCCATCGGAAGTCTTGATAACGCGTCGGGAACTTGGTTTTCGCCACCCTTTATATATCTTATTTCAAAATCAAACTGTTGCATGTACAATACCCATCGGGTCAACCAACTGTTCATGAGTTTGCATTCGCATAAAAAGGTCAACGCCTTGTGGTCCGTAAACACATTTCTCTTGTGCCCCCACAAGTAATACTTAAATTTCCCAAACCCCCACACGATGGCCAATGCTTCCTTCTCTGATATTCCATAAGATCCCTCATGTTTGTTCAATATACGGCTTGCAAACGCGATTGACCGTGCTTCCTCCTTTCCGTCCACATTCACCAACTGAAATAGATGAACTCCTAGGCCATAGTTGGAGCTATCACTCCCTAAACAAAAAGGCAAACTTAAATCAGGATGATACAACATACCACTATTCATCAACTCATTCTTCAACTTCTCAAAAGCCTGCTGGCATTGCTCCGTCCACAACCAAGATGAATGTTTCTTCCTCAATTCCCCTAAGTGAGGATCATTGAATAACTGATCTGATATGAACTTTCGGTAGAAACTGCATAACCCAAAGAATGACTTTAACTGTTTCTTGGTTTTAGGCACGGGAAATTCTGTAATTGCCTTTATCTTCTCGGGATCCGGGCGTATACCCCGTGAATCAATCTGATGTCCCAAAAACTTTATTTCCTTCTTCGCAAATTCACATTTCGACATTTTTAAAGTCATGCCTCCTCTTTGTAAGGCAACCAACACTTCCTTCAAAACTTCACAATGTTTCTCCCATGTTTGAGTACTTATCAATATATCGTCGACATAGATGGATAATTTGCTAAGTAAATATTCCCCTAGTACTTGATCCAATGCTCGTATAAAAACTGAGACCAAGTCATTCAGTCCAAATGGAACCACCTTATACTGGTAACATTTCCCGTCAAATAAAAACGCCGTATACCTTCTCGATTCCGGAGCTAATGGTACTTGCCAATATCCGGCTGTTAAATCCAAACTTGTCATATATTACACACCATGGAATCTCTGCAACATTTCTTCAAGATTCTCAGGACGATCAGTTTCTCTGTCTACTATTCTGTTTAACGTCCTGGCAATCTAAAACCAATCTCACTGTTCCATCTTTCTTGCCGACCACTATCAGCGGGTTGTTGTACTGGCTACTACACCTTTCAATAATACCCCATCGTACCATTTTGTCGATCTCTTGCTCCACAGCTTTCTTCTTAGCTAGCGGTATCGGGTAAGGCTTCACGAAAAATGGTGTATGAGGCTTTATCTTTAATTGGCATTCATATCCTTTTACTGTAAGGGTTTGGGAGAGACTATACTAGTCTTTCCCAAACAAATGTCAACCTCTTCTTCACGTGGTGCACCCTGTTTGCACGGACGAGGCTCTGGTGACTGAAAGATTCCCGGTATAAGGAGTCACCCACTGCTTGCCAACGGCCTCTGAAAAGAGGGCGGAAGAGCGGGGAGCGGTTCAGGGCACCCTCTTGCCCTTGGGGTTGGGAACGGCCTTTAAAGGCAGATGAATCAGAAATGATCAATGGCATGGGGATGCAGAAGGCAACGAGAAACCACTGCATTAAAGACCCAAAGGGTATCCCGAGGACATGTAATCCTCTCAAATTACATATGTCATGATGGCTTCTTCCTGGGTAAAATATTCCGGAGGTAAAATAGTTCCCCAATCGGATCTCCAGGTGGGGACTGCTCAGGGAGGAGCCATCAGAATGGATAGAAACATTCTACAAGTCGGAGCGTGGAATGTTAGAAGTCTGAATAGGGCAGGTAGGTTAGAAAACTTAAAAAGGGAGATGGAACAACTTAAGTTAGATGTTGTTGGGATTAGTGAGATTAAATCGAAGGACGCACAAGATTTCTGGTCTGAGGAACACAGGATAATTAGCACACAAGCTGTCAATGGAGTCACTGGTGTAGGATTTGTAATGAACAAGAAAGTAGGGAAACGGGTGACTTATTATGAACAGTTTAGCGACAGGATTATTTTGATGAGGTTAGAAACTAAGCCGGTCCCAACCACATTAGTACAAGTATATATGCCCACGTCACAGGAAGACGATGAAGAAATAGAAAAAATAAACGCTGAAATTGAAGAATTAATCCAATATGTGAAAGGGGAGGAAAATTTAATAATCATGGGTGATTGGAATGCAATAGTGGGAGAAGGAAAAGAGGGGAATATTGTAGGAAGTTTTGGTCTAGGAGAAAGAAATGAGCGAGGAAGCAGGTTGCTAGAATTTTGTGAAAGATATAAGCTAGTAGTGGCGAACACACTGTTTAAGAACCATGCAAGAAGAATATACACCTGGAAACGTCCTGGGGATACAGGCAGATATAAGCTAGATTATATCATGGTCAAACAGAGATTCAGGAATCAAGTTCTAGACTGTAAAGCATACCCAGGAGCAGACATAGACTCGGACCATAATTTGATAGTAATGAAGTGCAGGCTGAACGTCAAGCGAATAAGGAAGCAGCATAAACAGAATAGACTGGAAGTAAATAAACTGAAACAATCTAACACAAGAGAAAAATTTGCAGAAATGGTAGACTTAGGTCTAAGAAGTAACTGTGAAAGGAGCTCAACCGAGGACGAATGGAATGCATTAAAGACCGAAATAATGAAAGCTGGCAAAGAAACATTAGGCTTTAGGGAACAAGCTGCCCGAAAACCTTGGATCACAGAAGAAATTTTGCAGCTGATCGATCAGAGGAGAAGGTACAAAAATGCTCAGGATGAAGCAGGAAAAGAGCAGTACAGGCAATTTAGAAATCAAATAAATAGGAAATGCAAAATAGCAAAAGAAAAATGGCTACAAGAAAAGTGTGAAGAAGTAGAAAAGGAAATGATTGCAGGAAAAGTAGATGTTGCATATAGAAAGATCAAACAGAATTTTGGAGAAATGAAGATAAGAGGTATGAACATTAAAGCTGCTGATGGGAAACCTCTTTTAAGGTCAGAAGATAGAGCTAACAGATGGAAGGAATACATTGAGAAACTGTATGTTGGGGACGACTTGAACAATAGTGTATTAGAAAAGGAAGGCGATGTCGACATGGATGACTTGGGAGATCCTGTTTTGAGGACAGAATTTAATAAAGCTCTGAATGACTTGAAAGCAAATAAGGCAGTTGGAATTGATGAGATCCCTGCAGAACTTCTTAAATCTCTAGGAGAGGAAGGAATCGAAAGATTATTCAAGCTGATATCAAAAAGTTATGAAACAGGAGAAATTCCAACTGATTTTAATAAAAATATCATCTTCACACTTCCAAAGAAACCACAAGCTGACAAATGTGAGAATTTTTGCACAATTAGCCTAACATCACATGCTTCAAAATTACTGACCAGAATAATATGCAGAAGGATGGAAAGGGTAGTAGAAGAGATAGTAGGTGAAGATCAGTTTGGGTTTAGCAAAAATCGCAGGTACAAGGAAAGCAATTCTGTCTTTAAGATTAATACTTGAAGGGCGGATCAAGAAAAACAAAGATACTTTTACGGCATTTGTTGATTTAGAAAAAGCTTTTGATAATGTTAGGTGGGACAAGATGTTCAAAATTTTAAAGAAGTCAGGTCTAAAGTATCGAGATAGAAGAATACTCTATAAACTTTATAAGAATCAAGTGGCTGTAATAAAAGTAGAGAATCACGAAAGACATGCATCAGTTAAAAAGGGTGTGAGACAAGGTTGTAGTCTATCCCTGTTAATATTCAACTTGTATGTAGAAGAAGCAATGAAGAAAGTCCAAGAAAAATTTCCATGTGGCATAAGTTTTCAGGGAGAAAAAATCAGTATGCTATGATTTGCTGATGACATTGTCTTGTTAGCAGAGAGGGCTGAGGATATTGAGAAGTTATTGAATGGCATGAAAAAAATACTGAAGGAAGATTTTGGACTGAAAATAAATCAAAGTAAGACAAAAGTGATGAAATGTAACAGAAATGATACCAATGCTAGCAGATTAAATATAAAAATAGGATCGGATGCAATAGGAGAAGTGAGTGAGTTCTGTTACTTGGGAAGCAAAATTACAACCGATGGCCGAAGCAGGAATGATGTTAAAAGCAGAATAGCACTAGCAAAAAGAGCCTTCATGAAAAAGAGAAATCTTTTAGTTTCAAATATTGATCTAGGAATCAGAAAGAACTTCTTAAAACTCTATGTGTGGAGCACAGCACTTTACGGCAGCGAAACATGGACTTTAGGAATACCGGAAAGAAAGAAACTTGAAGCATTTGAAATGTGGTGCTACAGAAGAATGCTGAAAATTAGGTGGACAGACAAAGTAAGAAATGAACGAGTTTTGGAAATGATGGGTGAGAAAAGAAGTTTATGGAAGAAGCTTACAGGAAGAAGAGACAGGCTGGTAGGTCATATTTTGAGACATGCTGGATTGGTTAATTTGTTAGTGGAGGGAACAGTGGAAGGTAAGAACTGTAGAGGAAGACAGAGATTAGAATATATGAAGCAGATAATTGAGGACATGGGTTGTAGGGGGTATGTAGAAATGAAGAGGTTAGCACAGGATAGGAAGGGATGGAGGATTGCATCAAACCAGTCTAAAGACTGACAACAGCAAAAAAAAAAAAAAAAAAATCCTTTTACTATTCCGGGACAGTCTGAAAACACACTCTTATACTTCCTCAATATTCCTTTTAAATCTTCCTTCTTTTCTTCGGTAACTCCCCTTAACTCATCAATATCCATTACATAGTTCGCTTCCATCCCACTTTCTGTTTCTTCACCCTCCATTTCCTCATCCTCTACAACTTTATCTTCTGTTGCTACTTCATACACAGCTTGCATGTTTACAGCTCCCTCCAACTCCTTAACTTTTATCGAACGACTTCCAAAGTTAACTTCAATATTTTCTTCGTTCCTTCCATACTTACATCTCCCCTTTGTAACAGTCAATTATAGCTCTAAATTTGCAAAGCCAGTCCATACCAGAATACAGTTAATGCTGAGCTCGGGTACCACCAAGCAAGCATGCTCCAATGCAACTCCATTTATTTCTAACACCAATAATATTTGAATTTTCACCCTCTTACTCAGTTTTCCGGTCGCCCCAATTACTTGAACTTTACTCACTGGCATTTCGGCAATCTTGTTGTTCTTCACTATTTGGTCATACAACTTGTGTGATATCACTGTTAATTCACTCCCAGTATCCGCTAGCACTTCGCTCTTCAAACTAAAAACTTTCACCATAAATATTGGATGCCTCACTTCCTCTTCTTTTTCCTTCAAAATTTCCTCTTGTAATAAATCCTTTTCATACTCCTCTGGAGACCACTTTAACACTTCTAACGTACTCCCATCTCTCAGGTGTAGCATGCTGTAAGTCTACATTCTCTCTACTGAATTGACTTCCATCATCTGCTTTGCATTCATTATTTCCCACAACTGAGCTTATGTCCTGTCTACCTTCTTCCGAAACTTCAACATTTGCCTCCTCTGGCATTTCATTTCCATCTTCATTGCTATTGGCATGTTTCCTCACAAGGAAAAATCTCACTCCTTCATATTCTTCACTGTCTAACATTCCACCTGATTCTTCTTCTTTCAGATTGTCATCTCCGTCCTCAGCTACCATTTTCGTCGCTATACTCTTCCTCATCTTCGTCACTTGTTCCAATGCTATCTTCTGTTGTAGTTTCATACATATCTTCCTCAAATTCTTTCGATACAAGCTCATCTGTCAACATCTCTTCTGCTAAAGTGTATTCTCTTACACTGCTACTACATTTCTCTTTGTTATCATGGATTCCCAGATCCATTTCAGCCAATTCTCACACCCCTTCTTTTCGCCAATCATATTCGCACATTCTTGCAATGTCCTGTGTCTCCCCTTCGTCTAAAAACTTGAAACATTCCCACCACCTCAGTGGTTCCTTCTCGTCACACACCCCTGATATCCAGTTCTTTCGATTTCTCTTGATTTTGCCCCCTGCTGTTGTAGTTTATAATCTGCATATCACATTCATTGACGTTTCTCTGTAGGTCCTCAGTTCTCTGGTAGGTGTTGCTGTCATTCCTGTTATTTCTGTTGTTTTGATTCTTTGGTCCAATTTCGACTTCCTCCGCTACTGAGCGGACCGCCCCAGTTGCGGCGCAGAGTTTCCCTCTATTCTATGGGAAACAAGCTGCCTTCCTCCATCTCTTCCTCCTGGTTGGCTACTGTTATGATATGACCCCTGATAGTCATGTCGCCCGTCTTCATTTTCCCTTCTTCCATCTCCAGAATTCCTGTTATACTGTTCCTCTTGGTGATATCCATTTCCTTGACCTCTGTTTCTGGTATAATCGTCCCTTGAATTCATCTGGTTCGACCCATTATAACTTCAATAGTCATTCCTCTTATCCCCTTTCAGGCTTTGCTCATTCGCACTACTCCAGCGGTCCAACCTTTCAACTATTTCCAAAAAATCTTCTATACTATTCCATTGAACTACTACTAGCTTTTCTTGGACAGCCCTAGGCAATTTTTGCAACAGAACTTCTATTTTTTCATCATCACCGACTTCTTGATCCAGGAAGCACAATTCTTTCATTACTGCTTCACAAAAATTCTTCATGCTACCCTCATGTCTACTATAATAGTGACAATTCCAAAAATCTCTCCTCACATTTCTTTGTTTTCTCTGTGACCAATATTTGTTCAAAAATAATTAAAAAAGTTCCTTGAAATTATTACATTCTTCAACACTGCCACAGCTCCATACAAAAGCATCCCCTCGTAGCATATTCTTTATATATCTTATCTTATCCAAGTCTGACCACTCACAAGGTAATCCATTCTTATAAGCTCGAGCAAATTCTACCGGATGCACTGCTTTTTCCGGTTCTAATTTTACTTCCGGTAATTAAATCTGGTTTGTGATGATACCACCAATTCCCATAGCAGTCAAATTTCGCCGTTCTACTTCCCCAAATTTCTTAGTTAGATGTTTCACATCTTCCTTCACCTCTTCTTTGACTGATTTCATCTGGTCATCCACTTGGTTAAATGCTCCTTTCACTTCCTTATCCATAATCATAAATCTCTCTCCCAGCCGGTAAATTTGTTTGGAGTTGGTTTCAGCTTTTTCTTTTAATTCTTCAATCCCTTTTGCACAGTCCTTTTGGTTTTCATAAATTATCTTATTTTCTTCCCGCATTGCTATATGCCCTTCTTGTATTTCCTTCCTATTTTTCTTCACTGCTTCTTCCACCTTTTTGTTGCACCAGACACACTACATTCTGCTTGGTAGCCTCTTCATGCTTCCCAACATAATCATACACCATTGACATTTCTTTCTCTATTTTTTTTGTTGATATCTTCTTTTAATACTTGTCTTACACTCTCTATCTTCCTGTCACATTTTTCTTCCGACTGTTGAATACATCTATCCATTTCAACAACATATCCTGCCTTAAAATCTGCACTTCTTCTTTAATTTTTTCGGTCAAATTATTACAAGTCTCGGTAATTTTTTTCCATTTTTTCCGCGATTTTTTTTATTCTTCTCTCATATTCTCAGTTGTTTGTTTTGACTCTTCTCTCATTTTTTCCAATAAAACAATTAGCATCGACATCTCGCCGCATTTCTGTTTCTGAACATCAATTTGTTTATTACCCGTCTCTTTTTCTTGAATATTAATTTGATTCACCGGTATTGGTGTTGACATCACACTAATCATGAAACTCTTTGACACGACTTCACAAACATCACTATCTTTAACATCTACATCAATACTATCTTTGGTTGAATACATAACTCCGCTTCCCCCCATGCCGTCACAGCGACTAACGCAGCTAGCTTCAAGTTGAATTAAACTCGCTGGTCAAGTTAACTCCACTTCCCTCCCTTTCAGCTGAATGCTCGACAAACCCTGAATCTTCATTGTTACAAACAATACTACCATTATCCCCATCTTTAGAATTTAATCTATCACTGCAACCCGAGGATTTGCCCTTAATTACTTCCATTTTACTTATTCACAGCCAAATAAAATAATATTACTACTGAAATATCCCGTTAATTCACACGCAAAACACAAACATAAAATCACTTCCAAAATTTTCACAACGCCGCTTTCCGACGCAGAAATACTCTTTAATGGGTACAGAAACCATTTTGAACACAGACAACCTTTTATGAATTACTTACTTTACACAGAAATGGCCACAGCACTGCAAACATAAATTTTACAACACACAACAAAATATGCATCAACATAACATCACAATGGCTTTTACACATGCATTTATCTTTCAGTTACCAAATTAAATAAAACCCTTCCCACTATTGCTTTAAAAAAATTCTTTATTTGCTTAACTAAGGTCTTCTCAGCATTTAAATCTAATTTGGACAATTTTTTTTTTTTTCTTCTTTTAAATTTCCACGACCATTCTTATGACAAATTTACAGACTTTAATTCTTCTGAAATCAACAAATGTTTACTTCTGATTTTCATTCATTTTCAAACAGTTGCATTTAACTGTTCGTTCTTTTAAGGAACTTAAATCACTTTTTATAAATTCATTACCGGTGTTTTATTTTCCGGAAGTCATTGTATCAAATTCTGCTTGCTGCCACTCTTTTGGAAAATTATATTGAATTTCTGTACTTGCCAATGCTGCGATGATCTTCTCGTCTGCTAACCTCTGCTCCAAAAACTGCTGACTCCCGTCGAAGAATATCCAAGGTCATTCTTGAATAAATGCATATATTGCGCTTGCAATATACTTATCCTGGCAGATTCGTCGCCACTATGTGAGGGCCTCCTTATCCTTTATTTAGACTGCGACAAGAAAGATTGATAGCCCGCTTTACTGGCACTTGGCCCTAATATGCCTTTTTACGGTAGTTGCTATCACCTCGCCGTTTGTATTAATATAAAGTAACTTTTATTACTAAACCCTCAATCATCTCTCAATTTGCGCAACGGATATTCTAATGCTATGTAAATGACTTTCGCCACACTTTTACTATAATTCACAATTTATTACACTCAAAAATTCACACAAGATACAATGCTTTCACTGAAACAATATTCTGTACATATTTGCATCACGCAAGCCGAAATCAGTTTCTCCACATGTTCACCCTATGCTAGTCAAAAACAGTCTCTCTCGCCATATTGGCTTGTTCCTTCCGCGCCAACACAACCATGCCGTACTGCCAACTCTCGCAACATGAAATTACTAAACTAACTTATAATTACCCCGTTCTACACAAACTACTATGCTGGAAGACCTATACTATAAATAAAATATAAATTTATTTACAATCAATTTATAATGTAATAATATAACTCAGTAATGACTGGTGAGTTGGGACCTCACAACCGTCAAGAACTACACACTGTGTTCTGCCCTTCAGAAAGTCTGTAACCCAGTCGCATATTTGTCTAGATATGCCGTAACCACCTAATAAGCCTAGTGTGAGGCACAGTGTCGGAGGCTTTTTAAAGTCGAATAGAACTAAATCAACCTGGAATTGCTCATCTATAATACGGCTCAAGTCATGAATTAAAATAACAAGTTGTGTTTGGCAACATCAGCCTTTTCTGAATCCATGTTGATTTTGGTTTAAAAGCTCACCTTCATCCAAAAACCGCATGACATTTGAATATATGATGTGTTCTAAAATCTTGCAAAATATTAAGGTTAACGAGATCAGCCTATAATTTTGAGAATCATTAACATTCCCATTTACGATGGCGGTCCTCCATTCGGCTGGTATTTTTCCTTAATCCAAGGAGGCATTATATAATTTCATCAGATATGGTGCAATTTACTTTTACGTATCTAGAGTACAATCTTGTAGGAATACCGTCTGGTCCAGGAGTCTTATTGGGATTTACATTCATAAGCAGTTTAGTTATTCCCCCGACATCGAGATCATTCATAATTTTGTTGGTACTATTGTTAAATATCGGAATCTCCTCTATTAGGTAAATTAGGATGCATGCATATAGTAGTATTTTTAATACTTCAGGTTTGACCGAGCATGGGTGGGTGAGTGATAATGCTCTGACCTTGAATTCAAAAAGTAGCAGGTACAAATCTCTGTCCTGTGACCCAGAGTTTTGTTTCATAGTTTCTTGTAAACACACTCCAGGCTAATGCCAAGATGGTTCCTGCAAATGGGCATGGTCAAGTTTCTTCAAGTCATATGCCCCCAGTATTTGCTCACCTCTGATGTCCTTCATGTCACTGAAGCATAAAGCCATTTAAAAAATTAAATTTGTTTAGGGGATACTAGAAATTTTTTGGAACAATCATGTCTGGAAAGCATGGTGTCTGTTGCAGGTTCATGATGATTGGTGTGGATTGCTGTGGGTATAACAAGCTGTTTTGTTGGGTATATAGAAGAGAGAGCAAAATGAAGTTACATGTAACACTCTCGTGGCTTTCTCCATTCTGTTATAGCGATAGAAAACTTTCAGACCAGAAAGAAAAAAATCATGTAGATGGGCCAAATGATTAAGGCTCTTAATCACTGCATATGTTGGCAGAAAGGAAATTTGGTGGGTTTAGTGAGGAGGCTGATCATGATGGCTGGGAGCAGGAAATAGACCTGTAGTACAAATAAGGTAAACAGTTAAAGAAGCCAAATACTTCAAAATTGTGGAAACAAATAGATTTGACCTTTTACCAGAGTCATAATGTAAAATGCTTAATGTAGGAATAGGTAAGATGCATCAGGCCTTAAGGAACAGAGGCTTGGAAAGGAAAAAACATAAAGGAAAAATGTTTCTGCTGCTACATAGCATCACAACTTTTTTTTTCAACCCTAGTACAACATTAGCTCTGATTATAGAGAGTATAGGCTCACTTTGTATGGGTTTCACTAAGCATGATCGACTAGTGATGGTGTGTTTACAGGGAACAACAGTACTGATAGAACAAGAGTTATAGTACAGATAGTGAGTGACCTGAGGAAGTTGTGAAGAAGATGCAAAATACATAGATGGAGCACATGCAAGTCTTAAGTCAACATTATATACCACAGTTTTTAGGGTAAATGTGGAGACAGAGGTGCTGTTTGTCAAGCGCATTAGTTCTGACTTGTGGTTGCACCAGTTGATCCCATTTGAAGGTGGGGTTTCACTAGACATGGTCTACACCTAAGTAGAAGGGGAAAGGAGGTGCTTTCTGAGTTGTGAGCTATAGGTGGAATGCAACACACTTCCCGTTATCATAAGGTCAGATCTGTGTATGTCTCAAAAGAAGGTATAGGGGGGTATTTTCGGGATAGTTAGCTTAATGTGTAAGGAATCACATTTCCAATTATAATGAGTTCTGGAATGTGCCTATTTTAGGATAGAGGCTAAAGAAATAGTCAAAGCTGATGAAGCACTAAGATAATGGTGCACAACTTAGAAGAAGGTTAGCAATGAAAACATCACATAGCCAGTTTTAAGACTATTATTGTGAAACATAAGACTACAATTAACAAGGAATAGAGTTGCTAATGAATGGATAGAATGTTTATAATGGTAAAGTCTTGGTAAAAAAATCCCCATTATTTTGATGTATGTTACAAAACTGTCCTTACTGAATTTTATAATGAAAAACAAATTTTTATGTTATTTTATTATATTTGCCAAACTTTGATATTTAATTTCCAAGAACTACAACTCTGATCGAGCTGAAATAAACTTTATTCTTATTCACAAAAATTTTACTTTCCAATGGTATTTTATTTTCATCCCTAATGTACTAACTTCCTGTACTTTCATTCATTATACTCAAATTAATTGTCACCTAATGTTTATGAGTTTTGGCGTCATTGTTTGCCATATTCATAAAAGTTTAATTTTACTTTCACTGCCTGAATATTACTGAAATCAACAAACAAAATAAACATTCATGATCCATGAAACTTTATCTTTCATCTGAATGTACTTTCCATGTGGTCAGTGACATAATTCTGCTAATTTTCAAAACCGTGTAACACATAAATTTCTATTTTTCCATGTAAAGAACCTACTTTCCATTCAGCTATTGGCTGTATCTTTTCATTTGTTGTGTGTTCAGCTATTAACCATTAGTGTAATTTGAATTTTTTTTTATCATAGAATAAGCTGATTCTAACGTAACTTTATCATGTGGTTATTTTATACTTAAATTCCTCAAATCACTTAAACAAAATTTTCTAGACCCTAAGTGTCAGACCTCATGAGAATTGTAATTTTATTTTACCCATCTGAAAATGATTGTGGCCAAAAGGCTTACAAAAAATTAAATCTCCTTTTATTACTTATGAACACTTACTTGATTGAATTCTAATTACTAACATGTTTTCTGACTCTTAAAACGCTTGAAAACTTTTTTAAAAGTGGTTTGCAATAGTTTTTCTGTGTGCTACGGACTCTTTTGACTAATTTTGATGATATATCAGCAATAATAACAATCTGTATTCTAATAAATGAATTTGAAATCAGAAGATGGGTTATATGCTGATGACATAATGTTGTATAACAGGATCAAAATTGAAGAAGATTGTGAACAACTTCAGGTACATCTGGATTGGATATCTATCTAAGTTGGTGAACATGGGTAAAAGGTAAATTCAAAGAAGAACTGTCTTATTAGCTACTCAAATTAAAAACTAAAATGTGACAAAGGAACTGTTTGGTGAGAACCTGAAGCATAAATATACTGGCATGATATTTGATAATAAACTTAACTGGGCAAGTTCATTTATTTGAGAAGCTGATGAGGGGATATACTGGACAAGTTATGCATTGTCTGGAGTCTGCACACGTCGTCTATAAATACTAGCTAGAGAATGGTCACGTGCCAGCTGTCGCTCACGAATCAACAGCTATCACATTGTTCCTTCATGTTGCTTTTCATTTATTTACGGCAATTAGATGCAGAAATTCATCTAAGGAGAAGGGTATTCAATGTTTAAGCTACTTTATCTGTATCACTTATAAGAACTAGGTTAAAGCATAACCTAAGAATTTTTTTGGGGGGACAGTAAGAAATAATGAAGTTTAATAAAAACTCAGAGAAACATATGTAATCGTGTAATTTATCAGTCAAATAAATAACAGTTATCCATTTTCGAAATTATAGTCTCCGTCATTTAAAGTAAAATGAATTTATTCAAATAAAATCCTAGTCAAATACTCTGAAATCTAACCAGAGTATTAAGGAATCTAATTTAGAACATAACCTAAGAATTTTTTGGCATAAGTAACAAAGAAAGTTTATTAAAAACTCAGAGAAAGTTTACGCGAAATGTATGAATCGCAAAATGTATCACTCAAATAAATGACAGTTAACCGTTTCTGATATTATACTTTCCATCATTTAAAGTAAAATGCATCTAGTTAAATAAAATCCTAACCAAATACTCTGATATTCTAACCAGAGTAAGGGAACTAGGTTAAAACATAACCTAAGAATTTTTTTGCCAGAAGATAATCAATAAAGTTTATTAAAAACTCAGAGAAAGTTTATACGAAATGTGAGAATCGTGAAATGTATCACTCAAATTAATGGCAGTTATCCGTTTCTGATATTACACCTTCTATCATTTAAAGTAAAATGCATCTATTTAAATAAATCAGGTTTACTGGAGATAGCTATTCCATCAGGAATTGGCGTCATAACACTGCAATGGTCAAACACAAGACTCCTCTAGAAATACATTCCGAAGTACTTTTAACTGTGTTATGCTGTTTCAGACTACCCAGAAATAAAACTGATATTACATGGATAGCAAAAGTTTTTGGGATTACATACTTTTTTTATTTTATTTTTACTTTTTTTCAATTTCCTGCAGAGTTTTTGAAATAGAAGGGTGTACTGCGACTTTTGACTCACCCTGTACTGTATTGCCATGTGAAATGCAAATAAAATATGTAGAACATTACAAAATCAAGGCCATTAGCATTTTGTAATAACAATTCCATACAATTAAACAACTGAAAAAAAAGAACTGCCAGAATATTGAATTTAAACCATCATTTTTGACAGACTCGGAGCTAGTTTTTCCACTCAGCTTGCAGCCTGTGGTATGGTTAATGGTGAATGTAAGCAAACACAATATCATGCATGCCATTAGTTCAGACTTTAGCATATGGTATCATCCCACACTGTAACACATTTTCTTGTCCAGTGTTGTGTATCCAGTAGTTCCATTAGTTCCACAAAAGCTTCACTGTCATAGCAGCATGCCCTGTACAGTCTACAAAGTCGTGGTACGAAAAATAAGTTTCCTGGACACCAGTCCTTATGCCACATTCGAATTCACTCAAATGCTGATATTGCCCCCATTGATGTTGACATATCATAATGGCCTTTGTTTTATAACACAGCAACAACTGAGCATGGCTTGACACTGAGATGCCTGGCCACACAAAAGAGGGCACTGATGATCATTTGTGCATGCCATCTCACTGTAATATTAAACACTTATTACAGTTCCTCAATTCTACACATCCTCCGATTTTAGAATGATTCGGACCAATCCTGCTGGGTGTTGAAATTTTCACAAACAGTATTATAATGTATGAAAAAGTATCAATGTTAAAAAGAAATTTTATTGATATCATATCAGTTGGAAGGAGTATTTACATATAAAATAATATATCATAAAAGACACTACTATGCAACATAAATTTGAGTAATGATAAGCACATTATTTAAAATAGATAAAGACATGTGGACTACTAATCTGTTCTGCATATAACTTGATAGATTGTGGATTTACCTTTATTTTTAATTTTTACTGTCTTTCCATATTTTCTACTATTCAAAAATTAATTCTTAAATATTTTCAGATATTAAATTTCAAAATTTTGCCAAATTTTATGTGCACAAACCAGCATTCTTTATTTGTATTTAATATATACATTTTCCAACTGGTTTGTGTTACAATTACTTTACAATCTGAGCCTGATGCCAGTTTATTTTTATAAAATGAATCAAAATACATGAACAGTTATTAACAGCGAACTAATTTTTGCCTTCGGTAATCCATTGACATTGTTTCTCAACAATGGGTAAACATTGTTTTTGGGGCATTGTTTATTACTCTATATCTCACAACACAGTAACAGTTGATTGTACCAAATCTTGTTCTTGTTTTTACTCTCTCCATAACTTCACATTTCATGGGTGATCTTCACTTAAGCTTCTTCTCTGTTTTTGAATCTTAGTATGTTTGGGTGTTTGTTTTCCTACAGCTTTCTTTTATTATTACTATAGTATGTTTCAATTATATAAGTTTTGACTTAAATAATCAGCATTCAGTATGCTGCACACACTGCATGATGTGGATAGATTATTCATATATGCATTGATATAAAAGTATTTTTTACTTCTTTTCAGAGCTGTTTACAGAGATGCAGATGTATACTTACTAGATGATCCACTGTCTGCTGTTGATACACATGTTGGGAAGCAATTGTTTCAAGATTGCATAAATGGCTATTTGTGTACTAAAACACGCATTTTAGTAACCCACCAGCTACAGTATCTCAAGGATGCTGATCTTATTGTTATTCTCAACAATGTATGTTGGTAAATTACAATTTACTAAAATACAATGTAACTTGTCAATACATGGAATATGTTGCAAAATATCTTTTCAAAATGAGAAAACTTTTAACAGTGGCGGATTCAGTGGCTTCAGCCCCCTAGCTCCCTAGCCCCCCCCCCTCCAAAACAACAAGGTCCACCCCTGACGACATGGGTTTTGGGGAACTTTTTTAAACCTTTTTTTTTTTTTTTGCTCTACAGTTTTAATAAGGGCGGCAATCTGGAATAATGAGATTTCTGTCGGCGAACCCCTCCTTCCCCGAGTCAAGCCCCCCCCCCCCCCAAAAAAAAACAAAATCCTGGATCCGCCACTGACTTTTAAGCATTTTATAGGAATGTTTGCAGTTCCTTGGATAAGCTAGATTTTTAGAAGTAGAGGCTGTTTGGAGTTGATTTACCACTATAGAATCTTTAGTTGACCAGTGAGAAACATTTCTACCAGGTTTCATCAAAAATGACCAAGCCATGTCAAGAATGTAACCAAAACCTTGACTAACCTCTAACTCACCCAAAAGGGTATTTATTTTTATTTATTTATTTCCATGCCCGAAGACTGTACAGACTGAAACATGTCAGAGTTTATACATTTATAATGTCAATAAATTTTTAACTATTTGAACAGCGTACATTGCATATTACACTTGAGTTCCATAAAAAAATATTTTGAACATCGCTACTCTTTTAAACTAATTACATACATTTTTATTTGTAACAGAAAATTAATAATACATCAGAATTCTTTTATGGAATATAAATTGCAAGGAAAGGGAAAACGACTCATCACTCACCAAAGTTGAAGGCAACGATGGGAGAACATATATCATGGATACACAAATATACACAATTTTCAGTTATTAAACCTTATTCATGTTGGAGAAAATAAGTCATGAGGCTCAGGAGGTGTGCACACGCCGAGGGTTGCCCAGTCATGTAGCAACCCTGCACACCTCCCGAGCCACATGACTCATTTTCTCCAACATGAATAAGGTTTAATAACTGAAAATTATGTATATTTGTGTATTCATGATATATGTTCTTCTCCCCTTGCTGCCTTCAACTTTTGTGAATGATGAGTCATTTTCCCTTTCCTTGCAATTTATATTGCCTAAAGCAGTTTCCTTAGTTTAATTTACTAGACGACCCATGCAAAAATTTCGCGAAAAAAAATTCGGTGAAAAGTGAGGTTGAATATGATGTCACCAAAGCTGAGTCATTACTCTTCATACTCCTACTTCATGTATCGATTTTGGTTGTATATCCAGGGAGATAAATGGCTAGAGACACAAAAAACACATTTTAGAAAATTGACATTTTTGCCCTTTAAGGGTCGAATTACGAAAAATTCCTATCTTAAATTATAACGTTACCACGGGGGAGACCTTAATCTTTAGTATGATACCTCATTTATCTATATCGGTTTGATATCAAGTGAGATAAATGGCACGTGACAAAAAATGCGTTATAGAAGCATTTATACTTTTTCCATTTAAGGGTTGAATTCCAAAAAACATTCTTTCTTAAAATATGATGTCACCAAATCTGAGACATTACTCCTCATAATCTTACTTGATTTTTCGATTTTGGTTAGATATCCAATGAGATAAATTGCTTAAGACACAAAAAATGAATTTTAGAAAAATTAACATTTTTGCCCTTTAAGGGTCGAATTACGAAAAACACCTTTCTTAAAATATAATGTTACCATGGCGGAGACCTTATTATTTAATATGATACCTCATTTATCTATATCGGTTAGATAATAAGGGAGATAAATCGCTCGTGACACAAAAATGCGTTATAGAAAAATTTATACTTTTTCCCTTTAATGGTTGAATTCAAAAACAATTATTTCTTAAATATGATTTCACAAAGGTGAGACATTACTCCTTATAATCCTACTTCATTTATAGATTTTTGTTAGATATCCAGGGAGATAAATGGCTCGAGATACAAAAAACGAATTTTTGAAAAATTAACATTTTTGCCTTTTAAGGGTTGAATTAGGAAACATTCCTCTCTTAAAATATAATGTTACCATGGCGGAGACCTTATTCTTTAATATGATACCTGATTTATCTATATCGGTTAGATATTAAGGGAGATAAATCGCTCGTGACACAAAAATGCGTTTAAGAAAAATTTATACTTTTTCCCTTTAAGGGCTGAATTCCAAATACATTCTTTCTTAAAATATGATTTCACAAAGCTGAGACATTACTCCTTATAATCCTACTTCATTTATTGATTTTGGTTAGATATCGAGGGAGATAAATGGCTCGAGATACAAAAAACGCATTTTAGAAAAATTAACATTTTTGCCCTTTAAGGGTCGAATTACGAAAAATTCCTTTCTTAAAATATAGTGTTACCACGGCGGAGACCTTAGTCTTTAATATGATGCCTCATTTATCTATATCGGTTAGATATTAAGGGAGATAAATCGCTCGTGACACAATAACGAATTGCAAAAATATTGATCCTTTTGCCCTTTAAGGGTCGAATTCCGAAAAATTTCTGTCTTAATATATGACGTCACTAAAGCTGAAATCTTAATCTTTAAAATGATACTTCATTAAACGATTTCAGATCGATATCCAGGGAGATAAATGACTTGTAACACAGAAAACAGCATTTTAGAAATATTGACATTTTTGCCCTTTAAGGGTCGAATTCCGAAAATTCCTTTCTTATAATGTGATGTACCCAAAGTGGGGACCATAAGCTTCAAAATGACACCTCATTCATTGATTTCGGTTAAGTATGAAGGAAGATACAGGATTGTGACAAAAAAATACCTTATAGAAATAATATATATGATGGAATATAAGACCTTATTAAGTAGATAAATTGTTAATTTCATTTTAAATTCTGGCCCTGTAAAATTATTATTATTTTTTTTATATATCATCTTTCATTTTACTTTATTGCTGCTTCTTTACATTAACCAATACAATTATACTTTCATACAAACTTCGCCGTACTCATACCATCTCTGCTTCTCATCTGTTCTCTATCGTTCAAAGATCCTCCTCCTCCTGTACTGTCCAGAGATTTTCATGTACTTTTCATTTGGTAATAACGCTGCTTGGAATTCTTTGATACAATACTTAAGACATAATAATAACCCGATATAAAACACTTTTAACAACATACACATATAATCAGTTTACATTAATCAGAAACAAAATAGTGATTCGAATATCAATAAACACTTCCCATTGAAATAATATAAAACAAACATTAATTATTAATTATTTAAAAACTGAAAGGCTGTGTATTCTTACACATCCCCTCGGCCAATTTGTCACCAAAAATTTGTCAAATTTTTGTGTGATTTATCATCACACCACTCACCCATACATACATTTTCAGCCATAGTTACATTCATTCACACCCCGGTATAAGTTCAGATCACATTTTTTTTTTTTTTTTCTAATCCTAACAATTCCTCTGCTTCAATATTCTCATGTGTCACTCCCTCTTCATTTTCACTTTTCCCTTCGTTGCTTCTTTTTCCTTGTCCTCTCCGCCATCCTTCTTCTTTTCGAATTTTATAATGTTGCGGCCTTCATTATATATATCAAGCCCTCTCTTCTTCTTCACTTTGCCTCTCGTTGATTCTTCTTCTTCACTAACTTCATCACACTTCTTCCTTATTAAGAAACATCTCACCTCGTATTCATCTTCTCTTGCCTCCTTGTCAGCTACAAGTGTACAGTACTCCTCCTCTTCTTCTTCTTCTAACTCTTCTTCGGTATCTTCATAACTCTTCTCGTCTTCAATTTCCTCGTCCTCTTCAGTTCCCAAACCATAATTTCTGTCATCATTTCTAATGGAAACAATAATCGTTTCATCTTTCCTTTCCATCTCTTCTCCTGTATTTTCCACGTTACTGTCCCACTGAACCATTCTCGCCAGGCCAATTACTTGATCTGATGCTATGTCATCTTTCTTAGTATCTCTAACTTTGTCTTTTTCCTCTATCTGTTCTAGACATTCCCACCATTTCACTGGTCCACTATTCTCACACATTGTATTGTTTTCTTCATCGTCATCTCGCCGATTTTCTCCGTTTTCTTCTCTCTCATCCTCCTCAATTTTCATTCCTAACTTGTCTTCGCACGCCCTTCTTACTTCTTTAATCCAGTGATCAGTTTTGTCTTCTGTTCCTTTGTCAATCGCTCCTTCAGAATTTCCAACAGGATGATCGGCTTGATTGTTATTATCTTTAATCAACTTCTCTTGACACTTTCTTCTCGTAAAGTCTTCATCAAAATATGCCGTTACTTCTTCCAAGATTACTTTTTTGTGTCTATCACTAGTAACGGACATTTTAACTTCACCACCAATATCTTTCCCCGTATATCCATCTACGTTATTATAGTCATAATCTGGCTTATCATCCTCACGTTCAACGCTTAGCTGTACATCTTTTCTATTTTTCCAATATTCCATTAATTTAAGACTCATAAACCGTATTTCATTATCGATTTCATATATGGCAGAAGTGATTTTTGACATATCCAATCTGCCACAGTAATTCTCCATACTCTCTTGATACTTATCCAACTCTAACCCTACTTTGTCTCTACACAGTTCTATATTTTTCACCATACCATACTTCCTTAACTTTTCAGAGTATAATAAATTCACTTCTCACTCCCAATTAAAATATGCGATCATCCTCTCAATATTATTTACGTCAACATCAAACTTTTCCACTTCTTTCACATTACATCTCACTGAAACTATTTTATCCATCCACTGTTTCGTCCTCCCAAACAAATCACATACCTCTATTATTTCCATGTTCAAATGACAATTTTAACCTCTTCTAGCTTCAATCCGAAGATTACAGGATTCTTCTATTTCGAGCTAAATAATTAGCTCTGTGTCACGGTCACAGTCGCCACATGTAAAATTATTTATTTTTATATATCATCTTTCATTTTTACTTTTATTGCTGCTTCTTTACATTAACCAATACAATTATACTTTCATACAAACTTCGCCGTACTCATACCATCTCTGCTTCTCATCTGTTTTCTCTGCTATTTACGTCAAAGATCCTCCTCCTCCTGTACTGTCCAGAGATTTTCATGTACTTTTCATTTGGTAATAACGCTGCTTGGAATTCTTTGATACAATACTTAAGACATAATAATAACCCGATATAAAACACTTTTAACAACATACACATATAATCAGTTTACATTAATCAGAAACAAAATAGTGATTCGAATATCAATAAACACTTTCCATTGAAATAATATAAAACAAACATTAATTATAATTATTTAAAACTGAAAGGCTGTGTATTCTTACAGCCCACTTAACAACTTTATTTTCTTGGGGAATTTGTTGTACAATACTACCTCTTTTTTGAACAGATCTTTTAGTGCATACTGTTTATTTCCTCTCACTAAGAAATACTTGTCTTGACCTCTTGCATCACTGTTGTGAATGCTGTGATTGTTTATAGTTTTACACAAGCTATTTACCACAAGGAGTATTACTTTAAAATGTACAAAGCATAGACTGTAAAAATTTCATTTTTATGAAAAGTAGGCCTTTCTGTCCTATGTCAAATATAAATCTAAGTGTCCTTTTTTGCACCGTAAATAGTCTGTCCATGTGGCAGTGTGCAGCTACTTCCCATACTTCAGTGCCATATGTTAAGTGGGATTATATCAACCCCTAATATACTGTTAGTTTGAAATCAATTTATAAGCTACTGGGATATTCTTTGTAATATAATGGAATTTCTATTTATCTTTTAGCAAGTTTCACTAATATGTGCCTCGAATAATAGGTTAGCATCTACTGTGATACCTAAGAATTTTTCAGATGTTGTCTGTAGTATATTTTCAGCATTGCAAGTAATTCTCCAGAATGTGCATGTTATTAAATGGCATGTAAACAGTTTTAGAATGAAGTTGTTGTTTATAAAGTGCTGATTAATGATATCAATTATATTTTGGGTTCCACTGACTATTATTATATGTGCCTGATGTTAATATTGCAGTATCATCAGCATACTTAGAGCTATTATGTCATTGTGATGTGTCATTGACATAGGGGATGAGAAGCAAGGGGCCACTGGTATGATTTACATTTACAGTATTTTCAATAACAGAAAGAGAAACATATGAACTGAATTTCAGCAAAATCTGCCCAGCCTTTGAAGTAAAGTAAATATGTATATAGATTAATCTATGTAAAAATAGATTTTTAATCTTGCAAACAGTGAATAACAGCCAAGAAGAATGCATGCCGAAAAATTGTTGTTTTGAACAGTGATTGAACCTCCGGTAAGCGGCATGGGAATACAACAAGTTTACTTGTACAATTATTTTCACATTTCTATTTTATCAATTTCTTTATTGTCATACAATCAGCATTTTTAAAAATGTAAGTGATTTTATTCATTACAACATTCAAGCATACACGAATATATTGGTGAAATTGCTTTATCTGGATAGAGTTGTCCATGGCTCAAGTAGGTGGTTGTGAGGTTAAAGCCCAAGGTCCACAGTATCTGTCCGTGTGCTTTATTATTGCCACAGCATAGCAGACGTTTACAGGAAACTGCATGCTTTCAAAGAGGTAGATGATATTATTTGATATAAGTGGTATCAGGTGAATAAAAATTTAGTACCGACTACCACATTCCATCAAAATCAACATTTCTAATAAATGGTCACTTACAGTCTGGTCCCATTTAATAAGTTTGGTGAACTCAAATTTTGTTTATAGGATAATAACACACCGAATTTAAATTTAATATGACATCCGGCCTCAGCTAGAACTCGATAGGGTGGGTGATGACCTCACCTTGCACAACACCAATATTGATGGAGTTACAGGCAATGTTTTCTCTATCTACGCGAGTTGATATGGTATTGTGGGTCAGGTCAATGTTTCTTACTTGTAGAGCCAAGAGTTCTCTCGTTTGTTGCTTTCTCTATTTTACAGTAAACTGATATAATTGGTTCTTAAGACAAAGAAACAGTTACCCAAATGGTAGTTGGAATTCAAGAGCAATAAAACCAAGAAATCTTGTGGATTAGGATTGCCACACCTATGTGCCCATGTATTGACTGTCAGTTGCAATCTCATTATATGGGGCCAGAGGTTTCAGCTTTTGGGACAGACATTGACTTCATCTGCTCTGTAGACTTGTGGTACTAAAGGCAATGTTTGCCTGAAGTCATCACCAAGCAACATTGTGATGCTTCTCATTGGTCTTTTGTTTTGGCAGATGTACTATTCACATCCTCTAATGCCTTTCAGTGTGCCGTAGTACATTAATCCTACACAATCAGACAACAATCTCCCACAATGCGTGCTTTGTCATTTTGTCACTGTTTTGAAAAAGGCACAAACTGGTGTTTCAGTGATGTCTAGATCAATAGGTATTTTAAAGATTGCATGTGCAGTTTTACCACCAGGCAATGATGTGGCTGCTTATTCCTGATGATGCAACAGCTAAATCAACCTTGCCTTGGTTGAGCCAGAACCAGATTAGCCACATAGCAGTAGTTAGCAAACGCTAGGGGCCTGCGCCTTGTGGTGGACCCCGCGCCTCCTGAAGGTTACCACCCCATCAGGCTAGACGGGCGACTTGGCAACCAAAACAAGCCCCCTTCTTCACATTTGCTACGGGTCATGTGCTTATTTAATCCAGTCCTGGGTTAAGCATTTGTGCCATGATAATTTTCATATGAAATGTTTTTCCAGTACCACCAATCACATCCAAGAAAAAAAATTTCCTTGAGTTGTTTTTAGAAATATCACAAACTTGATGAAAGACTATCTTCTGCTCTTCTATTAATTCTGGTAGATTGACTAGAGTATCCTTTATTACAGTAGAGTTATCACAGATTTCAGTGAAGTAGTCTCTTTTGCCATGCTGCTAACTATTTGAATTTGGTCCAGGTTCTGTCAAACCATAACTGGCAGATAATTTCCATTGACTGATGAAACTGTGTTCTTGAATGGTTATCAGGCAGATATTCAAAGATAAATCAGGATGAATAAATCTTCTGGCAAATCTTCTTGATATTTTTGCCAGAGTTGTTTTGGATCAGCCGATCGAAAGGATACCAACATCATGGAAAACAAATGACACAAGCAGTGTGGAATGTTACTAACACAAGCCTCATACAGTGTATTATGGTAATTATGAAAAATTGCACTCAGTAAGTGGTTATAAAGGCTTGACATCATCAACTGTTGCTTGCACATTGAAGTTGGGTCATAAATATATACAAAATCAGCCACATATATTAAAATTCAGTATTATTCAGATGTACCTAAGTTATGTTTCTTAAAAGCACCTGGAGCACCTTCTACTGTAACACCTCTTCATTGCCGATTAAATACACCTTGTTACTTGTTATGAGTGTTGTAGGCAGGTACAGTAGTGTTTTAGTGAAGTTTTCCATCAAACATTACTGGAAAAAAGACAATAAGGTACTTTGCTTTGGACTGGCAAAATGCTCACCAAGATTATCAGGGACAAAGTGTATGCATTACCCAACCTCCAAGATGTTTGACTCGCAAGTACATCTCAAGTATCAGAAAATTGAGAATAGGCCAAAGAACCTCAGTTGGACAAACGTATCACCTGGACTGGTATCGACTAACTTCATCCCTATTGTTCACTGAAATGGTTGCTTGGCATGTGATAATAATAATAAGAACCTCAGTTGTCACTCGGCCACTTCCTTTATTCACATATTTACATATGTACTCAGCTGACTTAATGATGTTACATATTTTGACATTTATGTGAGCTCCAAAAGCTTTTAATTGCACTGTGAAGTAAAGTATTACCCATCTGTTATCAGGACATCTTATTGAACAGACAGTCTTATTTCAGTGATGAAACCACTGTGCTAGGTCAACGTTGATGATATTATGGATAACCATCCTTACCTATTATAGTTTGTTCAAATGGAATTCTTGGAAATCTCTTTCTACAGAAACCATATCACATGCTGGGGATGTTAGTACTAAGTGCACCTAAAGGGCTATACACAATACAAATCTTTACAATAGCATACAGAGATGGATCCTGATTTGGATCTGGAATTACAGCACTTATAATGCAATCCTTGTCGTCAGAATGCATCTTCTCCCACAGTCATAAAAGAATGTTGATGCAGTAAACCACCCTTATGGCATTTCAAACTGCACACAAAAAAAAGTACCACACTGAATATATTATCCTCAGTGATAAGATTTACCATTAACTTGAATTTTAAATGGAATACTCTTGCCACTATGTTAACCTCTATCATGGCAAGCTTGTCCTTGAAAAATTTCTTTTGTTATCTTTGCCCACTTTGAATTTATTTAATTTATTATTATTTATAAATCATTTATCATGGATCCCTGCTGGGGAGGACCTCTGGGATGTGAAACATTTCAGGGTTAATACACATATGTAGAATATGAGTCATAAACATACTGAAAACAAACATATATTACAAAGACAAATAAAAGAGAATAAAAATAAACAATAATTTTTACAACTGAGTTATGCAGAAGGTCATATTGAATACAATTAATTATTTTGTTCAAATTCTTGAAAGGAGGAGGAGCTGCCAATAAGATAATTTCTCATTTTTTCTTTAACTATATTTTATTATCTGCAAACATATTTATACTCTTGGGAAGTTTATTTAACAGATGTATCCCAGAATAATTAACTCCTGTTTGTACTAATGACAGAGTTGTTTGTTTTGTGCAAATTATTTCTGTTGTTTGAAAATGTCTTGGGCATGCGGCCGGATCAATTGATCGTGGATGAATGAATTTTCGACGGCGTAACATGCCATCATCTTCAGGTTGCGTTCTGTTTCTTGTATTGAAATTGTGTACCTGTGAGTTAGATATAAATAGATTAAAATGTTCTATGACAAATGTATGACAGAATATATATACCGAGAAGTTATTGTAAGAATATTGAGTTTTTTAAAAAGTTGTCTGCAAGAAGTTCTTGGTTTTACCCTACACAGCATCCTAATAGCTCTTTTCTGTGCTATGAAAACTTTTTTACTTTGTGAAGAGTAAAAACAGTCTAAAATTTTCTGAGGGTGCCCTGTAAATTGCTGTTACCATGAGCTCTTTCTTACCATATTCCAAGTTTTGTAACACAACATTCAATTGTTGTTCTATACAATACTTACTTACAACTTCACTGTTACATTGAATATTATTTTTAACAAAAATGGCAACTCCCCCTTTCTCCATTTTACATCTAGAGAAATGAGAGCTTAGTTTACAATTTGGGATGAATAGCAGAGATATTCCTGTGTCAGACAAATGATGTTCAGGTATTCACAAATCATCTACATTAAAATTTCTGGAATTTTGAAACTCTTCTATGCATAAGGTTTATGCATCAGTTTTACTAAATATTCCTCTTAAATGTTGGTGGAGAATAGTGGTCTGAACACTTTGATTCAATGACTTTGAATTGTTTACTTTATTAATACATACTGGTATATCATTTTGAATGTCTAATTTCAATAAGCATTGATCATCAGAGACATAAATATCTTTTAGACATCTTAATACATTTATTTTATTTACCCTAAAAAAGGCTGCAACTTAACACCACTTATAATACCTCTTTCAGTCACCTGGCATCCCCTGTTCTCATCAGCAATAAGAAGTGAAAGCTTCCTTTTACCTCTGAAATTCAGATGGAGTCCATGGTGAGTATAACTGTCCCTACCAATGCAGACCACATCTATCAAACCAATGTGGGAATTTTCTGGCTGCCAGAGAACCCTTTTCAATGTCGCATTTGTACGCCTAATTTTATGCCACATCCAGGGTTTATCATAACACTCAAGCTAACCCACAAATCCCACATTTGTCTGAAGTGTGTTCCTGGAAATGTGAGCAATGTCTTTCTTAATTATATCATTGAGGTCCTCACCAACACTATTTCCTGGTCCCCCCACAATTACAATACCATCTTCCTCTGACAAATGGTCTTCCACATTTGCTACACTTCCAAGATCTGCAGTTGGTTTGAAAATACGGCAGACTTCATAATCTGGCCACAAGTCAGACTGAACCATCTCACTGACCCCCCCCCCCCCCCCCAATGACTGCTTCCAAGTAACAGTACCTTCCTGCATTTACTTTTAGATACCTCTTGAACAGTTGAATTTTTGCTAAACATAATGAATGGGTCTGGATGCCTACATTTTTTCACATAAGAAAATGCATCTGTGTATATTCCTGCATATAACTTGCATAAAACTCGAAGACCAAATTAAGAGTGGACACAAACCTTTAAGACTGATGTCCTGTTGTTTCTAGCACCTAGACATAACTTTCAGCATGCAGCCTTATTCGATCTGTGTAAATAAACATTAATCACACCCCCTTTATTTTCATGTAAAAATTGACAACTAAGCTGCTAAAGAAATTAGGAAAGTATTGCAAATAGGCAAAATGATCCTGCCTTTTTTGTAACATAAAGCTATAGAACTGCAGTTCTTAACATTTTTGATTGTAATATCTTTCCCCAGTTGCAGGGTTCACTTGGAGTAAAAGAAATTATAGTAATCCTCGCCATGAATATAATTGAGGGAATACTGAAGATCTTCATATTCATGATGTGTATTGCTAATCCTTTGCAAGTGGTCATCGCAGGTTCGTAGCACAATGTCATCTCCTGCCGAACTCGTGACCAGTCTGGGCAACAGCAACGTAATTAGTGGTAGGAGCATTGTACCAACCTCAATGCTCTTCAGCGAGTTGTCTATTATTGTTTGCCCTTGGTGACAGATTCTAGTTAAGCTTTGATATTATTGATGTATGGGCTTATATCATGCAGTATAGCAGCTAAACTTGACATTTTAGAAGTTTCAATATCCAATGTGAACTGGTTTGCAATAATCAGCTACAATAATCAGCTACAAAGTATATTTGTATACATTTTGATTCATTTACTAACACAAGAATCCACTCAAGTGATAGACTTGCTCCTTAAAAGGCTCCCGTCAACAATTTATCTAGGTCTAGGCCACCCCAACAACATCATAATTTTGGGGACATTCAAAATCATTTTTTATTTTTTTAGCTCTATTGTCTAATAAAGCCTACCCTCACCTGATTCAAGGACCCCTCCCTCTCCCCAAACCAAAATCCTGGATCCACCCCTGAATGTTACCCAAATAGAAGTGATCTTAAAGGTTCTAGACTAACCGACACAGTCCGTTCAAGGTTTTTTTCCATTTAAGTGCCTGACAATGATCAAAAACTAAACTTTACATAACATAACTTTATTTAACATAATTAAAATTAGAAGGTTAAGAAATGCCGTTCCTATCCATTTCAATCTATGGTAGCATATCAAACAGAATTCAGTCTTCAGAAGAAACCGTAAAGGTTCGTATAATCGAGACTTTGTGGGTGCTAACTGTCGGTAGTTAAGTGCATTTCATAATGAGTAAATGTCTATGATACATGTTTCATGTTGAGAAGAGGCCTCTGTGGCACAAGTATTAGCATTTCGCTCATGTAGAGCTGTCAAATGAGTCTCACGTTGCAGCGTGAGACCACGCATTGTGCTCATGCAGAACTGACAAATGTGTTTCACATTGAGTGAATTTTTCTGAAGATGTGGACTGTGTAGAGCGTTGATATTCAGTAGTTACTTTTGCATATTGGTCATTGTCATTTTCTTAAAAATGAATCAGTCTGAGGCTTTTAGTATTTTTTTAACTTGTAGAGAGATTAGATCTTTTTTCTAAAAGGCATATTAAATTGTTTTTATGCTATAAGGTAATTAGTTTTTCCAAACTCTACCTCTTAATAATAAGTAAGTATCAAAATCATAAAATGAGGTATGAGTATCGACACTGATACCAAAGTATCGTTATATGGGAACTAAGTAGATTGTTATCTTCAGCAGGAATCTCCAACAATGCCTGCCCTCATGCAACTGCTCCCATTCAGGTCACTTTCTCTGATGATTAAGACATGAAAAAAAAAGTTTTAATCTTAAATAGGAAAGTATTAGATGAATGACATTTTAGAATTGACCACATTATCAACTGAATGTTCTTTTTTTTCGTGTCTCTACTTTGGCTAAATTAGATAATGTTTCAACAAATAAGTAGGCCTACTGTAATATAGTAATTGACCATTTTTTATTTATGCTAATAACTTCCTAACTTGTTTTCACAGGGAAAAATTGAAGATCAAGGAAGATTTGATGAGCTTTTGTCCAATACAACAGATTTTGCTAATTTGCTTACAAGCAGTCAAGAAGAAACAGAAACTGTTACCCAAAATCAGAAAAACATTCTGAAAAAACAACTTTCCGTGGCATCCACATATGTAAGTAGACTTAAAATTTGGAAAATTATTATTATTGTGACAAAAATTACAGGCCAGTAACTTTTACATCAGTTGTAAGTAAATTAATGAAAAGATTGTTGCGGTTTCGTGGGTCATCCACCCACATCTGCTACCACAATGTTTTACTTTCAATCTCGCTCACTGAAATATAATGTGCATAGTTTAAACTCTTACCGCAAGTTCCCTCTAAAGATACAGATTCTCTTGACCGGCCGCCACTCAGTTTCCAACTGAGAACATTTAAAGACTACTGAATGAATAAACAGTTATTTCACAAAACTAATTTTAATTCATTGCCTTCAATTTTTCCAACACCACCAATGTTATAAACTTATCGGACTTCTATTACTCCAAAGTTGCAGATCCGGTTAAAGTAGAACCGCTATTTGTACATATTTTACTCACATCCACACGTTTACAACTTTCAACTTAACACCAACCAGACTTCTCCACGTCCTGCGACCAACTGCCCACCTTGTGGCTACCACAGCACCCACCATGCGGCCCCCGGGGCTCACCCTTCCGTGGCCACGGACATGGTGCCGATGACGTCACAAACCAGCGCTACTTTCAAACACAAAGTGGTACCGCTACAACCCCCCTTAGTTTATCCTTGTTATTGTGAATTTCCAATTAGCAATGGCAATGGTAAATTCAAATTAAGTCCCCTTCCTGCTATTTTACAATTTCCACACCTCATTCACACAAAATACATACAAAACTCCACAAATTGATGTAGCAATACTTACAAATATCACATTAACCATAAACTGCTATATTTTTTTGAATGGTTGGTGTTGGAGCAATATACAAACATATCAAAACAATACATATCAAAATACACATTGGTTCCAAAACAGTTTTCTTTCTACTAAAATGTAATTATAAGACAACCAATATAAATTGTCATGGACATTAAGATATAAATTAATTGAAAATGAATATTTCCTTACTGTAAACATGAAATACAACATTAAAAGCAACAAACAAATATAAAACATCATGAACATCAAAATACACCACAGTAACAAACAACTATAAATAAATAAACTATAAATCATGAACATTCCCAACGGATCATTCCTTACCACTAACATCAAATACACAAAAAGCCGTTGAAGGATTACATTTTCCCCCCATAAAACCACCAAACTCTCTCTAGTCCTGCCACGGTAGACAGCATTATTGGAAACAACAACTCCAAAATCTCTAGTTTTTCCATGTTAAATACAGTATTATTCCAAAACAATGGTTAATTTAGCATCCACTATCCACACGGCTGTCCCATAGATCAAAATACAAATATAAACAAACAGTTCTGTCATCAATACATACATTTTTTTTTTTTCACACTCCTTACCCTACACTTAAATTTTAATTCACTCACACCATCTGTAAGAGATGCTTCCCAATGGCACCTTTCGGATAGCAAGTCCCTTTCCAGACCTCACCACAGTTCTGACCATCAAACATCACCAAAATTCTGTAACACATTTCCCTTCTAGGTTATTCACAATAATATTCACTAACATTAAAGTCATATATACACTAAAAAAAAAAAAACATTTTACGGAGAAATCTAGTCAACTTTCAAACATCTATATGGTTTCAATATTCTTACATTGTAATTTCCCTTGAATCGGCCCCTATCTGGATCAATTAAAGTGTATGAATTTTCATTTTCGAATGGAAGTACTTTGAAATGGCAGCACCTCCCCTGGTATAAAAAAAAGCAGTGTACTTCCTCGATTCTTTGTCAATTGGCACCTGCCAATAGGATGAAGTGAGGTCCAAAGACGTTAAGAACTTTTTTTCCTTGTAAACTTTGTAATATCACGTCGATTGGTTGAGGGTGTTCCCTTTCCATTATTAGTACTTTGTTTAAATTCCAAGCATGCAGAACCAAACGAACATATAGATCCGCTTTTGTGACAATTACAAGAGGGTTATTGTATGAACTATTCGATCTTTCGATCACACCCCATTGAATCATTCTATTAATTTCTTCATCTACTAACTTCCTTTTCACTATAGGTACTGGGTACGGCTTAAAGACAAAATGCTTGTCACTATTCACAGTGAAATGACATATATAGCCTTTTATCAAGCTTGGTCTATTTGAGAACACTTCATCAAACTCTTCAATAATATCCATTAATTTCCTCTTTTGTTCGTGGTCTACCCCCTTTAAGACTTTTATTTCTTCTCTTTCCGCTTTTCCGTACTGCATTGCTGACACACAAAATTCCACTAGTTTCTTTTGAAATGAAGACTCTTTAACATCACCCGTGCCATTTGTAGCAAATGACGATTTAATGGAACCTATACTTTTCTCCCTCCACAAATTTTTTAACGGTACTATATCTCTTGAACCCTCTCCTTCAAAACAGTCAAACCTTTACCACAATAAAGCCCAAAAAATTCTGTATGCTTCGAAACTTTCCAGAAAGCTCACCGGGTGTATGTTCCCATTGTCACTAAATTTAACAATTTCAAATTTTTCTAGAATATTTACTGTAACCTTTGCCAAACCACCAAATGAATTTTTCTCTTGAGCATTTTTGATTTGGTCCTCTATTTGTACAAATTTATGGTCTTGGGACTGTATCTTGTGGTTAATGGAATGTACTTCAAACCCTATATCTTTGACCTTAGTATCTAGTACTTCAACTTGTTGAGTTAGCTGTCTGGTAAAGCATTTGTTGTCTTCTGTATGATTGTGGAGTGTTGTGTGCCTGTTCTGTAAACCTGTCATCTCTTTTGCTAAAATTTCTACCTTTTCATCTAGTTTCTTATTGTTATTTTGTACTGTCTGTACCTTTTCCCCACAACTTATCAACCTCCCCTTTAAATCATCAATTTCCAGTTCAGTGTTTTGTGAAAGAGTCCCTATTGTTTCGATATCTTTAGTTAATGTTCGCCTACCTTCTTCACAGCTATGTTTACAATTGTCTAATTTATTAGAAACACTCTCCCATTTATCTAACATGTCTTGACTATTCTCCTTCATCTTGAAATCCCATGAATCCTGTAAGGCTTCTATTTTACTACCCATTGTATCCGAATCTTTTTCAAGTTTTAGTAGTCTTTGACTGATAACAGCTGATTGATTTTCCAATTTTTTGCTTATGGCATCATGTACATTTTGTGTATTTTGTTCGCAATTTGCTTTATAGTTCTCAACTTTGTTGCCAAGACTGGACACCTGATCACTAATATGCTCTTTCAAAGTGGAAATTTGTTTCTCCATAACAGAAAACTGACAAGTGGTTCTGTTTGCAAGACGGTTAATACTATCAGATTGTTCTTTCATCATATTCATCAACTGCATCAACATGTCATTCTGAAAGTTCACTGGGTCTTGCCCACCATAACAGGGTTCCATGGAGAGATTAATTTCAGATGGTGAACCATTAGTGAAATCTCGAAAACTTTCACTTGGGGTAGAAGAAGCATTGGCAAGTTCTGAAGGATTCACTAGAAGTGGTGAGGTAACATCTGAGATGGGAGAAGTTGGGGTGGCCAGTTCTGCATTTTGTACAAAAGTTTGACTGTCTTGTATCTGAATATCTAGTCTGGGAGATGTAACATTCAGAACTGGTGACCTGTTATTAGAATTGGATATCTCTACATTGACATGAGGGTCCCCACTTTCATATAGTTCTTCCCCTTCCATTTTAAATAATTTCTCTTAAAACAATATACCAGCAAAGCCAAAAAAATTTATACAAAAATTCCGTAAATCACACTATTCCTCAGAGAATGCCCTTAACACATGGTTAAAATATTCAAAAGTATATATCACATATCAGTAAAAATATCACAAATTAAAACAATGTTGACCAAGAGAAAAAATTTTGCAGTCATTAAGAAATGTTATGAAAATAACTGAAACTGTAATAAAAGAAACTGTAGGATATCCTTCTAAAAGAATACTCAATTTATGAAAAACAAAAGCAAGACCCTGTAAAGTTTACTCAAAAAAATCTTTATGTTCTCTTAAACAAAATTCTCTGTTGGTCTAATTTAGATGCTTCAACCAAACTAAAGTTTCACTTGCACCAAACGAAATAGTTTATCTTTCACTTTGAGGTTAACAACAAAAGTTTCCAATAAAATCAAAGTTTTCGTGTCGCTAACAAGTTAGTAATTAGTTTCCCTTATCTTTTAACTGCCGTTGTTCCTCAGAGACGTTCCAAATTTCCTGCTCCGCGTCGATCAGCCAGCCAGCTGATATCGCCAAAGTTGTTCAGCACGCAGGCAAGTTGTTGTCTTCTCGGCCAGCGCCAAAGATGCCCCGCATGTAGCAATCGTCGGCGTCGTTCACCAACGCCAAAGTTGTACCGCCTACCGCCGAAATCGACTCTTCCACTCGAGCCAAAGATGCTCCGTCGCTCAAAATCCGTTGTCTCGTGACGTCATTAAGTTCCCGCCTTTCACGCGTGTTTGTACAAAATAGCCAATTCCTACTTCAACACGCATAATTTCCGGAATTTCTAAATAAAAACTCGCAGAAACTGCTCTGGTCACTAAACGAACGCCATGTTGCGGTTTCGTGGGTCGTCCACCCACATCTGCTACCACAATGTTTTACTTTCAATCTCGCTCACTGAAATATAATGTGCATAGTTTAAACTCTTACCGCAAGTTCCCTCTAAAGATACAGATTCTCTTGATCGGCCGCCACTCAGTTTCCAACTGAGAACATTTAAAGACTACTGAATGAATAAACAGTTATTTCACAAAACTAATTTTAATTCATTGCCTTCAATTTTTCCAACACCACCAATGTTATAAACTTATCAGACTTCTATTACTCCAAAGTTGCAGATCCGGTTAAAGTAGAACCGCTATTTGTACATATTTTACTCACATCCACACGTTTACAACTTTCAACTTAACACCAACCAGACTTCTCCACGTCCTGCGACCAACTGCCCACCTTGTGGCTACCACAGCACCCACCATGCGGCCCCCGGGGCTCACCCTTCCGTGGCCACGGACATGGTGCCGATGACGTCACAAACCAGCGCTACTTTCAAACACAAAGTGGTACCGCTACAAGATTCATATACCAGTACTATACAACCACATAAAAAATATTTTGAGGGGTGTAAGTAGTTTTAAAGTCAACAAGTCAGTAGATTATATGCAAGACATTTCAGACAAAATTGACAATGGATGCCAAATTAATAATATAGAGCTAAACCTTTCAAAGGCTATTGATAGAGTGAGCCATAAAATGGTGATAAGTAAGATAAAAACTATAGAAGTGGATTAAAAGTATTTTCTGTATAAAACAGTTTTTAATAGCAGAAATCAAAAAGTTAGTGAAGGGAATGCAGCATTAAAACACAAAAGTCGGCGACTGCTGCTAATGGCTGTGGAAGCTCAACTGACTGGATCACTGCCTTAACAGGAAATATTCAAAGAGAAAAACAAAAGCTATCTAGCACACTTTAAATCACACATCATGCACAGCAACTTGCGGTACCTGAAGCATTTTGGAAAAACTCCATTGGAAATAGGTAAATTATTTTTGAAGTGTAGAAAAAGTGATTTCATAAATATGAAAAGTTATAGTTATATATAAGAACAGAGATGTTCATATAATTGCATTGACATCTTCACAAGTATACCACCAGATTGTGATTTGAAAACACAATATTTCAACAATTAGGTCCAATGTCTTCCTCAAATGCAAAATCATCTGTACTGTTCACCTGACTGACAGATACTGAGACAGCTCAGATGTTGCACTTCATTATATATCAAATGATTACATCATCGGGCCAAGCCTGGTGCTGGCTGCCAGTGAGCATGCCTGTAGATGTACGTTGTGGTCCTCAGACCCTAATATGGAGCCATCTAAGGTGGCAGATAGACAGAGGAACCACGCTTTCTGCAGAGTTTTTCCAAGGCTGGTTGCCACACCTCACTAAGACGTAGTCCACTAACTCTATTGAAGGCATTGGAAAATGAATATTGATTGCTTCTTTGACTATTGAATCCTAAAAGAATGAAGTCCTAGCCAAGTCTATCCTGTTCAAGTCTATCCTGTAACCATGGTTGTACACGAGCTCAGGGATCAATGATTTACTATATTGTCCTAGGCAGAGATGGCATATGCGTTCTTTACATTGGTTTTGTACACTGTGGATAGTTTGGCCAATGTAACTCTTTCCACACTCACACGGAATGCTCTAAATTCTGGAAACTCAAAGGCCAAGATAATCCTTAACTGAATGAAGATAGTTCCATATTTTGGCTGGCGGTCGGTAGAAACATTTTATTCCATGTTATACTTGAATTTTGTTAATTTTCCCCAAGGTGTTTCAAGCGAAGAGCAGAAATGTGGTAACCTCAGGCTTTTCTCCTGAGGAACTAGAATTTTTTCTGATCTGCGATCAATTGTATTACTTATCTGCCTCTTGGTGTACCCATTTGTCTTGAAGACAGTTCTCAGATGTTCCAATTCCTGTGGTAGTCTGTCTTTGTCAGCAATTGCACTAGTTCTATGTACAATCATGTTAAAAACAGTGTACACTGTACGGGATGGTAGATCCTTGTGGATCCCAAGTGGTGGTTAATGTGGGTCCATCTTCTATATATACTATGTCCTAGCATTCTGTCCAACTTTCTTTCAATCATAATGTCGAGGGAAACTAGGTGGCCATTCTGTTCCAGTTTGATTGTAATATTTATATTGGGATGAAATCTGTTTAGATGTTTCAAGGAAGTATTTAAGGCCCTGTTACCATTGGGCCACATAACAAATGTATCATCAACATATCGGAAAAATATATGTCGGCTTGAGAAAGGCATCTTCGAATGCTTTTTTCTTGATATTTTCCAGGAGAAAGAACAATCCCATGGCAATCCTGTTCATTTGTTCGTAATATTTCACTAAGTTTGTGAAATACGTGGACGCCAGCAGATGTTTGAATAGTTGTACAATGGCTGGTTTAAATTGGTGGCATATTAGTACCAGTGTGTCCTTTAATTGGATACAGGTGAATAAATAAATGAGGTTGAAGTTCACCATTATGTCTGAATCATTTAGTTTCATGGTCATTATGATCTCGACCAATTCCTTGGAATTCTTAACATGGTGGTCACAATGGCTGACCAATGGACACAATCGTACCGACAAAATTATGAATGATCTCGTTCTTGATGTCGAGGGAATAACTAAACTGCTTATGAATGTAAAAACCAATAAGGCTCCCGGACCAGACGGTATTCCTACAAGATTCTACTCAAGATACGCAAAGGAAATTGCACCGTATTTGATGAAATTGTATACCGTCTCTCTGGATCAAGGAAAAATACCAGCCGAATGGAAGACCGCTATCGTAACTCCAGTGTTTAAAAATGGGAATGTTAATGATCCTAAGAATTATAGGCCGATCTCGTTAACTTCAATATTTTGCAGGATTTTAGAACATATCATCTATTCGAATGTCATGCGGTTCTTGGATGAAGGTGAGCTTTTAAATCCAAATCAACATGGATTCAGAAAAGGCCGATGCTGCGAAACACAACTTGCACTTCTAATTCACGACTTGTGCCGAATTATAGATGAGCAATCCCAGGTTGATTTGGTTCTATTAGACTTTAAAAAAGCTTTCGACACTGTGCCTCACACTAGGTTACTTAGGAAACTTCGCGGTTACGGCATATCTAGACAAATATGCGACTGGGTTGCAGACTTCCTGAAGGGCAGAACACAGTGTGTAGTTCTCGACGGTGAGCGTTCATCACTTACTGAAGTGGGGTCTGGAGTTCCCCAGGGAAGCGTGTTAGGGCCTCTGTTGTTTCTCATATACATCAATGATCTATGTGACATAATAGGGGGAATGAAAAGATTATTTGCCGATGATGCTATAATTTATCGCGAAATCAAAACCCTGGACGACTGCGCTTTGTTACAAGACGATATTACGAAAATAATTGCGTGGTGTAAAGATTGGCAGTTGGAGTTAAACGCTAAAAAGTGCCAAGTCATGCGTGTGAGTAAAAAGGTGACACCATTTAATTATGAATATACGATTAATGACACTGTCCTTAGAACGGTAGATTCCGCTAAATACCTAGGGGTAACAATTCGTAATAATTTGTCGTGGAATGAGCATATTGAGAATGTAATGGGGAAAGCAAATCGTATACTCCGATTTCTAGGTCGTAATTTAAATCAATGCACTCAGGAAGTTAAATCGATTGTATACAAGTCACTAGTACGTCCTCACTTAGAGTATTGTTGTTCTGTATGGGGTCCCCATCAAAAGGGGTTAATGGAGGCTTTAGAGAAGGTCCAAAGAAGAGCCGCCCGATTCGTGACAGGTATATATAGTTGGAGGAAAAGCGTAAGTGCGATGTTGAAGGAGTTAGGTTGGGAAGACCTGGAACACCGAAGGCGTTGCTCTCGACGGAAGCTAATTGAAAAATTCACGACAGACTGTATTTCGGAATGACAGTCCAGCAAATATTGCTACCAGCAACATTCATATCTCAAAATGACCACGGAAAATAAGATAAGAGAAATCAGGGCCAGAACCGATTCATTTCTGTACTCATTTTTCCCACGAGCAATTAGGGAATGGAATAGAAAGGATTTACCGGGTGAGTAAACTTAAAATCCGACAGGAAGTAGCTTTCGATAAAGCACTCCAGCCATCCTGATCTGGGTTTTCCATGGTTTTCCCAGATCACTCCACGCGAATGCGGGGATGGTTCCTCACAATAGCCCATGGGCGCCTCCTGCCAGTATCCCTTATAACCCTTCCAAACCATAAACCTTTCTCGATAGGTGCTAATGCACCCTCCGCCACACACTTTATAGTGAATCGCGGAGTAATAATAATAATAATAATAAAAGATGGTCAGATATTTTGCCAGTGGGTAAGAAGGAGCTCCAATATTGCTGATGTTTGATCACAGAGTCTTTGTGTTTTTTTTTTTTTTATTTTTATTTAATTTAATTCCAATGGAGCACAGGCTCCGGTGGCAATTTCCCTACACACCCATCTTCCCCCTATCCTGCACCCACCCACATTTGCCCTCTACAAATTTTATCTTTAAATTCTTTCAAAGTTTCGGTAAATTATTCATCATTTTTCTTGCTAACTCTTTCCAATCCCTGACACCCTTACCTAAAAAAGAGAATCTTCCCACACCCTTGTGCCTGAAATCGAGTGCCAGCTTATGGTCATGGTCATTTTTTCCCTTCCATTCACTACTTTTCATAACTACTCAATATCTTTCCATGCCTAATCACCAGTATATGCCCTGTACACTCTCATGACCCTCCTCATCCTCCTCCTGTCTTGCAATGAATCCCATTCCATCTCCTTTATCATATCCGTCACTGATTGCATTCTGTGATAATTTCCAGAAACAAATCTAGCAGCCTTTTTGTTAACCCTCTCCAACTCCTTTATTTGATACATAAAATGAGGGTCCCATACTACACTACCATATTCAAGCAATGGTCTGATCAAAATTTTGTAACCCAATTCCTTTACTTCTCTCGCACATCCCCTCGTCACTCTCTCTAACAAGTGCAGAACTTTGAAACCTTTTCCTACCACCTGTCCAATGTGTTCTACCCAGTTAAGCTTGTTATCAAATGTAATGCCAAGATATTGACATTTCAAGTCTTCAGCAAGCAATTCTTTCCCCACCTTATATTCATAATTAACCTTTTGTTTTTTATTTGTGTAACTAATAAGTTGACTCTTCTTTGCATTTATCTTCCTTCCATGTTTACCAACCAAACTAGATATCCTGTCCACATCATCCTGTAGCTGTTTACAGACCTGTACCGTTTTGATATACCGTTTTATATAGTATTATGTCATCTGCAATCAATCTAATTTCTGATAGTAAACAATCAACCCAATTATTCATTAGAATAATGACTAGCTATGGTCCCAATATGCTACCCTGTGGCAATACAGTTTTTACTTCCACTTCTTTTTGATACTGCATTTCCTACCATAACCTTTTGTTTTCTACGTTTTAAAAATTCAAATACGCAGCAAATCACTTTGTCATCCACTCCAATAGTTTTTACGTTATTTACTACAATTTTATGGCTCACTCTGTCTAAAGGCCTATGATAGATCTAGTGCTACATTATCAATTTTTCCTCCCTTGCCCATTTCATCCGAATTATCTTGCATATATCCCACCAACTGAGATTTGTATGAATATCCTTGCCTAAAGTCATGTTGTCTACTTGAAAACCACTTATGCTTCTCACATATATTTCTGATGTGGTTGCATATCAATATTTCCATTAATTTACCTACCACTGATGTCAAACTGATTGGCCTGTAATTCTCAACTCTATTTCTCACCCCTCCTTTATATACCGGTACTACTATTGCACTTTTCCAGTCCTGTGGTAAGCAGCAAGTATCCAGACTCAATTTAAATAATATTTCAAGATAAGGTACAATGTCACATCCAGCTATCTTTAAGATATCTATAGTAATATTATCTTCACCAGCCCCTTTATGTTTTTTCAGCTTTCTTATTTCCTTCATGATTTCCTCAGGATTAATATCAAATTTTTTACTATCATCATTTCTAATTGTGTTGTTAAGCTCGTTCTCCGAATTAGACCTTCTTGTTTCTGATTCTTTGTGCCTAATGCTTTTTGGCACACTGTCCAGATGAGGTAGTTTTGTAGCACTAGGTCTGAGTTTCTTATTGGTATCTGCAGAAAATTCGGCTTTCATCATCAAAGACATAGCCTTCCTTTCAATCCTATTGGTAGGAAGGCTCGTCAAGGATGTCCCTCATCTTCTCCTCTTACTATTCTGTCATAAGCAGTATAGTAACATTTACTTTGTCCAATAAGACAACAACTTCATTGTTTTGAAATAAGGCATGAAACACTTCAGGCTCCTCCATAGTATATTGGTCATTGGGGGTTTTCCTTTATCCAAGACTTGGCAAGTCTCTGTGGGGATGTCCTCAGCTGTCTTCCCTGACAGGGTGCAAATAGCCTGTTTGACTGAGCTGATGATCTAAAGGGTTACCATGTGTCTTGGTTGCGGAGCAAAGTAGAGGCCTTTGGACAAGGTAGAATCGGTAAAGACAGTGTGTAATAGAACAGGCATAATGCCTTTAGTGTAATTTTATTTAATTTCACAGAACTTACAGGTATCGATAAGTCGGTAATATAAGCTCTCTGAAGTAGAGGCATTGTAGGATTATCGCTGACGAGTGATGGCGTGTGGATGGAATTGAGATGTTGATCAGCAAACAATTAAGAACTGTTAGGTTAAATGTATGGTAGTTATTTACTGGTTTCCTACCTTTAAAAATATAGGAACCTGCAATCTTCGGATAAGAACATTAGTTTAAGTGTCTGGCAGTTTGTTTCTGTTGTGAAGAATAGATTTGACGAGGAGATAATAAAGTTGCAAATGTGCCCTAATTTCTTGTGTACACCTGATAACTTTGCACATTGTTATCTATACTAATGAAACTAACCAGACTGGTGACTGTGATCTAGGTTAATTTGGAATCTTCATTGCTTTTGAAAGTAACACTATAAGTAAACATCTTCTTCAATACTTAACTAGACATTGATCCAGACAAAGTAATAATTTAAAATAGTAACAAGTGTACTATGTCTTAGTGAGGTGTGGAATTTACCCTTGATAAAACTCCACAGAAAGATGAGTCCTCTGTCCAGCTACCACCGCAGACGGTCCATATTATGGTCTGTGGGCCACAATGAAGACCTACAGACACGCCCACTGGCAGCCACCTGCCAGGCATGGGCCATGGGCAGAACTGTTTGGTATATATGGATATGCAGCATCTGAGCTGTCTCATTATCTGTCGGTCATCTGACCAGTACAGATGTATTTGCATCTCAGAAAGATGACTGAGATAGTTGTCAAAACATCGTGTTATCGCAACACAATCCAGCGGTATACTGGTGAAGACTTTATTGCAGTTTTAGTTATGCTTTCATTATCATTTTGAAAGAGTTTGAGAATTTGATAATTTTACAAAGTTGTGCAAACAGCTCTACTGGTGTGCCATGTTAGGGAAACTGTTTGGATTTAACCTAAATGCTATCTAAGAACTTATAATCTGTTTTAGAGGAAATAGTGATATTAACTGGCTCCACAATTAGATTTAATTAAATGTTCTTAATTAAATGGTGGTGGTTCTAGAAATATATTTCAAATTTTATTAAATTAACAATGAAGAAAATATTTCAATCTTCTCATTTCATATTTTGCATAGTCATCCAAGTGAAACATTTTATTATTTGTTTCAAACAAAGGTGACAACAGCACCAGTTGAGAAGAACCTAACAATCAGTAATGACAACAAGGAACATAAATACTTTTATTCAGAGCTTTAAAATTCAATATTAACTCCAGATAAAGAATTAGTCTTGAGCCATAAATGTTGAGCAAGGAACATTCTATGGCTCCAATACATTGACCATGTTCCTCTCTATTAGACAGACCTACAGCTTTCCTTATCACTTCATTAATGTGCTGTGCCTATCTGAGCTTATGAAAAAGTTCTTTCCTTATTTTCATCTGATGCTGAAGGGTGTAACACTGGGATGCAATTTTACTCTTCAATAATACACAAAAAATATCACAGGAGTAGATGAAATTTTTTGGAAAACTAGCCAAGTGAGTATGTTTGTATAACGCAACATTTCAGCATTCATGTTCTGTACCACTATTGTCAAGTGACTGCTGCCTGTGAGTGATGGGGTTCCTTATATACTATGTGGAACCATTAAATGCCACGCTGAGAAAGCCTCCACTCTTATATCACAGGAGTAATTAATATAACATATATGTTGCTTAAGTAATATCACTTTTACACTTACAGAGTTCTATACCTGATGAAGATGAAGAAGCTGACGAACCAGAAGAAACATCTGAGATGATAGAAAAAGGAAAACTCAGTAATACTCTTTACAAAGACTATTTTACAGCAGGATCAAGCTGGTGGTTACTTTCATTTTTGATCTTTGTTTTGATTTTGGGACAAATGGCCTCTAGTGGAGCAGATTACTGGGTTACATTTTGGTAAGATAGATTTTAATTTCGTGTTACTTTGGATTTTGTTAGCAAGAAAAGTACTTTATTTTAATTATTATATTTATACTGTGTTTCCTAATTAACTATTATCTTGTGCTAACATAATCTTTGGTGAAGTGTTCTCTGGTTGCATGTGTGAACTGCTCTGCACTAAACAAGGAATAATTTCATCATCAACTAAGTTTTACTGACTAAATTAGCTTAAAAATTTGTGTTATAAAGTAAATATTTGGAATTATTGTTACTGAGACAACATGGTAATATTTTGAATTAGAAATAATTCTGAATTTGCCGATTTTTTTTGGTTAATCCTCATTTCTTTTTCATAAATTTTATTTATTTATAATTAGCTAAAAGTGTGGTAGTTAAATTAAATACAGCATAATGTAGTTAAACTTTTTGGTATGTCTGTTTTAACATCTTAAATTTTTGGACATTTAAATAAATGTGGTATTTTAAATTCTGAATGTTGTAGATTGTTACAAAACATTTTTTAGACTTTTGTCTGTTTGAAATATAACAATTTAGTATTTTCATTAATAATAACTCATGAAAATAACAGCTTGTTCAGAATATAAAAAATAAATAATTCAATTTAACTTAGGTAACAATGAAAGGCTGTGGGTGTGGTGTGCATAGGGTCAGTTTGATGGAAGATGGATTTCCATCTTCCCTGCTAACAAACATGGGAATTCTATCATTTGTAGTTACAAACTTTTTGTTTTCTGCCACATCTATTATGCATGCCCCGCAATCCCAACTTCGGCTATGTGCATTTACATCACATGATATTAAATGTGGTTGTATTTGTTTAAAAAGATTTAATCAATCAATCTGCTCAGCTTTTGTTTGAGGAGTGCATTATAATGATACAATAGTGGACCAAATTATAATAAAATGAGATTATACATAAAATAATAATAGGGCAAATAATTTAACGCAGTTGAACATTTTTAAGAGTAAAAAGACAGATTTTTTGTTTATAGTTCTTTAGCACCAAAATAATGTGCATTTTAAAATAATAACAGTGATGTTATTTTCATTTTGTAATATTAACTGAAAATATTTGAATATAATTTCAAGAATTTTTTATCATTGCTATGGATGTGAGGTAATATATAGTAAATAATAATAATTAATATTTTGTGACTGCAGCTTTGTGCAAGGGAATATCAGATAGTGGCATAAAGTAAAAATCAATATATCTATGGTAAAAGTTGTAATAGGATAACAAAATTTAAAGATTAGTAAAGAGGTGGTGAAAGTAAGTTAGTAAATAAACATCAGGTATATAAACAAGTATGTGTAAGAAGTTTCTAAAATAAATAAAAGGCAGATGAGCATCAAAAGAAACAACCGCAATTAACAGTGGTACAACTATACTGTTGAGGCCCGTGGCAAATTCATTAGATGGGTCCCTCCCTCAGTGTCAAATCTAGGATTTTTTAATTCCACTACTGGAATGGGGAGAGACAGTGAGAAGGACTGTTTGAAGGGGCAACAGGCCCTTTTGGGGGCTCCATCCAGCTGGGAGGCCCTTGGTATTTTTCCCATCCTGCCAGCCTATTAATACAACATTGGCAATAAATACAAGAGATGTCGCACTGTTAAAGATAAATACCAGCCAAAAATATCAGTGATAATACTTCCCAAAAAGAAAACAAAGATGTAGGACTCAAGTTCAAGTGACTCTGCAAATGAAACACAAATTCCACTAGTGTGTACTGATGATGAGGGTAGTTCAAGAAGGGCCAGCCTACGATTTTCAAAATTCAGCTAAGGTTTCTAGGGCCCCTCCCACCTTCTCCTGACAATTTTTTTTTTTTTTTTTTTTACTTTAACCTTTGGTTTTTTATAAAGCCAAAAATTTTAATGCAAAAATATTCAAAATCATAGGTGCAGATTTTAAAACTTGTGTTTGATTTCTATTTAGCTAGGCACCCAGGATGCTGAGACCCCGCCAACCTCCCTCCCCCCTAACACCCACCCAGAGTTCAAGAGATAAGGACTCAACATGTTGTTGGAGATTAGTGGGGTTATGGTTGGTTAATACTTTGATATAGTGTTCATTGGAAATCTTTGTAGGCAACCCTTACTGCTCTTCTTCTTGACCGTGTTAGCAATCAGATAAATAAATACATGGAAAGGCCACGGATTTAAATTAAAAGTTTTTTGAAGAGTGTCTGGCTAATACATTTTTAAATTTCATGAGCAACTCGGTTTGTGACATTTGAAAATTAGCACTATCAGAATTACCTTTTTTTAAATAGAAGGTTAACCTTTTGATTAAATTAAAGTAAATTGTAGAATTAAAGTTGCTAATTTTAATAAAATAATCCTTCAAATGAAATGATCTGATACTGACTGGTATAAGGTTTTTAACAAATCTGGACTTCGAATCCATTAGACTGCAAGAAAGGTTTTCACAAGATAACCACAATCCCCAATCACACTATTACCAACCTTGCATTATTAACTATTTAAGATTGTTTTTAATTGAAAGGGCTATCTCTAAATTTTAGAAGCTAGACAACACTCCCATAAGTTTATAATTTCCCAGTTCAACACAATTTTACAATTCCTTACTATACATCAGTGAATTTTATCATGGACAACAGCTAACTGTTTGGGATGGCATCAATTAGGGCAGTAACACTGGGGTGACAAAGCAGGTGAAAAAATAATGTCTCAAGAGGCAGCATTCCCCAGTTCAGAAAATTCATAGACCATCACTGACATACTTCTGCCATAAGCACTCACCAGTAAAAGCCTGTTTCTTCAGCAGTGTAGCACTATTTAAGCCCAAATACATATGACATCAAACAACCATATGTGATCACTCAAATGGACAATCACAAATTTTCTTGATTAATTTCTTCCACACTTTGTGAACATCAAACTTAAGCCATGTGTAAAATTTATTGTTTTTATCTTTCCTTTGGCAAATTTAAAAACTAGCATGTAACTTTATACTGCCATAAATCTTTGTCAAGTTTACATTGAATGTTGCCCAGAATACCAAATGCTTTCTCTGTAATCAAAAAATTTATAATACATTCTATGCTATGATTATTGTTATTATTACATAAATTTTAGCAGTTAATCGCATAGAGCAGTAGCGCATGAAAAAAATTAAAAAAATAAATAAAAAACTGTAAAGAACACGTTATTGTGAACAGCAATTCTTTACTACACGTTCACATGCCAATGAGCAATACAATGTACAACATAGACCAGAATATTACAGACAATGCAAAGAATAATTTAACATCTGTACATTTCACTGATAATCTCTACAATCATCTTCTTTGTGAATTTGGCATACGCACCTGTACTATTGGAGTAGTGAAGATTTAATTTCTACACCCATCAAAATTACGCTGTTTATTAAACAGTTTATGGCAACTTCCTAAGTTTTGTAATCTCTCTTTCATTACAAATTCCACACCAGTATCCCTGCTGATATCTTGTGTTTATTTTCCCCATACCAAAATTGCTCTATTTAATATCAAAGACTAAAACAGTATCCAACTCTTGTTGTTCCATCTCTTAATACATCTGCAGAGAAGGGCTGTTAGATTTTTCTTTGGAAACTATTGAAAAACACAATTGGAATGTAATATGATAAAGGAGCTGGTGTGGGATTCATTGGAGGATAGAAGGAGGGTGAAGAGAGTCATAGGAATGTACAAGGCCTATATCGGTGATGAAGTGTTGAAAGATATTGGTGGGAAAATTAAAAGACGTGCTTGGAAGGGTAATGATGACCATCACCACAAGGTGGCACTTGATTTCAGGCATAAGGGTGTGTGAAAATTTTCTTTTATAGGAAACGGTGTAAGGGATTGTAATAAGTTGCCAGGGGAGGTGATTAATAATTTAACGAAAAAAGTAAAAGAATTTAAAGTAAAAATTGGTTGAGGGCAAAAGTGGGTTGGAGGAGGAAGGGCATCCGAGTGTATGGTCCATTGCAATTTATCAATTATTATTATTATAATATTCACACTTCTAATGTTCTGTGCTTAGTTCATAAAAGTTTGTATTAGTTCTGAGATTTCCTTGATCAATTCCAACATGGAGCTTTAACTATGCCACTATTTTACCAAAAGGTATTTTCCTGGAAAGATGCTACCATTCTTCTGAGAGTGTTACATGAATTCAGGATATCTCTTGAAACTATACTGCAACAGCTTCTCATTAATTTTTGCATCAGAATGCTATTGGACATATCTGATTAAACCAATTTTGTGGGACTTTCCAAAACTAGGAGCAAGAGTATTCTGTGTATCACTCCATATACAGTATGCTATGTAACACTTCTCACACTTTGTTATGTAATCCTTATGTGGGGGTATACTACAAGATTCATAAAGTTAATCCCGTCTGGTACCTCAAATGATGATTACATTATTTCTTTTAGATGTCCGTCATACTATTGTAATATCCCCTCAATAGTTATAGGGTTGTTGAAAATTAAAGAGTTCACTCAGACAAAAGTTTATATTCTTGAAAAGAGATTAGTAGAAAATTTGGTACTAGTATCACCAGACATCGAAGCTATGGATCCATGAATTTAGGTTGCATGTTGAAATTACTCATACTATCACTCACTGTTGGCAATCTTTCAGAAAAAAGCCAGTGAATATTAAAGAACTTCTATGCCATCACTGAACCAAAACGAAGTCCATTGTCCTGACTGTTAATAGTAAGCTCATAACATCTTTAAATTTTTTAAGTCCTTCAAAATTATGCTAAGTTGCTCATTCCGCCTGTAATTAAAAATTTTCAGAGTTGACAGCCTGCATGTTACACTTCCCATCGTGGAGCTCCTAACATGCCTGTCTTCTCGCCTAGACTTAGTGCTTAATACTGCTTGCTTACAAAGGAAGATGGCTCCTTTTTATAGAGACCGATCAACTGACCTTTGGTCTTTCCTGCTTTTTCTTCCAACTTGCTTTAAATACACTGAAACTTTTACATCTTGTAGAACATATTTTTCTAGTTATTTTGTTCCATTGTGACTTATGTCCAAATTGCTTCATTTAAAAGTTACAAAGTTTCAAATCACAAAATCTTGAATTACTCTTAAAGTTTTTAATCCCCCATGATAGTTCTAGTTTTCCTGATCTTTTGAAATGTGTCACTCTACTGATTACTCTGTATTTTGGCTGGAATTCATGTAAAACTGAAAGTACACTGTACCTTAAAAATTTTAGAATTTATTTATCCTGAACTAGTGTTCTGTTTGAAGTGGGATAAACACTACCTTCCTTATGAACAATTCCCCTACCTACTAGTTTTTTTCTGATTTCTAAAGAGATTCTTTTGCCACTTTCTACTCACTACTGTTTAGTGTGTCATCCTATCCTTCATTACTCAATCCAGAAATTCTGACAAGGTAGCCATTACAGTGAAAACTATAATTGCTCTTTTAGCCCTTAAAGCAGGGGTAACATTAGGACATCACATTTTTCAAATGTTTTAAATTTCCTGCATCTGCCTGTTGCGAAATATTATATATTTCTTAGGGTCATATGAAGTGTTATTTTTTGCTGTTATATATTGGAAGTTTTTTTAGAACTTTTTTCACCAACTTGTATGAAAACCTGCCATTTTTAATTTTAATATGAATTTCAATGTTCTCTGTTGTTCTACAAACTTTCATAAAGAAAACTAGAAGGAGACATGAAAGCTGATAGTTACAACAAGACATAGGTACTGTTTTAGAGAGTAATCAGACAATATAACAAATAATATCTATAAATTATAGTAATGATTTCTAAAATCGGAATTTCTGCCGTGCAGCTTTGGGAAAATATGAAAGCAATTGAACTGATAGTTTACCAATAACTTAAAAGGCATTTTATATTTTCTGTAAATGATGTTTCATAAACGAGGTGAAAAGTACAGTTCTCAGTACCAAACAAACTTATTTGAGGCATGTTTAAAGGCATTGTTTCCTTACAGACCCTTCAAATTTTTGATTTGATCAAATTAGAAGATCAATCAAGAATTAAATTGGAAACAGCTCTAAATTTGATTTGGATTGAATAGTTATTATATCTGATAGGTTCTTAAGGTGGTAGCATTAGATATCTGATTTAAAAAAGGAATATTTTAAAATATTGAAAATATGAAAAACATACATCCTAGATCAAGTTAAATATATACTTTCAGTACCGTATTAGCCACATAGCAGGAATTAGCAAATGCTACGGGGCTCCGCATCTCCTGGGGGGGGGGGGGCGTGCCTTGGCGTGTCTGGAGGCCTGTCCTTCAGGATTTTTTTAGCTGTACAATTCCCCCAGACAGCGAAAAAAAAGGGCCTGTTCTTCCCATTTGCTACAGGCCCCATGCTTTCTTAATCCAGCCCTGCATACTTTGTAATATTCATTAATAAATCCTTAATTGAGCACATCATACAAAAGACCTCTGACGTCACCCTAGATTGTCATAGGGGTTGACAGGTTCAAAATATTTCAACTAAGCTTTTACAGCTCAAGGGCAGAAAGAAACATAATCCACAGTAGCTAAAATGTATGTAATATGAGATAAAACAAAATGCTTCAACTTTAACTTTGGTACCAACCAATGTTCCTATTGATTTTAAGCAGAAAAATTACTTGTCCCAAAGTTTCCACACTTAATGGGAAACTGTGGTACATAAACAGAGGAAAATTTCTGGGGGGAAATTAGTCTTAATTGTAGTACCATTATTTGAAAGAGGGAGGACAGGTCAAAACAAATAGCTCATGTTATTTTCTTAAATTGGTGCCATTTTCTCTGAAGTCTCAAAGAAGTCTAAAAAGTGTACCAAAGTAGCCCCAGTTTATGGTGCTATATATTTCAACAGCTGCCCAGGTGCTATGGTATAATGTTTCCTCTTTATTTTTTACAAGTGAGTGTAGTTGTGGGAGAGGTGAGGTACACATATCCAGCACAATTCATTGACTTTTTGGGCCTTATATTTGCCATCCAGAAGGCACAAAAGTTGATTAAAGCAAATAACTGAGTCTTTTCTTTATTTGTATTTCAGGCTGTCAACAGACAGGCTATGGAGGTAAAGGAATATAGTAGATTTATTCTGATGTTGCTAATTTAATATATCACTTACAATTCTACTTTTTAAAATTAAACTTAAATCAATAAATATTTAAATGAACAACACAAAATCATGCCAAATTTCACTTGCTTTCTTCAGAATAAAACTGCACAGACATTAGTTGTATTCAGTAATATTAATTTGACTGTATTTATAGTGAGTTACTATATTTTTTAACTAAATACATGGATATATTTGTACCAAAATTGGGTGACGTTCCATGTGTGCACACATACGGAACATCACCCACCCAATGACTCATTGGGTGATGTTCCGTGTGTGCATATGTATGGAGCCTAATGGCCCATTTACTACTACTGAAGAAGGCAGTTTTGCTTGTCAGCATACATGTTCCCTCTCATCACAGCCATCCACTGTGGTGTATGGTGGGTTAATTTCTCTTTCCTTTATTATTTATATCACCTAGAAACTGCTTCCATTTTTTCTTAGTTTCATCATATGTGAAGTATTATGTTTTATATAACATTTAAAACCTCTGAACGTTTTAGGACTAATCAAGAGCAGATACGTATGGATCTAATGGAAAAGCAAACATTTGATGCTTGGCTAGAGAATCTCAACAGGACAGATGAAAATAAATTGTCCTTAACCTTTGATGAGTGGAGATATAACACTACAGAAACTTTACCATTTGAAACCACTACAGTTGCAGAAATTGGTGCCATGGATAGAATTGAGAACTTAACTGCATATTATCAAAATACATCTACTAATTATGCAGCAAGTATGGCCAGTTTGTATTCAACAAATACCTCCATCATTATATATTCAATATGCATAGCTGGAAGCATATTCGTTACCACACTAAGATCTCTGGTATTCTTCAAAGTAACAATGAACTCATCTCAAGGGCTACATAACAGAATGTTTAATGCTATCTTACAAGGATCAATGAGATTTTTTGATACAAATCCCTCAGGTACGTATTCAATGTAACTATTTTCTAGTTTTACTTCAGATTCTTCCTGAATAAATTGTCCTTTCTTGTAATTTCTCTCCAAAAATTTCTACATATAAATGAAGAATTTAAAACAAAACTTGATAACAAATTTAGGTAGATTGATGTGAAACTGCACTAAAACAACAACAAAAAAAGTTATGAAATTCAAAAGTAGATGAAATGTCACTGGCACATGTACTTCATTGTAGGTAATTCAGCTGAAGATTCTCTAGTAAGAAATTAGTGATAGGGTTTGATTTTTCATTTTCCTGATTTTAATTTTCCTTGTTTACATACATCCTCTTCATTTACTTTTTTATGTTACAAAATTTATTCACAGCACCAGATGTGTCAATATACAGGGTGTTTCATTTATTTGTACTGAAACAATTACATCTTCTCACTATGTAGACAATATTTCAAATACTTTTTTCGAACAGCTGACAGAAGATGAAAGAAATTACTGTCATTTTCAACAAGACAGTGCAACTCCCCATGTTGCCAAAAATTCTATGCGTGCTTTAAAGCGTGTTTATAATGAGAATCAAATTAGCAGTTGTGGATTGTGGTCTCCGCATTCTCCAGACACGACACCTTGTGATTTCTTTTTGTGGGGTTACCTAAAAGAGCGTGTTTATGATTTAAATCCCTGTATGGAAGAGGAACTTAGGGAAAACAAAAGAACTAAATTAATAATATTTCTTCACTGACACTGTAGAGAGTTAGCCAGAACATCCTTAGAAGATGTCAAGTGTGTATTGAAGCTTATGGCCAACATTTCCAGCACGTGCTAAAGGTAAGAAATCAGGACAAGCATGAGGCATTCCTGAGCATAGGTGATGCGCTGTGTGACTTACTGGCAAGCTAGGGGGTGCTGTCGCGGGCGATTTTTGCTGTGCACGTGGATGCGTCATAAATGAAATGCCCTTGAAAATTAATCATTGCAAAATCTTGATTGTACAACATAAATTGAAAATCAGTTTTGTACTCTTTGGATACTTGTTTTACTTTAATGACATTTGTCTGTATTTTTGTCTACTTAGTACCTAAAAGATATCTGCAGTTTTCAGGGATTATTTTTTTCTATTCTAAAATTGTGTTAAAATGCTGAAACTCTTCTGAACTACTAGCCCTATCAATTGACCATCCCAATCTGTCAAGTGATGTAAAATATATATATATATTTATAAGCAACCAGTTGTTTCTAGGTTTTTATTTTTTGACTTTCTATCTATATCATTGAAAATGTGCCAAATACATTAAAAATGTTATAATAGCTACAAATTAAATGAATACTCTAGTTTTATGTTTAACATTTTTTTTGTGTATAACATTTCTATCAACAATTGTTTAAATACATCAGTGAACACTACACGGTTACCTAAAAAGCAAAGGAAGATACATAAACGATCAAGAAGGATGATGCAGTGGATTGATTTAGATTAGTTAGATCAGATAAGGAGACATGTCAAGATTGAGATGTGTGAGGCCTTTAATGGCTTTCTTTGCTATTCCCTCTCTAAGAGCGTCACGAAAACCCTAAGAAATTTTAGTCGTATGTAAAAAAAGTTAGTTATAGTGACACAAATAAACCAGTGCTAATACAAGACGGTCGGGAAGTTGACGACTGCCGCGACAAGACAACTGTATTTAACACCGAATTTAAAAATTCATTCACGCACTAAAACATGGAAAACATTCCCACTTTACAATATCATGTAGAATTAGAGATGGATCTGGTAGAATTGATAGCGTAGGTATTGTAAAGCAATTAAAGCTTCTGAAGTAGGGTAAAGTGCCAGGGCCCAATGGTATACCGGTAAGAGTATTTTCAGAACACGTGGAGGAATTTTAACCATTTCTGTCAGATATTTTCCATAAATCTTTAAAAGAGAAAAAAGTACCTTATGACTGGAAAATAGTCAAGGTAATTCCTGTTTTCAAGATAGGAGAGCGGAGTGATCCTAGGAATTATCAACCCATAACTCTAACATCTGTATGCAGTAGAATTCTGGAGCATGTCATATGCTCTAACATAATGAAGTTTCTAGATGAGAATGAGTTACTTATACCGTATCAACATGGATTTCAAAAAAAGAGATTGTGTGAAACTCAATTAGCCCTACTTTCCCATGATGTAATGAAAGTTATTGATGCTGGTTCACAAATTGATTCAATATTCTTGGATTTTCAGAAAGCTTTTGATTCTGTACCACACAATGACTTTCAGCAAAGATTCGAGCAAATAGTACATCAGACCAGATTTGCGAATGGATACGCGATTTTCTAACTGGTCGGCCAAGTGTATCATTGTTGAGGGGAAAGCCTCTTCCAAGCTAGATGTTACTTCTGGCGTTCCTCAAGGAAGTGTAATATGACCACTTCATTTCTTAATTTTTATGAATGATCTTGGTGACAACGTTAAATGCTGGTTACGATTGTTAGCCAACAATTAAGTTATCTATAGGGAAATAAGGTGTTCTGACAATTGCTGCTGTAAATGACAGCTTAAAATTAATTGCAAAAAGTGCAAGGCAATGCGAATAAGTAACAAAAAGAATCAGTTTGCTTGCGAGTACAAAGTAAACACCTCAGTTGTTGACATGGTTGATTCGGTGAAGTATCTGGGGGGTGGGGGGGAGTACAAAGCCACATGAAATGGGACTCGCACATTGCTTCCATCATTGGCAAAGATAATTCTAAATTACGATTCATGGATCGTATTCTGAGGAACTGTAATGCTCATGCAAAGGAAATAGCATATAAAACACTAGTGTATCCACATATGGATTACTGTTGTGGAGTTTGGGATCCATATTGCAGAAGAGAGCTGCTTGATTCATGACTGGATTCTACAGCCTGTAAGCATCTTAGGATTTTGGTTAAATTCTGACCTCTCACCTTTAGACATTAGAGGGAAAGTTTACTCTGTAGTAGAAGAGAGTTTTCGTTTCATGTTTAGGTTATGGGAGTAAAGCTTTGTATAGCATAGAGATACCGTAACCAAACACACTAAATAAAACCCTTTTAGGAATAATAAATGTCTCCATAGGTAAATAAATGCTCTAAATAAACCTTTGATAACAAAAAGAAAACATCAGTTTGGGAGGGAGTAGCTTAAATCCCCCAAATTCAATTTCACATAAAAGTTTTTGATATAGGTTAACTTTGCAGTTTATAAACCAATTTGAATGCAGTAAAGACTGTTAGTAGTTGCTAAACGCCGAATATAAACTTTGAATAATGATAAACAAGCTTTTAATCAACTGAAAATTAAATAATCAGTAATAATACTACCTTGGACTTAAGAATTTCTACTGTGGAAGCATTTTGCCATTTTTAGATCAATTAACGAGCAAGAAAGTAACTTAATAGCAAATAAACCAACTAAAGTAACTTTCTGTAATGATATTAACACCTTTTACTAACCTTGATATGATAATCCATAATAATCCAGTTCAGTGCACAAGTAATTTCTAATATTGGGCATTTCACTGTTTTAACACACTTTCGAACCAAATAAAGTAATTTTAATGAAGCAATCATGCGATTAAAAGATAAATTCACTAAAATTTCGTAGTTTCAGAACGTTTAAATAACTTAAATCAATTTTTTAATACTTCGTCAGTTGCACCTCACTTTTAATAATTTTTATCTCAAAATCCTAGAGAACATTTGGAATAAAAAGTAGATTTCCGGGAAGACCTAAAAATCTAATATAACATATAATTATTTCAAGTAATTCCAGTCAATAGAACCGATTTTATAGAGATATTAAGATTTATTTTTCATCACGACCATGAGGTCGATTTAGAAATATTTTTCAACCGATCTAAAGTAGATACAGAGATGAGACAACTTTCAGAATACGTGATCTGATTCAGAGAATCTCATGGTAATTTTAGATTTGCGATAAAACTAATAGAAATAAAGTTATAAAATTAAAACTGAAATCACACTTTGGTTACGTAGTAGTTAAACTTTCCCTGCACCGATCTTAATAAAAATCACACCAATAAACTCAGGAATTTTTGTAGAACACAGTGATAATAAAACAATTTGCATAAACCGTGGCATTAATAAAATGACGAAAAGTAGATATTTCCAATATAATAGTAGTTCCCCAGGTACGAAAGTAGTCCACTCATACGCTGGGAACTTTTAAACCAAACACTTAAAGTTAATCACTAAATATTCATTATTTCACAATTAAATATGTCGAAACACTGTCACACCTCAAGTTTTGGATAACCATTTAGTTACTGAGATATTTCAGATCTAAATCGTAGAAGTGTTAGCAGAAAGTCGCGTTCTGGCTCTGACGTCAGCGAGGGTATAAATTATAGGTCGCGGTGACGCCTATTGTCTTTTCCGGGTTTGAAGTCGTGCTAACAAGATGATTTAAGCGTGTGTGCGTTAGTAGGTTGGCAACTCTGACTAATGTTGGTAGCTCAGGTTCAGTTGGCACTACCGGGTTCGGCCATCATGATTGGGGCGTGGCTCTGTTTACTCACCATGAACTTGTAACTTTACTAAAGGGGTTTCGGTCGGTAGTTTCTCTTCACAATCTGCAAACTTGTGGAACGAGTGTTCGATATGCCTGCTCAACTGTAAATGCAATTTTGAACTTTTGATTTTGAAGAATAAAACCTTGAAGTTTTCTAAAAGTGACTTTGTGTGCTTCAGTTGTTAGTATAGAACCCTTTTCTATATTCGTGGGTAACGAATATAGTGGCGACCTGAGCATTCAGTTGAGTTACCTTGGCTACATGGTCAAATCCAAATTATTTACCGAGTTTTTAAGAGAACTGTTAGTCGACAAGAGTGTAAGTTAGGGCACTTAGGCGATACTACAACCCCGGTATCGGTCTAGTTCCTTACAAGCCCTTATAAAAGTGTTACAGAATTCATACATAGTTTGGGCTGGGATCGTTTGGAAGACAGATGACATCATTTTGCATTTGAATTTATTGGAGAATATGCAGAATTCTATGACCTATGAGTGAAGTGAGATACTTACTTCTTCCACCACTCTATTTGGGTTGCAATGACCGGAGAGTTAAGATCTGAGAAATAAGATACTGTACTGTTGCTTTTAAGTATTTTTTCTTTCCTTGCGCTATTCGGGATTTGAATGCCCTGAATTAAGATTGGTGCTTAGCACCCTCTGCCACCCATAATGTTTGTGAATTGCAGAGTATGGATGTAGATGTAGATAAATCATCCATCATGTTCCATATGTTTCATTATTTCATTTGTATTAACAGATCATTAAGAGGAGTCACAATTGTAATAACTATACCCACCTTTGCCATATTGAACTTGCGAAGCATAACTAGCACCAAAACTTTAATTCCTAATAATTCTTCATGGTATTCTTGCTGAATTATATGTATATATTGCACATTTTTTTAATATTAATGAGGTAGAGAGTAATTTAATTTGTAGCCACCATGAAGGTCTGCCATGCTGGAAATCCAACAGAACCCATAGTAGCAGCAGATGGATCACCTACTGAATGGACTTTTGTCTATATGAATCTCCAACCTTCCAGACAGAACCTCCCTTTGTATGTCAAATAAATCTATCTTCTGTTACCCCTTGTCTACCACAGAATCTTCCATGTTTTGTTTAATGTTACTGGGTGTATACAAACATTGTCTTCTATCATGGTCTCATTGTTCTGGAATATATCATAAATATATGCCCCCAAAAAAATCGCCACATCACTTTCTTTCTCACATCCTCAACACACATAATTATCTCAAAAAATTACTTCTTTAGCTATCAAGCATGTCATGAGATATATGGGATGGCCATAGATTCCTATGTGGCTGGTGGCCGGTGAAACAATTCCTGAATAGAATACTACTCAAATGCCTTGTATGGTTCTTATACATAGGTGATATATTTATTATCTTGACCTAAGATATGATGTAAAATGGTATGCTAGACATTCACTGCATATGGGCAGCACGATTTAAAGGATGGCAAATCTTGTCTCCTATCTTCTTCTCATGACAGCATCAAACATAAGGTAGTTTTCCCACCAATGAAATGGCTTTGTCAGTAGCTGATTGAAGGGCTGATTCATATACATTCATTCCAATTGTTGATCATGACAACAATTGTACCACCAAGTTGCAAGAACATGTGGTATCTGATTGTTCTCCCAGGTATCCTCTTGAAGCAAGAGTGTTTGTAATGGCTATGGCTAACTTCAACTCAAAATCTGTTCAGTGACTTCCATATGGACATTGATTGTTCAGAATCTAGACTCTCTTTAGGCTTTATCCAGTTGGTTATGTCACTTTCTCTTTTTCCAAGTTGATATTCTTTCATTGCTTAGTGTTCCTTTCAGTGGAATTGAAGTTTGAAAGAAGCTTGATTGGCACTTCAGTCTCGATGGCACTGGTGAATTACCATATAGAGGGTGTTGGGCATCTTGTTCTATTCTAGCCTTGCCATGTTGGTAACAACTTCCTGGCACATTTTCCAGGGGTGATACTTGCCAATATCTCCTCCTCTGTCACAGGCAACAGTCTGAGGAAACTTGTGATAAGCCAGCATGTTCTTTGGAGCATAATATCCACAGTCTTAGGGTGACTTGATTTTTTCCACACAGGACAGGTGTACTCTGCTGAGGAGTAGCATAATGCTAAGGCAGAAATGCCCAGCTTGATCTGGTCAATTTGTTTATGATATTGTTGCATGGTGTTACTTTCATCTTGGCATTGCAGCAATGGTTTTTAAAAGTGAGACCTCTGTTATTATTCTTTGCTACAAAATTGTTCCATTCCAGATCACATTCAGCTTTCATTTAGGGCATTTATTGCATAGATAAAATGATCAGACTTCATTCCTTGGTTTTGGCCTAAGATCATTCTGTTAGTAGCATTTTCCAAGGTATTCAAGAATTGATGTAAGTATACCTTTAATGAATTCAAATATTTCATGTTGAGCAGCTAAAGCAAGATCATCAACTAAATAAAGAACTCATGATGGTTGTCCAGGGGGTGATAATTGGTGTATATATTAAACAGAATTAGGCCAAGAATGAGGAAGATCATTCTTTGGATTATGTGGACTGTATTTGTATTCTGAAAACTGACAATGAATTGCCTGTTGCTTAGAAGTTCATAAACTATTTTAGTGAAATCCCATATCATGTTGCATATTTTAGGAAGGAATTTCTTTATGCTAATTGCATCATAGGCTGTTGTCAAGTCAGGACACTTTTCCAAGCTATCTTCAATGTGTCATGATAGATGTAAGACTTGGTCTGTACAGGAGTGGGCTGTTCTGAATCTGGCTTTTTAAGGTATCAGTATATCCACAATAATTGGGGAAAGACATTTCAGAAGCATTTTCTCAAAAACATTGTAGACATGAGGAGTGATATTTGGCGGTACCTTTTGGCATCATCTGGGGGTTTACCGGGCCTTAGTAATGCTGCTACTTGGTCTTTTTTCCAGAGCTTTGGAATTTTGCATATGTAAAAACACCCATTACACAATGCAAGAAGCCATTTTACTCATCTCTCCCCTCCAAAGTGCTTGATCTGCTTAACATGGCATAATCAACTCCTATGGCTTTTACATTTTGAGCTTTGATACAGGCTATTATGGGGTACTAAAGGTGGATATTTAACTGGCAGTGTCTAAGGTCTTCTTGGTTTCTTTGCTCCAGTTCTTGCTTCTGCTAGCTGATTTATTGTTCAGAAGTAGCTAATGGGCAATATTATCAGTAGTAATGTTCCAAAACTCTGTAGCTTGATACAGGTCAAGTGATAGTTTTATCAAGAGTTGCCCTGGCTTTTTTGCTACCGTGCATCATATCAGTGTTACTAATTGTGCCAAGCCACATTTTTCTTCTGGATGTTCTAATTATTTGCATTAGAAATTTCCTACACTCTCTGGTTGCTTCGGAGAACAGGTTTTCCTGAGACAGTATTGTGTGCACATTGTCTCCAATGATTTAATGTCAATACTTCCAAATACGGCAATAGCTTTATGAATGTTACTTACATTACTGGTATCAGTTTATCCGGTAATTTTACAAGACAAAATTAATAAACTGCCTTCTATAATTTCCACAATGACTGAAAACTCATCTGTGTATATTTTTATGTAACTAAAACCTGTACAATATTATTTTAACTACCTAATAATGTAAAAAATACAAAATTGCCCCTAAACAATTAGTTGGCGTTGAAGCTACAAACTTAAATCAAAGAAATCAAGATTAGGAATGTTATACAATATATTAAAATTTCTCTCAACACTTTACCAACACAGAAAATATCTAGAAATAAATGATTTTCGAGGATGTTAATATTGTTGTAAAATCTAAACAGTTCAGAATTATTTCTATCAAAATTTCTCTTCAAATGTTTATTCACCTAGTCACAAAATATCTAGTATTCTATAATTTTTTTATTTTTTATTTTATTATTGGCCAATGACTCAGTTCAGAATGCTCTTGGTGTTTTATGGAATTTTCATGTACTGTAAGATGATATTGTGAGGAGTAAAGCTGATACCGGGGTTAATATATCAGCTTACCGTCAACTTCCATCTCTTTCACTGTTCATAGACCCGATCCATTTGATCCCATGTAAGTGACTAGCTCCATATCAGGGTTAGAATATGTGCAGTCACCTTAACTCTGATGCTGTCTTGTAGATAATAAAAACTGCTATACCATGTAATACACTTGTCACTGGAAAATCAACTGTAAGAATTTAGAATGGCCACCACTTGCCTTGATATAAACGTCAAGGAAGAAAATGTTAGGTTGAAGTCATGAATGAAAATCACTGTGATTATATCAAGGCAAAAATCACTATATTCTTTAAATAGTTAACACACTCATCACAGTTTAAGGCAATTGGACATTTCTTTACAACAATTAATTACAGATTATGAAGTGGTACTGACAGACTGAAACCCCTTGTCACAATTTCAAAGTCACCTCTTAAATACTGAAACTGAGCCGCAACACTAAAGTCCAACATGGCCACCATTAAGCATAGTTGTGCCATGGCCAACTTTCTCCTTCCCAGCCTAAGTGCCTCTTGTGTAGTACAGAGCGACACAGCCTTACACTCCAAGAGATCACCAATGACTGATTCAGAATCCTGCGCCAATCATAAATATAGGTTCAGGATTCCTCCACTAGGGTAACCTTCCGCTATGCAATATAGTTTTCAAATCTTGGAAAATACAATCTGTATAGTACTAAAAGACTGTCAGTAGGTAGAGTACGGTGCAACTAGCAATTTAAGTCCTTATGAAATTTTCTCTAAAGTTAACAGATTTGTAGAAAAAGTATATTTGGGTTCACATCCCCATTATGACGCAGATGTTAATAACTCTGTTTATTTAGGTGGTGGAAGGTTCAACTAAATTTTATAAAGCTTCTGTTTCAATTATCTTTTATTTAACATCAAATATGGCTAATTTATTAATCGGTTAGAAAAATATTTAAAAACACACTTCCGTGGTGTCCAACCTGATTTCTGGTAGTGGAAATATTTTTTTTTTGAGCTTTAAAACTTATTCCATTCAATTCTACGGCATCTCAACTGCCCTTAGAGTTTTCAAACTCCTCTCTGGCTGCCATAGTTGCTTTATAATTGAAGTTCTAAAATAATTCTATTTCCAGGTTGTTACTGCCTCAAGTCAAAAAACACTATTTCACCTGATTATTATTAAAGTACAGCCTATTGTCCAAAAAGGCTTATAGTATGAGCTATAGGGGTTGCTATTATGTATCCTGAAAGTATTTTCTTTTATTTACTTTACTTTGCGGGTTTGTAATATTTAAAACCATGGAGACCTAAATGCCTTTTTAGTTGGAAACACTCTTTGATAGTATTAATTGTGTATATTTCTCTCTAAAATGTTAGTATGTTATACCAGAAGAAATTACATTTATCTTAAGCTATCAGCTGATTTCAAATATTACTTTAAACATATGGTTTCATGAAATTTAATGTGCAAGTTTACGTGATACATTATATTACTGGTTCTTTCATGTTTTAAAAGATTTTAAACTTTTTATTACTGTTTGTTTATGACAAAATTTATTTACTAATGGCTGATAATTTTTATGAGGAGCTTTTAAAGTGTTAAAAAGTGTTGTGTTATAGTGATATTACATCGTAACTAAGTGTTGTGTTTCCCGTGATGGATTTTACACTATTACATATATTTGGGTAAGTTTAAAGCTTGATTTTTGTTGTTTAAGGATGGTTTACGGTCTGTATTAGCTTTTTAGTTGACTCTGTGACTTTAATTCGCTGTGTATATGCCTGTAGGCTGCAATATCGGGTCTTCCACTATGCCTGTTACTCTATACCCAAAGTGTCTAATTAGAATTTAAAGAATTCTAAGGTAGCTTACAATATGACATCTGAGGTATGCATAACTTTTGCCAAAATCTTGATTCCTGAAAAGTCAATGTGGTATGATCATTCATTGCTGTATTTTTTTATTACTTATTACCGATTCTTACTGTTCAGACTCCATGATTCTGTTGCCACCTCTGGTCATATGCAGGAAATACTCTGTGATTGAAACTACATACTTCCATATAATTCTATTAAAATTAAAGATTGAAAAGTTTTTAATTACATCACTGAGTTTGTTGTTCTTCTTTTTTTAACAACATATCCCCTGATCTCACCAACTGCTAAAACTGTTTATGATTTAAACAGACTTCTTCATTTAAAAATTGCATGCTTATTTCGAAAGACTTATGAAGTGTTAATATATACTAAACATTCACACACATTTTTATCACATTTAAATTCCACAGCAGTTACACCAAAAAATAGTTAATGCTTTTAAAATCTTGAAAATACCAAAATATGGTCCAGCAATAGTGTAAGAGTCAAAGGGACATTCGTAAAATCTGCACTACACTTTTAATGTAGTTTGATCAATTTTAAACAATTTTCAATTAACTTTGAATTTAAAAAAAAAACAAAAACAAAAAAAACACTACAACAACCAGCTGAAATGTCATATTGAGACAATGTGACCAAAATCCCAGAACAGGGAGTACATAAAGGATATACCCTCATGTTTTGGAACCATCATGAATTTTCAAAAAAAAATTACTTCTTATTAAGATTTACTTAAACTTTCCAAATTACACAAATGATACACAATAATTCCTTTTGAAAGTTCCCTTAACAAATGATTCCATTAAACAATTTATATTTAAACTTTTAAAGCAGAACTACTTGAATCTGCACCCAAAGATTATCCTTTCTGGGTCATCTACACCCAATTTTATAAGATATTATTATTACTATATAATTTATGTAATCTTCTTGCAAGTAACCATTACTAATTTATGAAATAAAACATTCTTTAAAGTAACTTCAAACCATAAAAATGACACAAACTGACCCAAAATGACTCCAAAAGATGTCAAACTTAATGAGTTCACATATGAAAACTCGTTTTAGTCATTTTTTCTTCAAATAAAGGCCTGACTGTACAAATTGCTATCACATCATAATTTCAGACTATTTTGTAAGATTCCTGTAACAATTTGAATTTTATGAACCTAGAATTATATATTTTAAGTAAGAACGGAGACTTTCCTGGTGTATACTTGAAATGAAGTCTTCACGGGTGTACCGCTGGATAGTATTTTGAAAACAAGCCCACTCACTGCCAGCCGCCTGACGCTGGCGTCGGAGAGAGCCGTTGGCCTATATAAGGAGGTGCGGCACCTGGGCTGTCTCAGTATCTGATGGTCAGCCAACGTGTGCAGATGTCTCAACACCTGGTGAAGACAACGGAGCTAGTCATCAAAATATCGTGTTTTCAAATCACTATCCAGTGGTACACACGTGAAGACTTGTATATTTTAAGTTGATTAGAGCTGTTTTTATTCTTAGTTGATTCAATTTTTATATATTTTTCAACTCTTAGAAGAATGTTACTTTCATTCTGACATTAATCTGGTAATATTATTGTTTATGTGTAAGTATTTTTAGTTGACAGATTATTACAAATGTATTAATTTTTTATTTAGGTAGAGTACTTAATCGTTTTTCAAAGGATATGGGGGCAATAGATGAACAGTTGCCAAGGGCCATGTTGGATGCTATACAGGTATTTAGAATACTTCCCTCTTATTTGTTATTGAATGTACATATCTACTCAGATATTCTCAAAATTCAAGGTGGCAGTTGGAATGGAGAGCTTTCATACCAAAACTATGTTTCACGAACTACTGTATAGTCTGTTCTGAGTACACGCTGCTTGCTTGGGGTTTAAACATTACTCCTAAACTTCATCATGATGCCTGTATTACTGATACCTTTTCTCAAAGATGCTAGTGCTCTTAAAAATGGTGCCAAGCTATTAATTTATGCTGTAGTTGCTATAAGATCATACATCAAAGAAAACCAGTCACTGAAGTTACGAATCTGAAATATATTCTGAAAGTTCAATGAAGTTAACACTGGTATCAGATTACACTCTTGAAGATATTTAATACAGTATCAAACTTCGAAAATCACATATGAAGATGCAGATTGTCCAAGACAAAACTCTGGTTGAGAGTGTACACTCTTACAAACATACTTTCAATTTGCAACCCCAGATTAGAGTGAGCTTTAAGATAGTTTTCAAACACTGGTTCTGTTGATTTCTTAAACCATTTTTAAAAAAATTTCTTCAGTTGAGTTAAGTTTAAAGTTTGTTTTTAGTTAGTGATAAAGTCCACCAACTTGTTCTGAGGTGAGATAGTTAAACTTTGGGTAGTTACAGTTTGAATTTTACCTCATGACATGACACGTGCTGCTAGACTCTTGAATAAGGAATGTGCGCCACAAAGGTAAACAGTCTGTATATTTACTGTCTTGACTAACCTTGATCTGAAGTGTTTCCGAAAAATAGTGTATACCCATGGAAAAATACTATTCCGTGGTAAATTTCCAAAATCCCACATTCTCGTGGTATGCTCAGTTTAATCTGATTTTCCCAAAATTTTGATATGTAGTAGTTTAATTTATTTAGAATCTTTAAAGTCATGACAAATTTGCTCATAGGTTTACTCGTTTAAGAGTCAATAATTTTATAAAGTTACAAATTACAATGTCATCAAGCTTAAACAATAAAATTCCATTATTCTCTCTTTAAATCTCAAATTACTCCTAAACTCTTATATTATTATTATTGAATGAATTTTTCTCTTTCATTTAAGCCTACTTTTCTCTCCTTAGACATTTTATTTCCAAAATTCAAATTCTTTATTTTTGAAATATCTCCTTTAATAGAATTTTTAGAACATACAGGATATACCTTAAAATGATCATTGTTTTATACTTTCTTAGTGGAAATGAATGCAACAAAATTCATAAGCAACCTTATTTGAATCTTATATCTTTAAGGAATATGGTATCAATTTAAAAGGTGCTTTGCAGTTAAGAAAATGGTTTTTTTTAAGTTCTTTACCATACAACTATATGAGATTGGCTCCCTTCTAAATGATTTTGGGAGGATGAAGGGTATATGACAAGGTTATGCACTGAGCCAAAAAGTGCTTTATTACTAGGAAAATTATTTTAAAAGTTATTTTCTATATGAATTATACATAATGTGCCTCCTACCAAGCAGTTTAAGTAAGATAATAGATACATAACATGTTCTCCTATTCTTTCTTATGACATTTTGTATAGTTATCTGCATGAAGGATATGTAAAAATGAGTATATGAAAGAACAGTATCACAAGATGTACCCACCATTCTCCTTGCCATGTGTCTCACCACTTACATGACTTAAGTCTTTTTACCAAAATACTGTAAAATGTGTTCATGTTTTTGTGTTTTTCCTGGCCCTCATGCCTTCATCTGTGGTACCAGTAAGAGATAGATTATTTTCCTATACTTCCTTGTGTTCAGTAGTTTCATTGACAATATTACTAAAAAGAACATTATCAGAAACAATGGAGCAGCAAGAAATGATGCGAGGTGATATTAATGTAAAAAGGAAAGATAAGGTAGTCCAGACAAAGTAGGTATAGTAAGATAGGCATTTACTATTAACTCTGACCATGAAATGTACTTACCAACTTAAGTCATCATTCTAAGAAAGGAAAAGTAATTTTCTTTATGAAATGACTGCAAGTTCCATCACCTAACAATTTTGTAAATCCAACCAACAAGCAACTGGTTAAACCACCAAAGCATAAAGTGTTCCAGTTATTTTTCTTAAAATAATACAAACAATCTTCACCCATTCATATAGGTTAGTCACTGTATTGACTCGAACATTTGACGCTGAAGTCTGAAATCATCGAATGTTACACTATTCCTTCCCAGAAATTTAGACACCACATCTCCTTCAAATGTTTAAGATGGCTGAGAAATTATTTAGTTCTAAGTATTACTATTTGATATCATTCCACCAGCAAGCCTGGCACGTGGACCTCACTTACACATCTAACTGTCTTCAAGTTCTCACACACACACTGGATAACAAAGCTTGAGACGGGGTTTCTTTAATAGATTCCCTTTAATGAATGTTTTATACTTCCAAATTTTGTTAGGAAATATTTTCAATTCTCCAACACATTTTAATATCTTTAAATTCTTCCGGATAATAGTTATTTAATTTTGCATTCATGATTTGACTCTATTTGGTCAATCATTACCATGGCAATATGGCAATCAGTAGTGAAATTTTTAGCTTCATCTATAGTTTATACAAAAAATTATTATAAGCATTTTAATACGTTTATGAGTTCCCAAAATAATTTTTAGCTTGGCTATAATCAGCCTTCAAAATTTGACCATTATGATATTTTAATCTTCATTTTATGACTTATTTTTAAATCATTTTCTTTAGTATGAAAGTTTATTATATTTTATGGTCAGAAAACTCGTATTTATTACTCTGTTATTTTTCTTAATTAATCATTTTAGTCTTGAAATTCTGCTATTTAAAATTTTCCAAATTAGGCTACACATGTGTATTTTTAATTTTTTAATTCTTTATTTATTTATTTATTTATTTATTTATTATTATTATTATTTTTTGATACAGTGAAACCATATTTATCATCTTTCTCCTGATTTCTCACCAAATTAAAAACATTTCTTTCACGCTTAGTTAATTGTTTATTGATATGGATCTATTTTACTATTTTATTTATAGTTATGAAACCTTCCATTTTCTTATTTTCAAATATTATCATTGTATCCTCTGATTTTTTCCCGTTTTATTTAACTACAGGCTTGTTTTATATATTTTAGAGAAATAAGAGTGTTTAATTAACATCATGCCTCTTCGTTACTTGTAAATGATTGCTAATCTCTTTTAAACTTGGAAGTTTTCATTTCTATATGAAGTAGCTTCCTTCTGTTATTGTATTTTGTTACATTATATTTAATATTTTGGAATTAAATTCATTTTATTACTGATTTTATAAATTCCAGTTCTTTGTTGTGATTTTAATGTGTTTCATAAAATTATTTTAAGACATTTCAGAGGTTTTTGACCTTTATCAAGATGATTATTATATCTGTGCTAATGTGATTGAAACTGATTTTATCTGTCACACAATACCAGTATTGTTTTTATGCAAGTAGTGTAATTGCTTCATTAGACAACTAATTAAAATGGTCCATACTTTCCAATAAGCAATTGTAAAGTAATTATCAAACAAGCTCCATTTCAAATTTTTTTCCCATTTATTAGTCATATATACCATTTTAAACCTATTATTCTAAAACTTACAATCTTTTATTGTCACTGATAGTTCTTAAAACATTTTGAGACATGTCAAGTTTAATTGCAGTTATCATTGGATTTTCAACAAATATGATTAGTAAAAAAATAGAACTTCGTTCTGAATTTCTGATAATAATTAGTTTTCTGAGAATTTGGATAACAATTATTTTTTTCATATGACATTAACTTTAATAGAACTTTGTTCCACCAATATCTAGATATTAATTTTGAAAATGTGTTAACCATAAAAGTGCTTAAATTTTAATGCTCATTGTGCAACCATTTTTATATTTTAAAGAACAAGGAGTGTCATATGGAAACATAAATACGTTTCTCTTTTCTACAGGTTTTTCTGGTTATGAGTGGTATTCTCACTATGGTAATAATTGTGAACTATTACTTTATTATAGTTATTCTTATTGTTGGGCCACTTTTTTACAAACTGCGAAATATATACCTTCAAACAGCACAGGATGTAAAACGTCTAGAAGGAATCAGTAAGTGCTAGAATAATGTATGTAGCAAAAAAATTACCATTAATTTCTAATATACTGTTGATTGCCACTGGAGCATGTGCTCCATCACAATTAAATTAAAATGAAAATAATTTACATGGAAAAGAAACGGAAAATACACACAACACTCACCAAAGTTGAAGGGAGGAGGGCAGCAGCAACACAGCACAACACACAAACAAAGAAAAAACAATATTTCGGATAAAAATCCCCTTTATCAAGTTAACAGAGAGGTAGCTGGTTTTGCGCAAGACTTGTGTAGGATGCAGCCACTCATAGAATAATATTTGAAGATAATAATATTTGAAGAAGAATCGCAGACTGACAAGTTGGCAAGGAAAGCTAGGGACGCACTATTTGTTCCAATCAGTATTGCCGGTCTGATAGGAACGTGTGCTTTCGGAGCCTACAAATATCGCCACAGGGGCCAAATGTCAACATCCGTCTTTCTGATGCAGCTTCGAGTTGCGGCATAAGGCATGGTAGTTGGTACAATGACAATTGCCATCGCGTATCAAATGTTCAAGGAGTATGTGAAAAGGAAATCTTCAGAATGATTGATTAGTATTTAGATTAAACAAAAGGGAGAAAACACCTGTATTTACTTATAGAATTCTGCAACGTAATTAACATACGTTGCAGTAAGTGATCACAAATAGCTTCTGTAAAGATTTTGTCTCTTTGTGAATGATCTGAGGATACTCAGTATTAATTGTTATCGTTATTGTTATTTTCTCTCGAGAGTCGACAGAATCTGATGAGGAGCGCGTGATTGCTGAACTGAAAGTGGCATGTGATATGAGTTTTAATCATAATATTTATTTATTACACTTGATTATTTTTCCAGTATTTTGGATTTATTTAAATGGTAGTGTTAATTCCGTTGAGATGGAAGTTCCTGCCTGTAGTTGTGATGTTTTCATGAAATTTTATTTATTATATTTATCTGGTTTTACAAAGGACACTTGGATTAAAGTTGACACTAAAATTTTGAATGATGTGCTGTTAATAATATATAGTGGTGTAACATACTCAAAGTTTTATTGTTAAATCATTATTTTCAATGTGAAAATTTCTTTTCCAACAAAAAACTTTTTAATACTCTTTAAAATATATCTGGTGTCCTACGCAAGTCTTGAGCATGACCAGCCACCTCTCTGTTAACTTGATAAAGGGGATTTTCACCCGAAATATTGTTTTTTCTTTGTTTGTGTGTTGTGCTGTGTTGTTGCTGCCCTCCTCCCTTCAACTTTGGTGAGTGTTGGGTGTATTTTCCCTTTCTTTCCTTTCTTTTCCATGTAAATATTGCCTCGCGGCATTTCTTTCCTTTCATTGTTACCTATAAAATAAAAATAAAATAGATTAACAGGTTTTGAAAACTAAAATTAAAGATTATACAAGAAATTTATTTAAATAATGCAACTAAAACAATCAATAATGAAGAAAATTTTACAAATTTGAAATTATTAGAATGTTAATAAAACACATTCCATATAATATTCCTATAAAAGTTTATTGTCAAGCAAACTAACAGCATATTTAGAGCGTATATGAGGGAATGAAAAATGGATAGTCATAATTTGGAGAATAAAGGTTGCGGTGGTGGAGGGAGTTGGGTGTAGGACTTTCAAATGACTTAATAGGAGAGGGATGCCTAATACCATTGATAGAAGAAACCACAAACGGGCTAACTATGCTAAATGCCTCCCTAATAAAACTTGATGTTAACTATGTGGGGTCTTAACCGATGGAGGAAATAACTGAGGTAGTTCTAATAAAAATGTAAAGAATCAAATACAGGATTGATATAGGCATAAAAACTATAATTATCAACTATAGTGGATGATCAGTACCTGGAATGTGTGCTGCAATAGGTACAACTGAGAAGAAGTAGAAACAGATCAAAAAGGTAACAAGGATTTTTGTGTAGAATTATATGCTCTTAAACAAGAAATAAATAAAACAAATAACTTTATTTCTATATTACATAGTTTCTTCCATAAAACAAAGTTCTTTTTTCTGAATTCACACATTAATTACCCGAAAACTGTACAAAACCATAATTAATCAGCTCCCAGCTTGCTATACACAATTCTTGAAATACAATTTCATAAATGTCTGGGTCTGAGGGATGTTATAACATGCTGGCAATTAATATCAAACAATTAACTATTTTAAAGTAAAACTTCATTTGGGGTAGGCAATAGGAAACCACTTCACTTTATTTTCCCAGGCATTACCATGGAGGGGTAAACCTCCCTCATAGTAACAGCCTACACTTGGATATGGGCAAGGTGTTTATAAGAAGGATAAAAGTTAACTTGATGCAACAATAATGAAATTGCCATTTGACAATGAATAAAGAAAGCAATGACTTCTATGAAAGATTTGAACTCTTAAGTTTAACTAGTTTTACATAATTAGAAATTTTGTGCAGTAATTAAATAACTTTTCCAGCACGTAGTCCTGTCTTCTCTTATATATCAGCTTCTTTAAATGGTCTTACTACAATCCGGTCATCTTCTGCAGAGGAAATGGTGATAAAAGAGTTTGATGGCCTGCAGGTATGTGGCTCCTCATTAATAATGCTAATGAGTCAGTATATTTTTTAATAAAAGTGGGTGTTATTAATGTTATCATAGTTTAAATAATAATAATGCACAGTATGTATTCCAGACATTATTTTTTTTAATTGTTTAGGATTTGCACACTTCTTCCTGGTACACTAGTATTGCTGCCAATACAGCATTTGGATTCTACCTTGATTTAATAAGTACAACCTTTGTCTCACTTGTCATTCTAAGTTTCCTGACAATTAATACAGGTAAACTTTATGTATCATTATTGTCATATATTTTTTTTAAAATATGATCAATCATTGTAATCATAGTATAACCACTGTTACCAAATTTTATGGTTTTTACTTTTCTGAAGATACTGAACTTTTACAGTTTAATGCTTTGAAAATTATGAATGGAGAAATTTTCACAATTTTTTTAATTGTGACAGTATAAAATTATATTGCACAGTTTAATTTGAGCTGACAATAACCAATGTTATCCTTTTCAGATGCCATTGGTGGTTTTGTTGGACTTGCCATATCACAATCATTAATTCTAACAGGAATGTTGCAGTATGGAATCCGACAGACAACTGAAGTTGTCAACCAAATGACATCTGTGGAAAGAGTTCTTCAATATAACAATATAGAAAAGGAAACACCATTTGAATCTCAGACAGGTAAGAAACATATACTGTTATATACAGCTCTCATGTATGATGATATAATTTTATTGCATACTTTTAGAATTGCGTCTTTAGTATCACAATGCCAAAATTAAGGGTGTTATTGGTGAACTGTAGAAGTATAATGAACAGAGTGATAGAATTTGCAAATTTAATAGATACCGGAACCACAAGTGGTTAAAAGAAAGAGTACTAGACAATGAGGTTTTCCCTGATGGGTACAGAATGTACCATAGAGACAAAGGAGCAATTGGTGGAGGGGTATTCATAATGGTTAGCAAAGATTACTGTAGTTCTCTAGTGATCATTGATCATGACCATGATTTTTGGAGTGAAAAAAAGAAAATCAGGGTATTGGCTGCTTATCACAGTCGAAGAATGAATGATGAAGATGAGATTCTTGAAACTAAATTCCCATTCACAGTTCAGAGGTGAGTGTAAAATGGTTATTATTGGAGGGATTTAACTTTACTAGGTGTCAACTGGGTGGTGAATAAGATAAACAACTCAAGGGAACAGAGATTTGCAAATCCCTTAATAGGAGAAGGAGGTTTCATACAAGTGGTAGAGCAAAATATGAGAGGACCAAATATGTTGTTTATCTTTGTAATAAAGCCTAGTGTAAATCTTGTAGGATGTCAAGTAACTGAAGGAATAAGTGATCACTGTGCAGTACTGATGGATATTAGGGGATTCAGTAAACCAGTGGGCAAAATAGAAGGGGGAAAAAAGCATAAATATGAAAGGCACAGTGTTTAGAATTGAAGAGATATTTCAGGTAAAGTTTTAGCAAATGAAAGGTTGGCTAAAGTACAGTTGTCAGGTATCTTATAGATTCTGTAACTGTGTAACATAATTTCTTCTTAGAACCATGAGTTAAATTGAATATTATTGCATATCATTTTTAAGCTGGATTCTATGATAATTCAAGCTAGAAATCAGGTCTTCACAGTTTTGAGATAGTATTTTCAATAGCAATATTCTCAAGCATTCACATGGAAGAGTGATATTTACAACAAAAATTCATAATAAATCAAGGAAAAAAGTTAGAGACTTAACTTCACACAATGATCATTTTTGAATATATAGATTTGATTAAAGCTACTTTCAAATAGATAGCTTCAGTAACTTCTGAAATAGTAATTAGTTAGATTCTCTTTTTGGATTATGAATTTTATTTCATCTTTTGGAATTTTAAACATATTTGCTTGATAGTAAATGAAAGAGTAGCTCTCTAAAGTAAAATAAAATTTATTTCTGTTTAGTAACAATAAAATTGTGAAAGTTATTAACAGGTTTTAGGAATTGCATTAAAAATATTTTTTTTATGCTGAAACTATCAAAGTTACAGAATTTTTCATAAGAATTAAAGTTTACATTTTCACAATATCTAGTGATTCTCAAAATTTTAAAATGATAGGATTACTTTAGTTCTCAAGGTCAAGTTATCTGATGAAAGCCTTCGGGCGTGAGATGCAAATCTGATCAGTTTTCCAGCATAATCTCATGAGAGAGCAGGAAGTCCGGTGTTCCCATGGTCAGATTCGATAAATATTAGCCCAGAATTTTCCTCATCCTCCCGCAGTCGGCCAGTCAGTTTCGTTTAAAGCACTACTGTGCTACAGTGTTGGCACAATGTAGCCTCCCACAGTCAACCAAGTACAGTTAGTGCGTCACTATGTATCTTTGAAACAGTATTTTCACCATCTGGTGCATTGGCATAACTTAAGTGTAGGTAGTCAGTGGGCAAATGTAATGATGAACTTTTATATACCTTCATGTGATTATTAGTTGTGCTTTGAACTATGGGGTTTGGTCTGGCTCAAATCGGTTAATCGAACTTGCAAATATATCTTCAGAAAATTTGTCTAATGCCAATTCAGATTGTGACTTTGCAAAAATGTTCAAGAATATAATATATATCTACCAGCAAGAGACTTGTGACTTTTTATTTTCAACCATCCACAAGCTAAGTGGCGGCCAAGTTACATTTGCAAAGCTAAAACTGAAAATATTCACGGTCATAGCTGAGACTGAAGGTTTATACACAACCCCAACATATGCTCAGTTCCCACACAGTGGAGGTGAAATGGGAAGAGTTTAAGGAGAATTTAAAAAAGGGCGAGGAAATGTTTATTCCAAAACAGAAAATATAGAGAAATACAGAAACTACATACTACAATAGGGAGATGAGAAGGCTGAAGAGGCTACTGAGATTGGAATACAACAGAGTTAAGAGCCAGAAAGGCAGTAGGGAATACTAAAAATAACTAAACAAGTAGTTAATAAGAGCAAAGAGAGAAGCAAAGGATGGGTTTATGAAGGATATTACTGGTGAAGGAGGATCACTGAATGATGCATCTAGAAATTTCTATGGTTATATTAGAAAACTGAGGGGAAAGGAAGAAATTCAGACTAAAGTAGATATGAATGGAGTTGAAGTCACTGAGCAATTTAAAATTGCAGAGACACTGAATGTCTGGGTTAATGAGACAACTAGAGACAATCATTCTGTGATGTGAGGGAATAAATAAGAGGAGAGTCTTCCTATAAATGAGGAAACTACAAAATTTGAAATTTATTCTCAGGAAATTATGTAGAAACACAAAAAGCTAAAAAAAAAAAAAACCATTAATGGGCTGGTATATAAAATATTACTACAGATTTATTAAAGATTGTGGGATACGATATTGTACCTTAAAGGTTCTGGTGCAGAAAATATTACTACAGACTTATTGAATATTGTGGGAAATTTTGTTGTACCTTACCTTGAAATTTTATTTTAAATGAGTTTGGAGTCTTGCTGCTTACCAGAGGATTGGAAAAGAGCGATAATAGTACCGGTTCATAAAGGAGGGATTACAAATAGGGTTGAAAATTACAGGCCAATTAGTTTGACATTTGTGATAGGCAAAAAAATATGGAGAGATTGATATGCAACTACATAAAAAATGTCTGTGAAGAAATAAACTGGTTTTCAAATTGACAACATGGCTTTAGGCAAGCATATTCATTTGAATCTCAGATGTTGGTCTACATGCAAGATATTCCAGATGAATTGGACAAGGGAGGCCAAGTTGATAGTGTGGCACTGGATCTTTTTAAGGCATTTGATAGAGTGAGCCATGAAATGGTTTTAAATAAACTGAAATATACTGGATTAGATGAAAAGGTTACTTGCTGTGTAGAGAAATTCTTAAAAGTTAGAAAGCAAAGTATTAGAGTATGAAATACTCTTATCAAAAGAGGTGGAAGTAAATATGGGAGTGCCAGAGGTTAGTGTATTGAGACCGTTGCTGTTCATTATTCTAATTAATAACTGTGTTGATGGATTACGGTCAAAATCTAGGTATTTTGCAGATGATATAATGGTATACAATAGGATGAAAACTGGTGAAGACTGTGAAAATTTGCAGGGTGACCTGGATAGAATATCTAAATGGGTAGGTCAGCAAGGATTGAAGCTAAATGCCAAGAAGAGTCAGCTTATATGGTACACAGATAAAAAACTAAAGGTTAATTATGATTATAGGGTGGGGTCTGAATTGCTTGTTCGAAGCTTGACGTGTCAACATCTTGGCATAATGTTTGATAACAAACTCAATTGGCAGAACACATTGGGAAGGTTGTAGGAAAGGGTTAAAAAAATCCTTTATTTACTAGAGAGGGTGATGAGAGGATGTACCAGAGAAGTCAGAGAGTTGGGTTACAAAACATTGGAAAGACCATTGCTTGAATATGGTGGTGTAGTTTGGACACACATTTTGGATGTCAAACACAGGAGTTGAAAGGTGTGCAAAGAAGAGCAGCTAGATTTGTTTTTGGAAATTATCACAGGACCCAGTCAGTAAATGATATAAGAAGGGAGCTGGGTTGGGATTCATTGGAGGAAAGGAAGAGGGTGAAGTGAGTGTTGGGAATATACAGGGCACATGTTGGTGATGGGACTTGGAGAGATACTGGTCAAAGAATTAGGAATAGTGGATGGAAGGGGAAAGGCGACCATGACCAAAAGCTTGTGCCTAATTTCATGTGTAAAGGAGTGAAGAAATTTTCTTCCGTTGGTAAGGGTGTCAGGGATTGGAACAAATTACCAAGTGTAGTGATGAATAATTTTCCAAAAATGCTTAAGAAATCTAAAATTACAATTTGTAAATCAAAATAGTAAATTGGGGAGGAATTTAATATTCTAGTTATAATATATATATATTCATTCTGTGAGATCATATCCTGCACCACCCTCCCTCCATGATGTTCTCCTGTTGACAAAGGGTAAAGTCCTGAAATATTAATTATTATTTCTATTCTTGTGTGTTCACCCCACGAAACCATCATCTAAGGTAAGTGGTGGTTTATTTCACTATTCTTTTTTGTTAATCCATTCACTGCTATATGTATATATATAAAAGGGGTAATTAGACGGCTAATATTCGCATATTTGCATATTCGCATGAACCATGATGGCACTGAAAGCAGATTCGCACAATTCTGCCACCATTTCTCTGTTGTTGTTTGTGCCAGAAAGAACAGTAGCAATTCCTTTCTCTCAATTGTTGAAATTATACACATTGGAATCAACAATTCTAGCAAGAAAAAGAACTGCAAAAATGGGAAAGAAATGGATAAGTAATATTTTTGCCAAAAGAAAAGAGTTTTCCATTTGGTTGAACTATGGCCACTGTTTTGAGACTTCTCCGCCTTTTCCGATTTTTATTCCAAATATTCTCTTAATTCTCTTCTAAATGTATCCCTCAAACCTTTCCATTTCTTCTTGATGTCAGCAACTATAACAAAAGAAATAAGAACAAAAACTCCTTACTACATACTTGTTTAGTTTTTTTAATGGAGAAAGAATAAATGTAAATTCCCAACTATATGTCCTAGGTCAGCTAAATTTCTAGGCTCACAACCTCTCTTTGGCAAAACACTCATTAAAAACCAGTGTAAAATAAAGAGATGAAAAACATTTAAAAAATATAAAAATAGTAAATTTAAATAGATTGAGAGAAATATATGTACACAACTATAATAAGACACGTGTTATCAAAAGCTGAAACTTCATTCTTATTAATTATAAAAACTCATGTTTCAGTTTACTTATCGTCATCATTAAATATTTAACTTTGTATTAAAATATACTTATAAACTTGGGGTCAAGGCTGGTATGGTCTCAAGGATCTCAGCCTATGCCGGATGGGCTGAGATAATAAAACCTTGAGAAATGCCTCTGCGACCTATCTTAGGAGCTCCGCCAGCAAACCCTACTCCCACGTCCACGAAGGAGAAAGCCACGTGACCCCTGGGCAATGCACTTTTTGAGTGTAGCTAATGGGAGAGGATGGAAGGCGAGCCCCCAGCGCCTTAAAACTGGGACATTCTGGCTAAGGGAAGGAACACCCTGAAATAAAACCCTGGCCCTCCAGGATGGGGGTTGTGTGAAGGGCTGGTAACCCTTCCACATAAAAAGATATATTACTCATAAACCTAAAAGTAAGGAAAGCCGGATGGATCTTATGAGGACAACAAAGGCAAGGTCAAAGGACAAACGATTTGGAATCAAAGACAATTTGAAAATAGGAACATGGAATGTGAGAGGTATAAATAATAAAGAATATGATCTGGACAGGGAGTTAACTAGAAAGGGGATCAATATTGCTGTAATTACAGAAACAAAAAAGAAATTGAAGGGAACAGAAGAAATAGATAAATATACAATGATCTACAGTGGAGTGGCACAAGAGAAAAGAGCTGCAGTAGGAGTGGCAATATTAGTGGATAGGAAATGGAAAAATAAAATTGTCAGTTACACTATGATAAGTGAAAGGATTCTGACTCTAAGATTGAAAGTAGAGAGAAGCAACCTAACGTTGATCGCCATATATGCCCCAGAAGAAAACAAACGAGAAGAATCTGAACAATTTTATGAACAGCTTCAAGTGGTGATAGACAGAATTAATAAAAGTGATTTCCTAATACTGGCTGGCGATTTTAATGCTCGCGTAGGAAATAGTCCAATTCCAGAGGTAATGGGGAACAGAGGTGAATACACATTAAATGAAAATGGGAAACTACTGAGAGAATTTGCGTCCTTCAACCAGTTAAAGATTACAAATACATTCTTTACAAAAAAAAATATATCCATAAATTTACATGGATGGCAAGAGGACAAAGGTCTATCATTGACTATGTAATGGTTAATAAAAAATTAGGTCCAGATGTAGTAGACACCAGTATACATAGAGGTAGTGATATGTATACAGATCACTATCTCGTTATATCAAAAATAAGAATACTTGCTAAATGGAGGAAAAGAATGAATAAAAACTTACAACAAGATCAAGAAGTTTTTAAGACCTACCTTTTAAAAGATGAAGGAATAAAACATCTATATCAAAGCCGATTACAACAGCGCTTACTGGAAAACCCAACAAATAATGACATCAATAAAGAATGGGAAACTATAGCTTCATCAATACTGAAAGCAGCATATGAAGCTATTGGCAAGAAAAAGAAATTTAGAAGAAAAACTGGACTTATAATGTGGAACAAAGAAATTGCAAAAGCAAAAGGCTTATCTAAAATTATACAGGATCGAACCCTAGAAAATGAGAATTAATATAAAAGAAGAAGAAATATTGTTAAGACAATAAGAAAGAAGTTGAAACAAGAGGGATGGGATAGATTAATCAGTTCAATAGAAGATGATGTCCATGGTAGACAAGAGATGGCTTATAAACTTACTAAACATCTCAACAAGGATGAAAAGGAAAGTGCTAATATAAATGTAATTGAAGAAGAGGCATGGGTAAAACACTACAGAACATTATGGTACAATAGTAATTATAAAGAAGAAGAAGAGAAAATAGGAATGGACCATGTGGTTACTAAAGAAATAGATCCTATAGACATAGAGGAGGTTGATGCAGCACTAAAATCATTTAAAAATAGAAAAGCTCCTGGACTAGATACAATTAATTTAGAATTGATTAAGTATGGGGGGGAGATTCTGAAATTTAGATATTTACACTTAATTAATATGTGCTGGAAAAAGAGAACCATCCCAGAGGAATGGAGGAAGGCCAAAGTTATTTCACTTTTTAAGAAGGGAGATAGGAATTCATGTGATAACTATCGAGGAATTAGTTTATTAAATACGGGGTACAAAATATATGCAAAAATAATAAATAACAGGCTAAAAGTAATAGCAGATGCTCTCCTATCAGAAGAACAATGTGGGTTCAGGAAAGGAAGGTCCTGCATAGATAATATATTCTATCTTATACAACTACTGGAAAAGAGAAGAGAATTTAATTTAAAGACTTTCATTGCTTTTATAGACTATGAAAAAGCGTTCGATAAAGTAAGTAGACAAAAACTATGGGAAATAATGGAAAGAAATGGATATCCAGAGCATTTAATACAAGTTATTCAAGATATGTATAGAAGGACACAAATCATCTTAGACCTAGGAAATAAACTTACAGAAGAAATAGCAATTAACCGAGGAGTGCAGCAAGGTTGTAGCCTGTCTCCAACACTATTTAATATATATATAGATGACTTAGTTAGGAAATGGAAAGAAAATGTCCATCCTGGTATTAAAATAAGCAACAACACTTACATAAATACTATGTTGTTTGCAGACAACCAATTTATCCTCCAGGAAAATGAAGATGGACTTCAAAAAGCAATTCATATACTAAACATTGTCAGCAAAGATTACAATCTGCAGTTGTCTCGTGCAAAAACGAAAGTTATGGCATGGCAGGGGAAATACCCTATCAGAGTTAAAATAATGGTAGACAATCAGCCAATAGAACAAGTCTCCAGCTTTACTTATCTCGGATGTGAATTATCTTTTAATGAGGATAACGAGGTGAAGAAGAAACTTCACCGATTTCAGTATATGTGTGGAACAATTCGACGAACACTGAAAGGTAAAGAACGAGAGGAGACTCAACTCAAGTTTTATAAAACAATGGCAGCGAAACATGGGTAAATAAAACGCAATACAAAAGCAAAATTCAATCATCGGAAATGAAATTTTTAAGGTCAGTAAAAGGGTATTCCCTAAATGATAGGAGGAGGAACGAGGAAATAAGGGAACAACTGAATATCTTCCCGCTAAATGATAGAATTACCCAAAAAAGGGATAACTGGAAGAACCACGTCCTACGGATGAGAAAGGACAGATTTCCTAAGCTTGCCCTGGAGTACCATCCCACAGGCAGAAGGGACATTGGAAGACCTAGGAAGAGATGGTCGGAAGAATGAGGTCGGAACAGGCTTTTGGCCTATCCATGAAGAGGAAGTAAGTAGTAGGTAACTTGAAAATAATTTCATCTGAAGAGAAAAATAGTTATTTGAAAATGGGACACAAAAAAGTATTTGATGGGGCGGCTCAAACAACCGTCTCAAAGCTAAACTAGATGAACTGAACTATGCCCCAAATAATCATTATAAATTGACGGTGGTTTGATCCATAATATTATGCATAATGTTGAGTAATTTTGTAATTTTATCAGAAACGATAACAAACATAAAGTTAATATATAAATACTATACGTGCTCTTATGTACCAAAGGTTATTTGCCACTAATTACGATCTGAGTAATTAATTGAATTTTTGTTTTAGAGAAAAACAAAATGATCGATTGTAAATCTAAATGATATCAATGTTGTGTTTCAAAGGATCAAAGTGGTTTAAATTAACTGAATGATTGTTGCATTAAAAGCAGTACAAGGAATATTAGTTAAAGGAATGCAATTACGAATATTATGCGACCTATGATGTTATGAGTAAGATTTTGAATGTTTGAAAGCATTTTATTTTATAAATATGCTATTGAATGCTTGCTTATATTTTGTATTTTCACTTAAAATGTTAACTGACCATTTCCAGTAATTTTTATTTTTGTGTGATTTGTATTGTTACCGTAATTGTTGCCAGGAAGTTTCTATTTAATCATCAAATACCCATCACATCAAACCAGTAGAGATACTGATGACAGAAAGCAAAAAATAAAGCCTATACTGTGTTAAAATAATAGATATTTAACATTGCATTTTTTATATAAATGACTAAGTAATAGAATTAATTACCTTGTGAATTCATTTCTGTTCCAATTTCTTCTCACGTCTTCATTTGGACATTTCTCTGGTGGTATTGAGATAATTTTTGAACCCACTAATAGGCTCTTTCTAGAACAAGAGCAACCAGTTTGTCTATATCCATCACACGAACTGTGTGTTCGCGCGAACAAATCCAAAAAATTTTGGATCTCGTCGCCCTCGCGTAAGTTCACTTGATTCGGGTGCTCGCACTGGATGGAGTTGCAAAAAATTACCTTTGCTTGGATTGTAGTGATCCCTTCGCACGAAGATATTTCGTGGATATATGCATCCACTGGATGGCCAGTCTAAGGAAATTGTCACTGGAGTGTTGTCTCCATCACAAATAAATTAATAATAATAATAAACTGAACAATTCTTGTATTTGGTATCTCAGAAACAATCTTAACATGATCTCATGGACTAAGTTTTTTGTAGTGTATAATATAGATAATCTATCCAATCTATTACTATGATATGAGCAACTTTTGAATATAGATAAAATTAATTTCTCATAAATATCTCTAAAGATTTTGATGAAATCTTGCATACTGAACAGAATTCAAAAGATGCTGAGCGAACATCGGTCACCAAGGTACTAGACTATTAATGTGTCACAGTAGCTGGTGACACTACTTGTACAAGGTGTTTAAAAAAATCATCCAATCTTGAAGTCATTCAACTTGATAACCATTTTCTGAAACATATTGAACAATATTTTGTTAGGAAAGAAGTTTGGTGAGTTTCACATGGTTGCTTATAGACTTTGCAAAAAAGTTTAAAAAAATTTTTCATCAATTTTAGATAAATTGGGAATAGATAAAGGACTTTTCATATGGCATACATGGTGTATGACCATTGAATCTCTAGACACCACCAGATCATAGAACTGAATGAGAGCATACACACAAAGTGGCGGTGTCTGGTATCACTAACTTCAGTGTCTGGTTGGTGGTTCTTACCTCTAGCCATTTTTACACTACTTTGTTTTTGACCATCTACTTAATACTCAGCTCTATTAGAATGTTCTCACAGGACACCAGTGGTTCTCAATTTTACTTTGGAGCAATGGAATATTTGATGATAACTGGTTCATAGAGCTCTGAGGGACTTTCACGCAGAGGAGTACGACTATACCAATAATACAAGGAATAAATGACGAAGTGACATATTTTTTTAATGATGATTGATTTCAAGTAAATAAAAGAAAGAAAAGTGAAATTTTGCATCCAATTTTTTTTTTCTTTTTTTAATATAAAGATTTTAACTTTTTACAAAAATTAAAAATTCTAACTATAATGAACTTCTTGATTCATTAAAAAGTTATAATTATTTGTTTTTCCATGGTAAATTGTTGTCCTGTATATATATAAATATATATACATAAAATCTGCAAATGAGGCTCTGGTTTTTTATTTTTTTGGTCATTTTGTTTTTCAGTAATTGATCTCATCAAAATCAATACATCATTTGCTGAGATGATACCATCAAAGTTAAAACCATTTATATTCCAGAAATAATTAAAGAACTTTCTAGCATCCTTCACTACTTTTGTGATCTAAGAAAGAGCTAGACATTGTGGCCAAGCTAGGGTTTAATGATGGTTTATGCTGACTTACAATAAACCTATAGGCATCAAAAATTGTTATATGCTTCAACTACCTTAGCATATACTAGAAGTTTTTAGTTTCCTTTGGTTTAAGTTTAGTGCATAAAAGAATTAATTTAAAAGAAAATGCTGAAATTGCCACTTTGCCTGACATTGTCGGACAAGTTGACCACTGTAACGATAATGTTGGCTGGTGGTGGGGAAATTATTGGGGTACTGGTTATTACTTGATTGCAGGTTCCTATACTATCGAGTCATAAAATCGCCAAATGAATATTCTTCCAATTTATTACCCAAATACACCCCTACAAGACCACCAAAACCAATTATTATACTTCTTTAGCTCGATCGTGTATAAAGGCTATGCGGCACTTCTTCTCCTGTTTTTAAATTCGGAACTACACTATCATCACTTGGTTCGTACACCTTGTTTCAACTCCTACAAATGTACTAATCTTTACGAAGCACTATTTTTTTTAACTGCTTGCAAGTGGCGTTTTTATAAAGCTGCATCTGCTACACACAATAGTGCCGAGCGCGTGGCCAAACTTTTACCGGGCACGTAGACACTCACAACCAATCTCTTAGACGGTCAGCAGCAGACTGCTTCAACAATCAGACTCGCACCTCGTGTCTTACACTCGACAGTAGGTTCGTTCCGATTCATCCGCTTAACACAAATACATACATGTTTTTAATACTGTCTCGCCACACCACTTAGCTTCAAAATCTGAATTGAGCATTTAAAAAATGCTCTAAATATTAAAAGCAATATTCCATTTTATTTAACTAAAAGTTATGTAACTTGAAAATCATAGAAATTATAATAGGCAAATGGTAAACTTCAATTTTCATGAACAAAACAAAATGTTTTTCCCCCCTCTCCCCAACTCCACCACAGAGATTGTGATATCAAATGGAAAACATATGGCATTTGATCCATCATTAATCTGATCTTTATTTATTTACTAGCAGAGTTCCCGGAATTGCACGGTATGATCTAGATTGATTTGCACACAAAGTGAATATTGTTAAGCTCATAAAAGAGGTAAGTTTTTTGGGGGGGATTCTACGATAAGCATGGAGTTGCAATTTGATGATGGAATCCTATGTAACTCGATGAGTCAAATTGAAAGTAAAGAATTTTTTTTTTTTTTTTTTTTTTTTTTTTTTTTTTTTTTTTTTTTTTTTTTTTTTGGTATATCGCTTAGTTCTTGAGATTCTCGTATTTCAAAATTGTTGTAGTTAGGTTGAAATGCAGCCTGGACCAGAAAAAAAATTCGCCTTTGCCAAATTTAATAATAAATTCGTATGTAACTTGGTGAGACAAATCTAAAATAAAGTATAAATGTTTTTGATATCTCGCTTAGTTCTCACTATATCTACAAGGTGGAAATGCACTGTAGGTATTTTATTCTTAGTGGTTGTTCTTTGGTTAAAATGCAGCCTGGACCAGAAGAAACATCACCAAAAGCACAAGGAACTATAACTGATTTTTGATATGTTAAATCTCGAAAACCAAGTGAGATATCAAAAAATGTTATTCTTTATTTTAGATTTTTTTTCGCCGAGTTTTCTAAGAATTCATCAATAGATTTTGGCGCCACGATAATGATAGAACTGCCATTTTTTTGCACTTGTGAATTAAATTTCACGCCAGTCGCTCCATTTTTCTATACATATTTAAATGGCTAAACCCCTGTGTAGCAGAAAAGATATGGGGTTGGGGTTGATTTATTCCTGCAATATTTTTAGCCATGATATCAGGAACATATGTACTAAGTAGTTTTATCCTAATAACCACCGTGACTCTTGCAGCAATAGAAACAACTTTTTTTTTCCTGGAAATGTGGTAAAGACAGAATCACTCATCAATAAATTACAAAAAAAAAAAGTAACACTATGTCAACACTAAAGTTTTTAAATAGTTCAATTTCATGTTCGAAGCCATCAGTTGTGCGTTACTTACTATTAATAGTGAGAATTTAATTCACATCCAAACATCAGGATGCGGCCAGAGACCGTAATTTAAACAGCAACAAATTTCTCAGAAGGTTCTTCACTAAAGGTTTAAAACAACTCGCTTTCATGTTCAAACCCATCAAATATAAATTAATAAACACAGCCATTAAAATTTCACAACATCAGAGATTGTAGCAGTGCGACCTCAGATAGTAACATCAAGAAACAAAGAAGATATCGAAAGATGTTTTCATTGTATTATTAAAATTAATTTAAATATTTTCCACTTTAAGTAGTTTCTTCTTCGCATTCGTTATAGCTAAAAAAAAAAAGTAAACGTTACATGCGATAACATGGCTCTTATTTTTTTACGATGTATGACGTAAGCATCATATTTCTTTTATTTTTTGTTTCAGGCTGTACATTAAGATTTTCATTTACCACTCCTGTGTTATGTTACGTTGGAGCATAAGACATACCAAATACTTCAATTTAGATTCTAATCTTTAAAACGGTGAAAACCCCATCGAAATCTGCTCTGTAGTTTCCAACTTTTTATACTTCAAATATATCCGGTTTTCATTTTATAGATATAGATTTTCAAATTGCGTATAGCTTTTATACATATATATATGATTACATTAAAATGAAATCAGAAAAATGAAAACAAACAATGTGTTAGTTTCATTAAATCCTCCACAAGAAATTATTACAATCTGTCTCCTCCAGCCATTTACTCAGCTTTTCTCTGAAACTTTTAACATTTCTGGTCCTTTTTTATTTCTTCAGATAATTTGTTATATATTTTTAAACCTCTTTGTGACACTGTTTTCTGTGTTTTACTACTTCTATTATACATTAAATGGAAATGATTTACCTGCCTCGTTTCATAATTATGTACATCATTATTTTTTTGTACTAATCTAGACGCATATCTTGGTAATAATCCTTTCCAACCTATATACATCTCTAATTATTTCTTTTTCAATATGTAAATATCCTTAGTCCTTAAGCATCTTAGTGACATTTTCAGTTCATCTTCTATTTAGAACCACCATCATTCCCTTATTAAAAATATTTTGCGACTTCATAATTTCTCTTTTGATTGCTATGATTATTAATGTGGAGCAGTATCTTATGTGAGGCAGCAGTATTGCTTTAAACAATAGCGAGTTTAACTGATTTAGATAGCACTTTTCTTAATTTGTATATTAAATTTACCATTTTTGCTACTTTGGTACGTATGTAATCAACATTATCTATAAACTTAAGATTATTTTCCATTCCTATGTCAAAATGTTTATAATTTTGAACCCAATTAATTTTAGTTCCATTTATCACAATAGAATGCAGTGCCTCTGCCTGTTCCCTAAAACAAAATTTTCCCCATCACCATACATGTTGTTTTTGCCACATTCAGACTTTAAAAATTTTTATTTAGCCATTCATTAACTAATTTCAACACATTATTAATTACCTGTATCATTTTTTTTAAAATTTTTCCCATAATAATATATTAGTGTGTCATCTGCAAATATGTGAATTTCACAATTCTTTACTATTTCTGCCAGATCATTTATATTCTACAACTACATAAATAATAAGGGACCCAGTTTACTACCTTGCGGAACTCCATGTTTCACTTCTCTTTCATCTGATAGAACCTTATTGAATCTAATTCTCTGGTATCTCTTTGTTAACTAATTTCTAACCAAGTATAAACCTCTCCAATGATGTTATACATATTGTAATCTAACCTAGAATTTCGTAAACTGCATAACAAAGTTTGTTTGTAGAATATTGGGCTCAGTTGAAAAACATGGTACCTCAGCTTTAGAGTCATTTCCATAGTTAATTCAGGCAATAAATCAAGCTAAACAGTCAATTCTGGCAATAAGTCAAGATTAAACAGCAATTTCAACTAAACAGCTATAGACATACTGAAAATAAGATCTGCATATGTAATATTTCGTTTCGGTATAATTTCGCTAAAGTGAATGTTTTCTTCATTTTGAGAGATATTCTGGTTAATAAGATGATAAACCTTGTAGCGAGGAAATTATACTAAAAAGTTTGAATACATTAATAGCAAAAAGCCGGTATGGAAAATTTAGCACGTCATTACATACTTTAAATACAAGAAGTCATATTTGGAAGTTAACTTACAGCAAGAAAGAAACGTAATTTTTGCTTACATAAAATACTAAAGTTTGGGAAAGCTCAGCACAGTTTAAAGTTTTTTTTTTTTTTAACATTATATAGTAACTTTAGACACATAGCATAAGGTAAAATTAATCAATTTAGTAATATATGCAAATTAAAAGAAGTAAACTAAGAATACACTATAATTTCCAGTAAGTCTCATAAAGAGATAAGTAGTATTTTGATTGGGATGAAACAAAGTGGAGAATTTTACAGTTTTGAAAACAGATTTGAGCAAGCAGACATGGACTGTTACATCAATTGGAATAGCGTTCACTTTAAAAATTCATAGTAAATCGAAGAAAAAAGGGAGTGACTTCAAAATCGCTCAATGGTCATTTCAGAACATGTAGAATCATTTAAAGTAGGTATAAAAGAGGTTAGAAATTTATTATCGAATTGTACAATACTTTCGACAAAATGGTTAGAAAATATTAAACATGGCTTTCTTAGTGGCAAATGAGAGAGATTTATATTAGAAGTTGTTTCAGCCCCGTAGCTGTAAAATTGTAGAAATTAGAAGCAGTTTTGGGTAAAACAACATAACTTTTTACAACCAAACTATGGAAGATACAAAAATTTTCATAAGGATCGAAATTCACATTTACTTAAAATACCAGCTACTGTTAAAATTTCAGAACAGTAGGAGTACTGGAAGCCAACAATAAAAAATTATTGTGAAAGACCAGTGCAAGGATACATAGTTGTCACACTCTGGGACGCCAGTTGACTTCCTACGTGGAAGGATTTTGGGCAGACCATTTATACAACCGATGGGGATTATATGGTGTCTTTTTCTGGTGATCACTTTAGCAGAGAGGTTGTCAGTTTGTGGAGCACTTGGCATGGATTGATGGGAGAGCAACATGGTAATGTGAGGGCAGGGACAGCCATCTTGAGATTTAGGAGTACAGTTGGAGAGTTTAAAATAATTTTAATGTGACTTTCAATTTTTGCAAGGGGGTTTGGTCTGGTCTGATCACTTTTCATAACTTGCAGTCGACTGAGTTTGGTGAAAATTTTCCGATAGTCTTTCGATTGTTTGGACTTGAACCATATTTAATTTAATTTAATTTAATTTAATTGCAATGGAGCACAGGCTCCGGTGGCAATATCCCTACACACCCATCTTCCCCCTATCCTGCACCCACCTACATTTGCCCTCTACAAATTTTATCTTTAAATTCCTTCAAAGTTTTCGGTAAATTATTCATCATTTCTCTTGGTAACTCATTCCAATCCCTGACACCCTTAACTAAAAAAGAGAATCTTCCCACACCCTTGTGCCTGAAATCGAGTGCCAGCTTGTGGTCATGGTCATCTTTTCCCTTCCATTCACTACTTTTCATACCTATTGCAATATCTTTCCATGCCTCATCACCAGTATATGCCCTGTACACTTCCATGACCCGCCTCATCCTCCGCCTGTCTTGCAATGAATCCCATTCCAGCTCCTTTATCATATCCGTCACTGATTGCATTCTGCGATAATTTCCAGAAACAAATCTAGCAGCCCTTCTTTGCACCCTCTCCAACTCCTGTATTTGATACGTAAAATGAGAGTCCCATACTACACTACCATATTCGAGCAATGGTCTGACCAAAGTTTTGTAACCCAATTCCTTGACTTCTTTCGTACATCCCCTCATCACTCTCTCCAACAAATGCAAAACTTTGAAACCTTTTCCTACCACCTGTCCTATGTGTCCTGCAAACTTCAATTTAGCATCAGTGATTTTTATTTATAATATGAACCTTTCTTCCATTCTGAAGGGAACAAGTAATAGTATAACAGACTATCCAGAAAATAATTATGAAAAATTCGGTTGTTATAGAGACCCAAGAAAAACAACTAGAGAGGTTTTCTGGCGAGCAACTAGACAAGGTTAGTTCGCTTTTGGCTATGTGTTGAAGTAAAAGTTACCGTCAGCTAAGGACCTGGGTAATTCTTCGGTTTTGTTTAGAAATGAAATAAGGCGAAATAAATGTTAAGTGAATAATACTAAAGGCTATTATTATTTATGTTTGCCACAAGAACCTAAAAAGTGATTCTATACTCCTGACGATATATCCAATCAATATTACTAATAAAGCAAAAAGGAGTTAATAAAATATAACATTGGCGACTAAACAATAATATACGACATGATGACTGCGCAGCAGATCTGCAGTAACTAATAAAAATACAAGTTATCACGGCACCGAGCGACTAACTAAATCTCGTCGATAAAGGAGAACATTAAACAGCAACGAGATAACGACTCTACAACAGCGCCTCCGGTGGAGAATTCGCAACTGCAAGACATAGACCATCGCTGAACACCAACAGCTGTTCTCAGATGGAGTAACTTTGGCATTTGCAGCGGCCAAAGAATTCGGAAAAAATGCGTAAACAAACAACGCATGTCATTTATGAAGATAATTGATTTTTTTTTAATGCTGTACTAAAGTGTTTCAATTTATCATACGGTACTAAACTTTAATTGTGAGAATTTATCGCTCATAATTTTTAAAAATTCAATTATTTTCTTGACCTAACCTATCATTCATATTGTTAACTAATAGACGTTGGATTTCGGCTAAAGCAAATAAAACTGTGCATGCTTTCACGCAAATTATCTTAATTAAGTTTAGAGAAGATACCATATAGTAAATAATTTTATATGAACTAGAAAATGGTTGCTTTTGAATATAATGTTAATACCCCTTTTTATGTAAAGGACTTATTAGTAGGTTGTATTACTACTTTCTGCAACACCTTTTAAATATGCAAGAACCTAAAGATTCTAGGGAAGTGCAGCCATCAAACCTTCCTGAGAGTACAATGATAAAAAGTAATGATGTTTCTGAAGATTTTTATGGATTCCCTGAGAATACATCATCACCGATTACATACGTTGAAACACTGGTACTGAGTAATAACAATGGACCAGAATCAGGCATGAACACTCATCTATCTTCAGATATTTATGAGTTGAAACAATTAGTATTAGGCATCTCTTAACAAAATAGACAAGCACATTCACAATTAAAATTCAAGTTGGCAGAAAAAATAAATGAGATATTGGAACAAGTTAGACAATCACAGTCATAGTTAAAATCCGAGTTGGCTGCAAATTGATAAAAACAGTCTGAATTTGCCAGAAAAATAAATGAGATATCAGAACAAGTGAGACATTCACAGTCACAGTTAAAATTCGAGTTGTCAGTAGAAATTATGAGAGTGCATGAGAGATTAAAAAATCAGTTTACTTCATAGTTTCAGAATGTTACTACTCAAATAGATAATATTCATCAGTGGAAGAGAATTAGGGCCAATGCAGAAGAGTTTAAAGACAATATATTGAATCGGACAAGTCAGCTGAATTCAATAGAGATATCATGTAAACAAACTAAGTGTCAAGGGACGGAAAAGATGGTAATAACCAAAGAATTTGACCGAGTACTGAAAGTAGAAAAGCTCAGTGAAGTTCATGAAAGAGAAGAAGATACACAAAATAGTATTTACGAAGAAAAGGAAGATGAGTACATAGGAGCAAAATGTTTTGTTATGAATGGCCAGAGTAGAGGTAGCTGTGATGTAAAGTATAGTGTCAAAAGCATACAAGTGGTGATACAAGTGCAGAAAGTAACCAGCCTCAGGAAGAAAAGAAATATTTGCCGAAAGGGGGTAAGACGAAAGAGTAGGAAGTTGCATCTGCATGACAAAGCAAAGAATATGATTAGGAAGAGAGAAGGAAGAAAGTTGGAAAAAGTTAAAGAAGAAGAAGTTGCATTTGTGTGAAGAAGCAAAGAATGTGAGTAGGATTAAAGAAGAAATAAAAGAAGAAAGTTGGAAAAAATGAAGGAAGATGATATTATTAACACCATATCTCACAAGTCTACGTCGGTAACAAGTTTTGTACTCATGTTTAGAAATAAAACAACAAGATAAAGATATTTAAAATTTTATATGAAGGATCATATAAAGTAATTGGTAGAGACAACGAGAACTCTTACTCGGTAGCTTACCTAAATGAGGAAAAGATTAGAGGAAGATATAACGTCATTGCCCTCAAGTCTTTTAAACATATGGGATTAAGTTGCCCATATAAATAATATAGTAGTTTACAGTATGGGAGATGAGACTTTTATCAATGCATTTAATATGCCAAATAATACATACATGTGTATGTTACATTATATTGAAACATCCAACAATCTGAGTATCAATATTACTATCGGCTTCACATATTGCTGTGAGTGGCAATGTCGTTTGTATATTCACATGCCTCGCCAACTTTGTACTGTCTTTATTTATCATTGCCATAGTTACTCGTCAGCAAGCATCATTGCTACTGCGCTAGCAGCTGCCGCGACAACGACGGAACTGCAAAGGCCACGATGTGTTTCTGCCACACTAGCCCCCCACGGTTAACAGATGTGTCGATCTGCGAGACTGTAGATTGCTGGGGTTGCTGTTGAAGCATTTGCTGTCGCAGAATGTGATTTTGCTCCTGCAGCTGTTGTTCTTGAAGTTCCTCCATCGATCAGAAGTGTTCAGATTTTTCGTTGTCAGGGTCACCAATGATGGGGTTAAGTTGCCCATATAAACGATATAGTAGTTTACAGTATGGGAGACGAGATTCTTATGTCAAATAACACATACATGTGTATGTTACATTATATTGAAACATTGCAACAATCTGAATGTCAATATTACTATCGGCTTCATGTATTTCTGCGAGCGGCAATGTCATCTGTGTATTCGTATGCCTCGCCATCTGTGTACTGTCTTTGTTTATCATTGCCATGGTTACTCATCAACGAGCATCATTCCTACTGTGCTAGCAGCCACGGCAACAACGACGGAACTACGCTGACAACTGCTAAGGCCATGATGTGTTTCCGCCACAAACATATAACAACCAGTTAAGTTGATGAGTGAATGTATTGTTCATTAAAAAGGTTTTGTAATTGATAAGGAGAGTTATATTAATTGAAAGCAACTGACATATCCTGATATAGGCCTATTACCATGATAGCTGGTAAATCAATATTGGTAGACTAAACTGCTTGAGAAAAAATAAATAAATAAAGAAATGAATTAAAAGTGCAACAAATAAAAGATAATGGAAATGATTGGGTTACCTCAAAGAGCGGACTACTAGTTCTTTGGGGAGACAGGTACCAAAGAAAGGAAGGATGTTAATGAAAATTATCACTTGTTCAAAATAGTAGAGATTTACCATGAAGTGGATTACACATTGGAGACTCGTCTTCTTAGAAGCTAATAATGAGAATTTGGAGAGCAGACAACTGTAAAATCACAGATATTAAATCCCATTAGATCTGTGGGGTTAGATACGAGAGTTTCATTTCTGTTTTTGAGTATGGCAACAAAAATACTTAAACTGATTCTGGGATGACCCTCAGATTGATGCTTTAAGAGAAATTAATGAACATGTTTTATGTTGACCGTTCTTATCAAGAACTATTGTGAAAGTGTTTTGAAGAAGAGAACACATAAGTGGTGTAAATTTTTCACTTGTTTTTGTAAAATATGACGACGGTATATTACCTCAAGCTTATGATGCTGTTATATACTTTTAAGGTCCGTGGACCTACCTTTCTGTGAAAGAATCGTTCATTCAGGAACTCACATCTAACTGATTACAGAATCGGTCTTTTATTTATTATTAATGTATATATTTTGAAAGAAAGGTCAAGAAAGTAATTACAATGACAATAAAGTTAACCATTGTAAATATCTGTTAGCTATGTACTCCGTTGAGTTTGGAGGTTAAAATTTCGCAATTTTTAAACATTGATGAATTGTTATTTAAATACAAATATTGATTGCACCAATTTTGTTTTTATGTTTTGTTTTGATATAGTTGATTAGAGAAATGATACTAAAATGTTATCGTTACAGACTTTTCATGTCAGAGTAACAAGAGTGGACTGGTGAAGGCACGACACTCCCGTGACAGGACAGAAAAGTGTTATTAAATTGGTTTCATGTTATTGTTGTTATAAATGTATTGTAACCATTAACAAAGCGAAGAGATCCTTTGAGATTTTTTTAAAAAATTATATGGTAAACTTGGGGGGGGGGGCCTATAGTATAACAGACTATCCAGAGAATAATTACTCTTAGGAAAAATATCGGTTGTTCTAGAGACCAGAGAAAAATAAAAAAAGATAAGGTTTTCTGGCGAGCGACTAGACATGGTTAGTTCGCATTTGGTGATGTGTTGAAGTAAAAGTAACTGTCAGCTAAGGATGTGGGTAATTCTTCGGTTTTGTTTAGAAATGAAATAAACATTAAGTGAAAAATAAGAAAGACTATTATTATTATTGTTCATCACAAGAACTTAAAAAATGATTCTGTACTCCTGACGATGTATCCAATCAATATTACTTATAAAGCAAAAAGGAGTTAATAAAATATAACATCGGTGACTAAAAAATAATATACAACAAAGTGGTCATGGCCGTGAAATTAAGAACAATCAAATATTCGAAGGCCCATGACAAACATATTTATAGTTGAGGTGTTTAACTGTTTGTTCTACACCCCATGAACAGTTAGGGTCCCTGCAATATTTTTTAATTCTTTTGACAGCAGTTCCCTGTTTACAGTTTCAAATGTTCACTTGAAGTCTAAAAATACTGCTATTACTCCCTCTCCCTTATCTATTGTCTCTGTACTATGCTGTTCCCTAAATCCTGATTGGTATTCAGTTATGAGTACATTTCCTCTGTAAAACTTACTGAAGTCTCATAAGTCATAAGTTTTGATGAGTTTTTCCATCAGTTTCAAAATATTTATTGGCCTAAGATCTATACACTTTGAACTACCCTTTACTTTAGGAACTGGTACAGTAATAGATGTTTTTAATTTTTTTGGCAAAATTCCTTATTTCAATTATTCATAAATTATACTAGTTACTGTACTTCGTACCAACTGCTTACTCCATCACAACCCATGATATTTCTTAATTTTCAAACTACAATTTTTTTCTTCTTCACTTCATGAAATTTTTTAAGGTGATAAGGTGTCATTACATATTCATTTGTTTTGGGGATATTTTCTATTAACTTCTCAATACTTTCAATATAGAAGTCATTTAATCTATTTGCTATTTCTTTCGAATTAAATCTATAATCCTTGTCAAATATTACATATTTTAATGCCCCGTCATTGGTTTTATACAAAGTTTTTAAGCATTTCCATAATTTTGTTTGTTCAATCTTGAATCTTGTAAATTCTTCCTCATTAAACTGTTGTTTACTTTCCCTCCATAGCCTTACACAATTATTCCTATATTTTTATACTCATTCCGTGCCCCATCTCTAACTACTGTGCTTCTTCAATTTCTTTTAATAAGAGAAACTTTTTATAAGCTGTATCCCTTTGAATCCTGACTTCTTTGATTTTCTTTGATAACCAAGGACAGTATAAATTCCTGACCAATAAATCTGTCTTTCTAGCTTCTTGTAAACTCTGGATTATATCATATATATTATTTCTATAAGGCGTTTTTTTGTCACAAGCCATTACCTCACTTCATACTCAACCAAAATCAAAGAATGAGTTGTAATTTTAAAGTGACTTGTCTCTACTTTGGTCTCATCATATTTTAAGAAAGGAATTTTTTGGAATTTGACCCTTAAAGGGCAAAAAATGTTATTATTTTTAAAACGCTGTTTTTTTGTGCTATGTCCGTGGTTCGGATTCCACGTTAAACTGTAGGTCCCAGAGGAAAGGAACTGGCCGTCCTACCTCTGACACAATGGCTTAGTACACCTTCTTCGGGAGGATCCAACCAAACTTCGGGTTGTGGACTAAGTTAAGTTGAGACATTTATCTCCATCTGAAATTGATTGAGGAAGTATCATTTTAAAGATTACGATCTCCGCTTTAGTGCCATCATATATTAAGACAGGAATTTTTGGAATTCAACCCTTAAAGGGCAATAGTATCAATATTTCTGCAACACATTTGTGTGTCACAAGCCATTTATCTCCCTTCATATCTATCCACTATAAATAAATGAGGTATCAAATTAAAGATTAAGGTCTCGACTGTGGTAACATTATATTTTAAAAAAGGAATTTTTCGTAATTCGAACCTTAAATGGCAAAAATGTTAATATTTCTAAAATGCTTCTTTGTTTCTTGAGCTATTTATCTCCCTGGATATCTAACCGAAATCGATAAATGAAGTCTCAGCTTTGGTGATGTCATATATTAAGAAAGAATTTTTTTGGAATTAAGCCCTTAGAGGGAAAAAGTATCAACAGTTCTACAACACATTTTTGTGTCACTAGCCATTTATCTCTCTGCTTATGTAACCAATATACAAAAATGTGGTATGAAATTAAAGATTAAGGTCGCTGCCATGGTAACATTATATTTAAAAAAAATGAATTTTTCGTAATTCGACCCTTAAAGGGCAAAACTGTTAATATTTCTAAAATACTTTTTTGTGTGTCAAGCTATTTATCTCCATGGATATCTAACCAAAATCGATAAACAAAGTAAGATTATGAAGAATAATGTCTCAGCTTTCGTGACAGTGTATATTAAGAAAGATTTTTTTTGCAATTGAACCCTTAAAGGGAATAAGTATCAATGGTTCTACAACTCATTTTTGTGTCACGTGCCAATTATCTGTGTTCATATCTAACCAATGCAGATAAATTTAAGGATTAAGAAAAGAATTTTTAATAATTCGACCCTTAAAGGGAAAAAATGTCAATATTTCTAAAATGTGTTTTTTTGTGTCTCAAGCCATTTACCTCCTTCGATAAATAATCGAAATTAATAAATGAAGTAGCATTATGAAGAGTAATGTCTCAGCTTTGGTGATATTATGTATTAGGAAAGAATTATTTTGGAATTCGACCCTTAAAGGGAGAAAGTATCAGTGGTTCTTCAACGCATTTTTGTGTCACAAGCCATTTATCTTCATTAATATTTCATCGAAATACATAAATGAGATACCATTCTAAAGATAAAGGCCTCCGCTGTGGTCACATCATTTTTAAGCATTTTTTTCTGAATTTAACCCATAAAGACAAAAAATATCATTATTTCTAAAATACATTTTTTTGTCCTAAGTCATTAATGACCCTTGATAATTAAACACAATTGAAAAACAAGGTACCATTTTAAAGACTAAGGTCTTTGTAACGTCTTTGGTTGGTTATACTATATTTTAATGAAGGAAACTTTCAAATTTTACCCTTAAAGAGTAAAAGTTTTAATATTTCTACAACCCATTTTTCTGTCATGAGGCATTTATCTCCCTTGATACCTTACCGAAACCTACAAATGAGGTATCTGCTTTGGTCACATCATATTTTAAGAAAAAACATTCTCCAAATTTAACCCTTAAGGGCCCTAAATTTTTTCCCCCCTTTGCTTGGTGCCTAATGGAAATCAATAAATAAGTATCATTTTGAAGACTAAGGTGTCCATTATGGTCACACCATATTTAATAAAAGGATTTTTTAAAACAAATTCTACCCTCAAAGGGAAAAAAATTATGATTTCTACAACCTGTTTTTTTTTTAATTACAAGCCATTTAACTCCTTCCATTACCTATCTGAAATTTATAAATGACTTATCGTTTTAAAGATTAATGTCTCCAATTAGGTAAAATAATAAATTAAGAAAGAATTTTTTGAAATTTGATGCTTAAAGTGTCGTGCATATGAGACTGTTAAGAGCCAAGTCCCTAGATTGCAGCAGCAGATATCACAGAGATGTCAATAAACTATTTTTTATACAATAAGTAGTTTTTATGATACTTTTTTTAATTTTTTTAATTGCAATGGAGCACAGGCACTGGTGGCAATATCCCTAAACACCCATCGTCCCCCTATCCTGCACCCACCTACATTTGCCCTCTACAAATTTTATCTTTAAATTCCTTCAAAGTTTTAGGTAAATTATTCATCATTTCTCTTGGTAACTCATTCCAATCCCTGACACCCTTACCTAAAAAAGAGAATCTTCCCACACCCTTGTGCCTGAAATCGAGTGCCAGCTTGTGGTCATGGTCATCTTTTCCCTTCCATGCACTACTTTTCATACCTATTGCAATATCTTTCCATGCCTCATCACCAGTATATGCCCTGTACACTCCCATGACCCTCCTCATCCTCCTCCTGTCTTGCAATGAATCCCATTCCAGCTCCTTTATCATATCCGTCACTGATTGTATTCTGCGATAATTTCCATAAACAAATCTAGCAGCCCTTCTTTGCACCCTCTCCAACTCCTGTATTTGATACGTAAAATGAGGGTCCCATACTACACTATCATATTCGAGCAATGGTCTGACCAAAGTTTTGTAACCCAATTCCTTGACTTCTCTCGTACATACCCTCATCACTCTCTCCAACAAGTGCAGAACTTTGAAACCTTTTCCTACCACCTGTCCTATGTGTCCTGCCCAGTTAAGTTTGTTATCAAAAGTAATTCCAAGATATTTGCATTTCAAGTCTTCAGCAAGCAATTCTTTCCCACCTTATATTCATAAATAACCTTTTGTTTTTTATTTCTGTATCTAATAAGCTGACTCTTCTTTGCATTTATCTTCATTCCATGTTTACCAACCCAATTAGATATCCTGTCCAGATCACCCTGCAACTGTTTACAATCCTCTATCGTTTTGATTCTTTTATACAGCATTATGTCATCTGCAAACAATCTAATTTCAGATAGTAAACAATCAACACAATTATTCAGTTAGAATAATGAATAGCAATGGTCCCTATACGCTACCCTGTGGCACACTCATTTTTACTTGCACTTTTTTTGATAATACATTTCCTACCCTAACTTTCTGTTTTCTACCTTTTAAAAATTCTTCTACCCAGCAAATGACTTTCTTATCCACTCCAATGGTTTTTACCTTATTTACTACAATTTTATGGCTTACTCTGTCAAACGCCTTAGACAGATCTAGTGCTACACTATCAATTTGGCCTCCCTTGTCCATTTCATCTGAAATATCTTGCATATATCCCACCAACTAAGATTCGCATGAATATCCTTGCCTGAAACCATGTTGCCTGCTTGAAAACCACTTACGTTCCTCACATATATTTCTGATGTGGTTGCATATCAATCTTTCCATTAATTTACCTACCACTGATGTCAAACTGATTGGCCTGTAATTCTCAACTCTATTTCTCACCCCTCCCTTATGTACCGGTACTACTATTGCACTTTTCCAGTCCTGTGGTAAGCAGCAAGTGTCTAGACTCAATTTAAATAATATTTCAAGATAAGGTTCAATGTCACATCCGGCTATCTTTAAGATATCTGTAGTAATATTATCTTCACCAGCCCCTTTATGTTTTTTCAGCTTTCTTATTTCCTTCATGATTTCCTCAGGATGGATATCAAATTTTTTACTATCGTCATTTCTAATTGTGTTGTTAAGTTCATTCTCCGAATTAGACCCTCCTGTTTCTGATCCATTGTCCCTAATTCTTTCACTGAACCAGTTACTTAAAACCTCTGCCTTTTTCAAATCGTGAGTAACTTCTTCTCCATCCTTATCTATAAGTGTCTCTACATCCCCTTAGTTTCCTGATATAGCCATAGAAATTTTTAGATGCATCAGTCAATGGTCCCCCTGCACTGACAATACTCTTCATAAACCCGTCTTTTTAATCATTTTCTTTGCTGTTATTAAGTCCTTGTTTAGTTGTTTTAAATATTCCCTACTACCCTGCTGTCTCTTAACTCTGTTATGTTCTTTTCTTACCAACCTCTTTAACCTCTTCACTTCCCTATTATAGTACATAGGTTCTCTACTTCTCTTTATTTTTTGCTTTGGAATAAATTTTCTTCCCCCTTTCTTATTATCTCCTTGAACTCTTCCCACCTTGACTCTACTGTACCTGAGCCTTCCTTCCATTTGCTGAATTGTTCTCTGAAATATCTCCTCAAATTTGAAACCTGTGCCTTTTTATAATTGTACCTATTTCCCCCTTCAATTTTGGCTGCTGGTTTACTGAATCCTCTAATATCCATCAGAACTGCTTCATTATCACTTATTCCTTCAGTTACTTGATACCTCAAAAGGTTTTCATTGGGCTTAATTAGAAATATATCCAAAATATTTACTCCCCTAGTGTTTTGCTCAACCATTTGTGTAAATCCTCCTTCCCTTATTAAGATATTTGCAAATCTTTGTTCCCTTGTGTTATTTATCTTATTCCCTTCCCAGTTTACACCGTGTAAATTTAAATCCCCGCTGATGATGATCATTCTATTCTCACCTCTGAAATCTGAGTATGAATTTAATTTCTCCCCAAGAGCCTCATCCTCTTCTGTCATTCTGCCACTGCGGTAAACAGCCAACACTCTGATTTTTTCTTTTTTATTACCCCAGAAATCTACCCCAAGTAACTCATGGTCTTGATCTAGGAACGCCAGTGAACTGTGGTAGTTTTTGCTAGTATGAAGACTCCTCCACCAATTGCTCCTCTATCTCTGCAGTACACTCTGTAACCATCAGGAAAAACCTCACTGTCTAGTACTTCTTCTTTTAACCAACTCTCTACCCCAATTATTACTTGTGGTTTGTGCATCTCTATTTTTCCGTTATGGAAACTTTTTTATTTTGCTATACAATTCCAGTGTAAACACTTTATTCACACAACAACACATATCACAGAGATATTGATATGCTGTGTGAATTTTGTTCAGGTTGGTTTTATTCTGTTAAGAATAGAAACAGTGTGTTTTAAATTCTCCTAACTGTTTTGTTATATGTTTTGATAAATAGCTATTATGCTAAACAAATAGTTGCTACAAAAGTGCAGTTCTACTTTTCTTTATATTACAAGCATTCGGCCTCACTATTCATTGTATTATATTAGCAAAATTTTCGCACGGGTCATCTAGTTCTCTCTTAATTCAATATATTTTTCCCCTACATGTATACTATCACAACTTTTGTTGTCACTTATTTTATAGCTCAAAATTTTTTTTGGTTTATTGTAATCAATCCTATCCTTTACTAGTACATTGCCTCTCTCTTTAATGCTATTATGAAACAACCCTGTGATAATGATTAGATGGTCTGATAATCTAGTTGTGTCCACTACCGTATATTTCATATTTAAACTATCAGTAATGATGAGGTCGATTATTGTTTAACTATTGGTCATGTTATCAACAATTTGTTTCTTTCCTAGACGTGTTACATGTGCAACTAGCTCTCTGGTATAAAATTCACCTTTCTTTGACCAATCTATATTAAAATCCCCCCCCCCCAAATAATACATTTGCTTTGACTGATTTCTAGTATTTTCTTCATTACCATTGAGAACCTATCCATAAATATTCCTTTGCTACTACTAGGTGATATATAAACACCCACAATTGTCCCCCATAAATGTGAATCCATGTACAACTTGATAGCTACCGTCCACCATTCACCTTGTTTTACCTCATTCCTTACCACTTCATATCAAATGTTTTCAGTAATATACATGACTATTCCACCGTTGTGTTTACTTTCTGAGTCACATCTTGTATGATAATATACATTCATTTCAATTAATATTTCTATATCTAATTCAGTGACATGTGATTCCAGTACAGTCATCACACTTGGTGTGGTCTCCTGTGCATATGTGGCAATCGTGTATATTTTTGCAATTAGTCCACTTACATTTATTACTACCATCTCCTCATTTTTTGATTGCTATAAACACTCATATGTGATTGACTTCCTTTTTAAATTTAATTGACATGTCTGATATTGTTATGTATAATATATATGGATATGATTTAGAGGACAAATAAAATACTACTACTACCAATACTAAATGAGTGAGTTAATAATTATTCCAAAACAGAAAATAAAGACAAGTACAGAACATAAATACTACAATTGGGAGGTGAGTTGATTAAAGATGTTAGTGAAAAGAGAATACAGAGTTAAGAGATAAGCAAGGATGTGTGGACTACTTAAGTCAACAATCAATTAATAGCAGTAAAGAGGTAAACTAAAAATAGATGTAGGTAGAATATTATTGATTCAGAGGGACCACTGAATGATGCACCTAGAAATTTATATGGCATGTTAGAAAGTTGAGGGAAACGAAAGACATTCAGACAATTGTAGATGAGGAGGAGAGGAAATTACTGATATTTTGAAAATAGCAATCTTATTGAATGACTTGTTTAATAAGCCCATTAGAAACAGTCATCCTAGTATGTGATGGAATAAAGGAGAGGAGCATCCAGGGCAAGCAGATAATTTGGGCATCGTGGGTAGCAGTACCCACCCAGGAAACTCCTGGTGGGTATTTTACCCACCTGGAATTTGAGAGTGAGAGGAAAGAAATGAGAGAAAGAAAGAGAGAGCAGACCAGCTAAGCATATTAGTTTCATCATTCAAATTAAGTGTAAAATAGACTGTGTACCCACAACAACACCATGAGCCAAGAGCAAAATTCCTCTGATGTTTCAATAGAGATTGCCGCCCAGATCAACGACAATCATTGTGTGTGAAAGGATGAATGCTATGGTAAAATATCGTAAGTCCACAACTGTTGAGGGGAAGGGAGGGTGTAGAGACACTTATAGATAAGGATGGAGAAGAAGTTACTGATGATTTGAAAAAGGCAGAGATTTTAAGTAACTGGTTCAGTGAAAGCATTAGGGACAATGAATCAGAAACAGGAGGGTCTAATTCGGAGAACGAGCTTAACAACACAATTAGAAATGATGATAGTAAAAAATTTGATATTCATCCTGAGGAAATCATGAAGGAAATAAGAAAGCTGAAAAAACATAAAGGGGCTGGTGAAGATAATATTACTACATATATCTTAAAGATAGCCGGATGTGACATTGTACCTTATCTTGAAATATTATTTAAATTGAGTCTAGACACTTGCTGCTTACCACAGGACTGGAAAAGTGCAATAGTAGTACCGGTACATAAGGGAGGGGTGAGAAATAGAGTTGAGAATTACAGGCCAATCAGTTTGACATCAGTGGTAGGTAAATTAATGGAAAGATTGATATGCAACCACATCAGAAATATATGTGAGGAACGTAAGTGGTTTTCAAGCAGGCAACATGGTTTCAGGCAAGGATATTCATGTGAATCTCAGTTGGTGGGATATATGCAAGATATTTCAGATGAAATGGACAAGGGAGGCCAAATTGATAGTGTAGCACTAGATCTGTCTAAGGCGTTTGACAGAGTAAGCCATAAAATGGTAGTAAATAAGGTAAAAACCATTGGAGTGGATAAGAAAGTCATTTGCTTAGTAGAAGAATTTTTAAAAGGTAGAAAACAGAAAGTTAGGGTAGGAAATGTATTATCAAAAAAAGTGCAAGTAAAAATGGGTGTGCCACAGGGTAGCGTATTGGGACCACTGCTATTCATTATTCTAATGAATAATTGTGTTGATTGTTTACTATCTGAAATTAGATTGTTTGCAGATGACATAATGCTGTATAAAAGAATCAAAACGATAGAGGATTGTAAACAGTTGCAGGGTGATCTGGACAGGATATCTAATTGGGTTGGTAAACATGGAATGAAGATAAATGCAAAAAAGAGTCAGCTTATTAGATACAGAAATAAAAAACAAAAGGTTAATTATGAATATAAGGTGGGGAAAGAATTGCTTGCTGAAGACTTGAAATGCAAATATCTTGGAATTACTTTTGATAAAAAAACTTAACTGGGCAGGACACATAGGACAGGTGGTAGGAAAAGATTTCAAACTTCTGCACTTGTTAGAGAGAGTGTTGAGGGGATGTACGAGAGAAGTCAAGGAATTGGGTTACAAAACTTTGGTCAGACCATTGCTCGAATATGGTAGTATAGTATGGGACCCTCATTTTACGTATCAAATACAGGAGTTGGAGAGGGTGCAAAGAAGGGCTGCTAGATTTGTTTCTGGAAATTATTGCAGAATTCAATCAGTGACGGATATGATAAAGGAGCTGGAATGGGATTCATTGCAAGACAGGAGGAGGATGAGGAGGGTCATGGGAGTGTACAGGGCATATACTGGCGATGAGGCATGGAAATATATTGCAATAGGTATGATAAGTAGTGCACGGAAGGGAAAAGATGACCATGACCACAAGCTGGCACTCGATTTCAGGCACAAGGGTGTGGAAAGATTCTCTTTTTTAGGTAAGGGTGTCAGGGATTGGAATGAGTTACCAAGAGAAATGATGAATAATTTACCAAAAACTTTGAAGGAATTTAAAGATAAAATTTGTAGAGGGTAAATGTAGGTAGGTGCAGGATAGGGGGAAGATGGGTGTGTAGGGTAATTGCCACCGGAGCCTGCGCTCCATTGCAATTAAATTAAATTCATTAAAAAAAAGTCACTTTCGTTTATTTCGTAGGCCCTTTGGCTGAATCTGTATGTATTATCTACAAAAAAGTTAAAATGGGTAAATTCATACTCAAGCTATAAAGGAGAAATCAAATGAGTGTAGACAATGCTAGAAATCAGAATGGAGGGATAAATTTGTATCGTCATTAGATACACGGAAATTTTAAAATATAGTCTTGTCCATTCAACTCACAGTCAAAATTGTGACAGTAAGTAAAAGTAAGTTATTATTTTTGTTCTTCACTATATACACAAATATATAGGTAATGATTTATCACACATATGTACTGGGGATGAAACGGAAGTTACATTATGGAAGTGAAAATAGAAGCAGAAGTTATATGAAAATGTCATTTCATGTCACAGATCTTTATTTACTTTCTAATTACTTCTATTTAATAAAAATGTGAAGTGAAATTATTTTTATTATAATAATCAAATCAATTCATCAGTAACTGACTTTTAAGTAAATAATAATAATAATAATAGTTTTCTAATGACTGAAACTAGTATTCGAAAGTGAAAAATGGCATGTTAAATTTTAAAAGCGAAAGCTTATCAGCCCAAGGGCGTATCCAGAATCAGAACTAGAAAGGGGGGGGGGGGGGCAAGATCTGAACTGGGGGACAACTCATATTGGTTTCGAGGAAGTGGGGTGAGGAACTGAAATTTGATGATTTCTTACAAAATGAGACTCAAACATATTCAGGAAACTATTTTTATTATTGATTAATATAGTAATCCAATCACTTAATCTAAGGACCTACTATGTAGTTAATTAAGATCTTAAGTCAATTAGTTTTTTTAAGTAAACATTAATCATCTCTAATTGTCAGAAAATTTTTCAATACCTTTGTTTATCAATATCTCACGGTGTTCTTTCACAAAATTTTGATTCACACTCATCAGGCATAATCCAGTCAATCTTTCTCTCCCAAAGTGCTCCTGAGTCAGTCCTTCACTCGTCAAAGAGAACTGAAGGCAGTGTAATTTTTCTTCTAGGAGGGGGGGAGGCAGCAGCCCCCCATCTTGCCCCTCGCTGGATATGCCCATCTTATCTGCCTTTTCTTATTTTAAATTGATTCTTTCTTCATAATAAATTAAGACTGAACATTGAACACTTTTTCACTAGCAACACTGATATGCAAAGCTGACAGAAACCTGTGGACTAATGATAACAACATGGAACAGGTATTTGTGAGCATTAATTTATCACCACCTAGGAGGCTCTTCTATTGATGGAAGTCTTGTTTGCTTCAACTATTGCACTAGATTGACAATGATATTTTTATCTTCTTCCTGCAACTTAAGACCTGAATTTAGTTTTTCCCACTCTTTTAAACTCTTCTGGGTGCATAGATTTCAAATGACGTTTTAAAGCATAAACTCTCGTGACACTAGATCTCTTCATACCAGCTGCACTGAAGCATTAAAAAATAGTGGTGCATTGCTATCAATGGCTCATTCAGAACAGATGTTCAATATCCATGCAGTGCTGCCAAAAATATTTAGTACCTTGAAGGCTTCATGGCAAGTGAACATTTTATTGGATTGTTTCTAACTGCGAAAACCAAGACAGAAACATCATTTGATCTTGATGAAATTGTGTCAGGAAACTAGCCGAGTGAAAACGTTTCTGTAGCATGATGTTTTGGTGGTCATATTCTCCGCCACCTTTGTCAAGTGACTTACTGCTATACAAACGTTCTCACTCAGCTAATTTCCCGAGAAAATTTCATATATACACAACACCAAGGTCATTGAAATTTTCGCTCTCAAAACTCAGAGGCCAGTGCTATGATGGGGTTTCTAGTGTTTCTGGAAAAATAACAGGATTTCTGTCATGAATACACAAAGAAGACACTCGAGCTTTATTTGTGCATTGTAGTGCTCATAATCTCAATCTTGTAGTACAAGTTGAAATTGAGAGACTTAAAACAGTAAGAAAATTTGTTGGAACTGTTAAAGATTTGATAAATTTCGTGTGAGACTTATAAAACAGCAAATCGGAATAGAAAAAGGAACTAATGATGATTTGCCTTCTCTTGCAGCCTATTCTCCTACAAGTTACTTTATAAAGATTTCAAGTTTAATCCATTGGTTCAAATTATGGTTTTGCATTTATAAACATATTTACTAATTTTTTACAAATTGTTAGTGAAACTTAAATCTCTTAAAGCAGCAGGAGAAAATTATCAGCAGCTAATGCAATTTTTATATAATCATTCTGCATCCAGAGAAGTAGATAGTGCTGTTGCAACTAAGTCACCTTCATTTACTTCTACATGGAATCATTTGAGTGTATTTTCTATTTAACAATGATGATACAAATTTAATCTTTAATCCCATCGTAATTTTTAATTCAGGTCTACAGAAATCAAATATATGAGTTAATCAAATCGTATAAGAAGATAGAAGCAATAGACAATGTTTTATTCTGTGTTTTAGATTCAAAATTTGAAGAAATTTGGCGGAAAATGTGCTGTCAGGTACTAATTTTGAAATCAACGAAATACATAATCACACATCAGTGTAAAATTTCCAAGTGCAGCGACCAAGTTAGAAGCAAAAATCCCCAGTTCGAAACACCTCAATATTTTCCCTGTAAATCTTATATTCAAGTTTATGATCATGTACTCATGTCGTTAATGAGTTGATTATACAATGATTCCATCAATTTCTTCAAATCGCTAGAACGATTCACTTTGGGACAGCCCACTAATGTTGAAATTAAACTGCCATCGCATTGCTGAGCTCTTTCTAGAGAATCATTTAGGATATTTAATGTGGTGGTATCCTGTTGTCTTCCACATTATCATGTTGTTGACTGTCTACAGGTTCTTCTGCCTTTATGGATGACTAGCAGTTACCCGCGACTTCCTCTGCGTTGAAGAGTGTTGTAATATAAGATTTTCTTGAGAGGTTTGGTTGCTCAGTGGTTAGGGCGTCCAACTGGAGATGGAAAAGTCCCCAGCTTGAATTCCAGTCTCGGAGAGGATTTTCAAAGGTCCTTAGCTTGACCTTCACCTCTGGCATAGGTTGTTGTGAGATGTGAATTACGCCACAATGCTCACTTGGTTCTGATTCCGTGTTGAACTGTGGGTCCTCTCTGTCCGGTAGGATTACTGGGTTACGTTAAGAGGCTATGAAAGGGACTGATTGCGGAGACGTAAAGAAGCCTTTTCACCAGGTCAATACGACCATACAATTTATTTTAGAGCTATTTTTATTAGTAATAGTAGTAATAAATGTTGCAATAAAATAATAAAAATCTATTTATGTTCCAGAACTACTTCATTGAATTTTTAAAACAGTAAAAATATTCTGTTTGTAAGGAGTATTTTCAGTTTAATATATCCGTATATACAATATTGAGGATTTGCCTCCTAGGTTTTGGTTAGTTTTCTTACATTTCTTTGAAAGATTTGAATTTCGTTTACCCAGCATCTCTTAAAATTACTAATTTCATCTCGCGAATAAAAATGAATATAGTTTTCATTAATGGGAGCTCAAAACGTCAAAATGTTAGCAATACATTGATGGAATCGACTAAATATAAACAACATAAAATACTAACATCCAAACAGCAAATAAATACTTAAGTGGCCGAAGAACGTTCATTTCCGTTAGTAAAATTGCGATACTAAAAATGAGTATTTTGATTTGCATTGAATATCTGAAAAAATCTTTAAAAAGAGAACTTAATTTGCTCTTTGAATATTGATTTTTTTGTGGATATATTGGTTCCATCAACAGAAATTTACATATTATAGTAGTAAGAATAATAGTAATTGATTCTTTTATCCATTATGATCAGTGGTATTGTGGTAATGGTTTCTCTATCTGTGGAAACAACGGAATTGACTGTAGACCAGTTTACTATAGTTTATTCATTTCGATCCATTAATTCTGCGCTAAAATATAAATTTCAATGTTAAAGTAGTAAAAGATGTTTCTTCATAATTGGTTTCTCATTCTGCTAACAGAATTGAATGACTACCGGCGAATTACCACTCAGCTTGTCCGCCACTCCATTATCTGAATAAAACATTGATAAATTTCAAAATTTTACTTCGGGCAACGCCGCATGGTTCTGCTAAATCGTCCAAGCTTACTATAGATCTTTTGATACAATATCGGTACAAAGCGATACATGATGTCACTAAAATGGCGCTCATGAAAGAAGCTTATATAACTAATAATTTTTCAGTTCTCATTCTCGCCCAGGCTGCGTTTTAAAATTACCACTAAAAAATCAAAGCTTCTATAACTCGCACATTAATACATTCACTATATTGTATATTAGTGACGTCATGAATAGTGAAATAAAATTGACTTATTATTAACACAGTAAATTAAATACTGAATACATCTAAAACTACATTCAGCCGCATGAACTATGTCGTCAGCTTCATGACAGTTATTGGGGTAACGTAATTAAAAAATTTATAGTAAAATGCTTTTAACTTACAGTGTACAATGGAAAGTCCTCAATTCTCTACGGTCATTAATATTGCTGGTCAAATTTACATCGCGATAAAGTGACTTTTATTGCTCGTGATTTAGTAAGGTGTACAATGAAATTAATTGTGATAGTAATTTATGATATACTAATTAGGAATTTTGATATAGAAAATTCTGTTACTACTTGAAATGTAGTTCCAGAGCATTTAATGTGTTGAGATGTGTCCGTATTGTTTGATTTTGTAGCGGCAATATTAGCAGAAATAGTGGTTTGGTTGAAATGCTGCCTGGACCAGAATGTTTTTGTTACAGCAGAAGGCAGAAGGAATTTAGATATTATTAGTAATAAGTAAGCAGCTTCCATATGCACCATGCAAATGAGGTGTATTGTGTTGTAAACGACTTCCAGTGTTACTTCATGAAACAATAAGTTTATACATTAGCCCATTGAATACATTCGTTTTAAGTGTAGCATTCGATAGATATTTGCAGAATATGACCAGTAAGTAAAAAGCACTACTATTTGTACAAAAAATTCTGAACGAGAAATAAAAAGGGTTAGTTAAGTTTTAAATGTCGGTAAAAATAATTTGTAATACAGAGACTGTATAGTAACAAAAAAGAAACAGGAAATAAATTAAACCGAGATAGAATGGAATCCTTTACATTTTTATAAATACGACATTTGGGGCACGACCATTTTGCACTTTAAGTGAACCGACTTTCGTGCTGGTTTACTCATAGCATTTTTCTTTTTTTTCCAAAGCTTTGATTTTTTATAATGCATATATTATGAACGAAATTATGGTGTAATATGGTGTAACATCTCTTTGTGAACTTGATAACAGTACCTACCTTTCTTTTTTTTTTAAATTTAAGGTTAAATACCGATTTATATTTCCTGCTTCCAAACTATTATTTGTCAAGTGTGTCGGTTTTATGGCTTTTAAACTAAACACAAACTTGCATATGAAAGAAGGTTTTTGCTTTTATTTCTGAAAAGTAGTGTTTGCGATTTATGTAAAAAGCAAAGAGTAAACGTGGCACGGCTATCTATGAGGTAGGAAACTCTTTGTTGTTTCCAAATTGATATTAATGGCAATTTCTAAAAGAACTATGCGTTTTTGCGGGATAAAATCTATCTTATGTCACTTCGCACGCAATTAACTGACTTCATGCTAAATTTCATTTAAATATGTTAAGTTATTAAGGCGTGATTGATTCCAGAAGTACATCCAAACACACATCCGAACTTTTCCATTTTCTCATTTATAGATATATAGATTTCTCCTCCCTAGGGCAAGAGATTGCCCTGGTCATTTACCTGCTCATCTGACTTGCAAGTGGTCATTGGTGCGTGGTAGAGGGTGTCTCCTTATTCTGGTAGCCTGGCAGGCTGCTAGCCTTGCTAGATGCAGGTGCTAGTAATGACTGAATATTGATATTCTTATAATCTAACATTTTTTTACTGTCATGAAAATGTCACTTTTCTGTTGCCATTGGTTTAGTGTTCATTAGTGAAATAAATAAATGACATACATTATATGATAATGATATGAAAACTGAGGTTCTTGAATCTGTTAATGAAACACTAACAATAGCAATGAGAATTTAAAAAATCCTTGTCCACTCTTATACAATTTGTTGCATTTAAATCAAGATTAGGAGAACAGTTGATTTACAAATGCAAACTGTGTTAGCCTAAACTTTCTGCAATCAAGGCTCATGTGTCTAGACTTAATAATCTTAAACAGCGTATGAAGAGGATGTATATATGTAAATATAAAAAGTTTGAAGAAAAAGTATAAGTAGGGCTAACTCATGGGAAAAAAGAAAAATAATTCAAAGCCTTCTTATAGTACTGTGGCTACTTCTGATGGAAATAGCAGAATTGATTTGTTTTCATCTCCAACTGCTAATAAAACATTTAGTATTGTGGCTACCAACACCATCATATTTCAAGCTGGTGTGGACTGGTGTATTGTAAACATTTTTGTTGCCAACATGATTCCACTACATGTTGAAAAATATGATACATTTGGGAACCGGGTTGAACCCCAGTAAAAACTCAATTTCCAGAAGGACATAGGGTAGATGTATTATTGATTCGCATCATGGTACATAATACCTTGGTTTCTGTTTTAAAATCTCCTAGGACAAATTTTTTTATAGAAATATAATATAGGTTTGGAAGCTAAATAATTCCATTTAATAAGTTTTATCATTTACCAAAGTTATTTATTTAACAGATTACCAATTGTTCCATAAGGTTTTGTGAAAGAAATTAATAAAGATGTGTTTGTTGAATTCTCTCGTTATTGATTCATTTTCAAAATTAATATAGCATTTAGCAGTATAGCATTTCTAGGTGTTTAATCTGAAACTAGAGAAATAATCTAGATGACTTTCTCACAAAATTATAGGTAAGAAGCCACCAGTCAACTGGCCACAGAAGGGAACAGTTCAGTTTGACAACTTGACACTTCGATATATTCCAAATGAACCACCTGTGTTGAGGAGCCTTAATTTTAGAATAGAGCCAGGACACAAGGTACAATCCATACAATTCTTATAAAATGCTTATCACACTTTCTAGATGGATATTTATTCGTAATCTTGATTAACATTGTGATTATATATTAATCAACAAATACATTTTCTGATAGGTGGGCATTGTCGGCAGAACTGGTGCTGGAAAATCTTCACTAATTGCTGCCCTTTTCCGATTAGCTAAATTGGAAGGTGCTATATATATTGATGACATAAATACACAGGAAGTGGGTTTACATGATTTAAGAAAACGTATATCAATAATTCCTCAAGAGCCTGTTCTATTTTCAGCAACAATACGCTATAATCTGGATCCTTTTCAGGAATTCCCAGACCACAAAATATGGGATGCTCTTGAAGAGGTTAGTAAATTTACTTGACTTTATATCCATCATATAGTTTTAAATGAAACTCTTACTGGCTTAGAAGCCTGAGCAAAACACTATGTACTGTAATTATATAAATATATATATATATAAACCTCCAGCAAGAAGGAGAAGAAGAGGACATTTCAGTTACTCTCTATGAAGTTATGGGTGACTTGAGGATGTAGATCTCCACATTCTGGTTCTTGACCTAAGGCACTAGAGAAAGTGTGGAAAGTGTGACATGATCAGTGTTAAGCTCCAGTCATATTCGTCATCAATTGTGTGGTGGCAGTTTAAATGTCTAGAAGTTTTCTGAATGTTCAGCTTAAAAAAAATAGTCAATTCATCAGTGATCAAATCAATAATATTCAGGCCATAGTCAATGATTTAAGAAATTTTTAATTAATGTTTATATAGAAAGGATTACTAATGATGTACAATTTATAAAAAAAATATATTGAATATAATCTGAAGAACATTGGAATAATTTGTCCTGATTTGGATTGATACTGGAGGATAGATCTAGAAGAAAGACTATGTTTTTGCAGATAACAACTTGAGTGTAGGACTTGCCTACTCATTAACCATCATTTGTAGAAATGTGTTAGTGTTCACAGTTTATTTTTAGACTTGCCATGTGAACAGAAAATTGATGATGTAGTTTTAAGATATATACAGCTGTTTGAATGTGGTGGCACCATGGCAACAGCGAATGAGATCGCCAAAATATTGTGTAATTATAACAGTCCTTTAACTCGGCTAGTCACCTGAGAACAATTTTTATATATAAATCTAGTTGCTCTTCCTTACACACCTCCAATTCCTGTATTATCTTATTATAATATGTTTTATCTCATTTGTATTCACCACATTCAAACAGCTGGTTATATCTGAAAACTGCATCATCAATTTTCTGTTCATGTGGCAAATCTAAAAATAAACTGTGAATACTATCAGATCACTTTAGTATCATATAAAACTCTTAAAGTTGTAATGTAACATAAAATTTTCTAACTTCATATAAAATTTTTTTGTAGTGTAAGATGTCCATTTAAATAACATGGCACATCTGTTTTAAAATCATTCGCTTAGATAAGACAAGTAATATATCAGATTAAACAGTTATAGAAAGTCAGTAGGCAGTATTAGCATATCGAGTATTTGGATTAAGAGTATTTTGTAAAAGTAAACATTGCCTTCATTTCTAAAGCCATGAAGAATTATAACTAGTAAAATGAGGATAGAAATATTGTAGCTAGAAATTTCTACTAAAGAGTATTGAGAGATTAAAAGTTGGAAGCCTGCATAAAAAATTAAGATGCGATTACACATTTAAATTTCTAGAAGTAATAATTTTGAAGCTTGAAAGTTAGTTTATTGCCTGAAGGAAATGTGATCTTGTCTTACATGGCATATTAAAGTTTGAAAAGGTTCACTGAAGTTTAAAGATTGATTTCAGAGTGATTTTTTTTTATTATTATTATTTAATTTGGCCTGAAGCGCCAAATGGCACTTTATAAAAACTTTCTCTACATGTGGAAGTGCCAAAATAGCCAGTGAATTCAGTTGAGAAAATTATATCCAAAAGAAAATACATTCTGATACAAACAGTTTTCAGTAAGTCTCATTAAGATAAATGTATTTTTGTCAGGATGGAACAAAGTAAAGTTTTTACAGTTTCAAGAAAATGGACAACAAGCCGGTACTTCCTGCTTCATCATCCTGAGAGAGCGTCTAAAAATGCATGATAAATCGAGAAAATCAGATAGCAACTTCGAAGCTTCGCACTACAGCTTAAAAATATGAAGAATCATTTAAAGTATGTTTCAGAGTTGCCAGTTAGATATATATAGTTTAGAAATTAAAACTTGGTTCAACCTGTTACAAAACACTGCTATATTAGTACCAAACGAAAGTGCAGTTAGAAGCAAGTTTTAAGTTATTTCAGCTTCGTAGCCTTAGAACTGTGGAAGTTATGAACATTTTTAGAATTGCACAGAAAATATTTTTTTATGGCCAAACCTATAAGATACAAAAAATTTCATAAGGATTGATTTTAACATTTATAAGTCAGCCTAACTACTGTCAAAGTTTCAGACCAATAGGAATTTATTAAAGGATGTATAAGGCATCTGATGTGCAATACCTGAGCATGGAAGGCTAAATTTGTACTTGAAGATTAGGAACTATTTTCTTGTCTATAAATACCAGCCCCCCTCCCCTCCACACCAAACTCGCCGCTACAGTCACTGGAAATCACTTGAACGGAATGTGTGTGAGTCGTGGTAGTGCTTTGTGTGGGTAGACAACCAGCTAAGCAGGAGACCGTGTGGTGAAGTGAAATGTCGGATTGTCATCTTAGAAACATTTCAGTGATCCTCATGTGACGGTCATTTAGTTAGGGGTTTTAAGGGTATTGGTCTGGTTTAAATTACTTATCACAAACTGCAGTAAATTTATTTGGTAATGATTTCTGACTACCCGAAAGATTGTTCAAATTTGTAAAATTATTTTCAAGAATATAGTAATATTTTGAACTTTGAATTAGAAGCAGTGACTTTTATTTCATGAGCCTGCCTTTCCATTTTTGATGTTTTTCAAAATGGTGGTGATCGTAAACTGTAGAACAATCTAATTATCCAACGCACAAAACACGTTTACAGTTGATGATGAAGTGTTAATAATAGTAATATTTAATTTAATTGTGATGGACTGCATGCTCCAGTGGTACACACCCATCTTCCCTCATTCCTGCACACATCTACATTTGCCCTCCGGAAATTTTAGCTTTAAATTCTTTGAATGTTTTTGGTAAATTATTCATCATTTCTCTTGGTAACTTATTCCAATCTCTGACACCCTTACCTAAAAAAGAAAATCTTTCCATACCCTTGTGCCTGAAATCATGAGCCAGCTATGGTCATGGTCATCCTTTCCCTTCCATGCACTACTTTTCATACCTATTGCAATATATTTCCATGCCTCATCGCCAATATATGCCTTGTACACTCCCATGGCCCTCTTCACCCTCTTTGTGTCTTCGAATGAATCCCATTCCAGCTCTTTATCACATCTGTTTTTTATTGCATTTTGTGATAATTTCCAGAAAGAAACCTAGCAGCCCTTTTTACACCCTCTCCAACTCCTGTAGTTGATACACAAAAGGTGGGTCCCATACTACACTACCATATTCAAGCAATGGTCTGATCAAAATTTTGTAACCCAGTTCCTTTACTTCTCTTGTACACCCCCTCATCACTCTCTCCAACAAATGCAAAATTTTGAAACCTTTTCCTGCCTCCTGTCCAATGTGTCCTTGCCCAGTTAAGCTTGTTATCAAATGTAATGCTAAGATATTTACATTTCAAGTCTTCAGTAAGCAATTCTTTCCCCACCTTATAATCACCTTATTTGTGTATCTAGTAAGATGACTCTTCTTTGCATTTTTTTTCATCTCATGCTTACCAACCCAACTAGATATCCTGTCCAGATCACCCCACAGCTGTTTACAGTCCTCTACTATTTTGATCATTTTCAATAGCATTATATCATTTGCAAACAATCTAATTTCTAATAGCAAACAGTCAACACAATTATTCATTAGTATAATGAATAGCAATGGTCCCGATATGGTACCCTGTGGCACTCCCATTTTTGCTTACATTTGTTTTGATACTGCATTTCCTACCCTAACTTTCTGTTTTCTACCTTTTAAAAATTCTTCTACCCAGTAAATCATTTTCTTATCCACTCCTATAGTTTTTTACCTTATTCACTACCATTTTATGACTCACTTTGTCAAAAGCCTTTGAATGATCTAGTGTTACAATATCAATTTGGCCTCCGTTGTCCATTTCATCTGAAATATCTTTCATAAATCCCACCAACTGAGATATTGCTAACCCTGGTATGCTTGTAATCATTACAAAGTGAAAACAAAAAATTTATTAACATATTTTTCTTGGTGTAAATAATCATGGTAAGGTTATTAGAATTCAATAACTATAAGAAATGGCAACGTAAGATAACCATTTTGATAGATATCAGTCACATGGTCATCATGAAATTTCAAATTAATAATCCACTATCAAAATTTAATCCTGATTAGTGTGCTATTAATAAGTATAACGAACATGCATGTCAGTTGTGGAGTTTTAATTCAAATTAAAACTATAAATCAACTATAATATGTTGATCTTTCAGCAATATTGATGTCACATTACTTGCAAATATTCTCTTACTTATTGATTTTTACTGGAGTTTTCAGTGTCCTCATATGAACTAAAAGAAGACTCCAAATCTGTTAGTAAAATTATCACACAGATTATTTATGATATTTATAAGCAGATCAAAATTTCAGCTTCAGGGTTAAGTGGTCTATTGCTTAGTAGACCTAGAAATCTGCTTTCCTCAATGGAAACAAACAACAACACATATTTATTTAAATGGTAAACATTGTTTTAATGGCATATATTATATTTACAGGTTGAATTAAAGGAAGCTGTTGATACTCTAGAGTATCAAGTAAATGAAGGTGGTAGCAATTTCAGTGCTGGACAAAGGCAACTTATATGCCTTGCAAGGGCAATACTGAGAAGTAATAAAGTGCTAGTTCTTGATGAAGCAACAGCTAATGTGGATCCACAGTAAGTATTGTTTTTGTAATAGACAGAAGAACTATCACTTACTATTGGTAAGGTGGTACAGAAACATTACATCATGATAAGTGAGACAGATAAAAAAAGTTTCAGAAATAATCCCTTCGCCTACAATAGAAAAATTAAGTGAATAATCTCTGTGTATTTCTATGTTTCTGCTCCATCTAATGATAAAATGTGGTAGATGATTGTTCCTATCTCTATTTTTTTAAATTTAATTACAATGTAGTGCATACTCCAGTGGCTATTTCCCTACATCAAATTTAATTTTAAAATCTTTCGTGCATTTATGGTAAATTATTCATCACTTCCCTTCATAATTTATTCCAGTCCCTTCCCCCCCCCCCACCCTTCCCCGCCCCTACTACTTAAAGAAAATTTTCTTATTCCTGAAATCGAGTAATTCTTCCACCATTATCTTCCCACACTTCATCACCCATAGAAAACAAAATATATCACTGGATCATTTTTATACTTTGTATTATGGATTAGAGTTTACTGAGTGGGGTTTCATCAGATGTGAAGTGTGTCAGGGTTATATATTAGGTCTACTATTGTTTGTACATATGTATGTATTTATATGTGTTTGGGCCAACTAGGAGCATGTTAAGCCTTTGTTTGTCTTGAATTTGCTGTGTAAGTATACATATCAGTGTTGCAACTAGGGTTATTAGACCTAGAGGGGATCTACAGTTTAACATGGAATCTGAACCACAGAAGCATTCTGGTGTACTTAAAATTACACAGTAAGCTGTGCCAATGGTGAAGGTCATATTAAGGGTTTATGAATACCCACTAAGACAGGGATTCGAACTGGGGATGTTTTCCACCAGTTCACTCTACTATTGTTACATCTGATTTTTAGATTATTCTAGGAAAATACTCCAATTTCTCCACTGAATATAATGCAAGTTATGTTTTGATCATATTAATTACTAGTTCACAGCGAATATTGTTAAGACTCAATATATAAAACTCAGTACCAATATATGACACAGATTAGCACCAAAGATATATTACAAGTCCAATCTATTCAAAAGGTTTCTGGGTTTAAACGGGGGGTAGGCTTATTAAAATGGTTAGGTACTGTAAGACTTAGATGTGCACTGGGGTGGATGCACAAACTGTGTCTTAACTCTGATCGTGCTAACCTAATGAATTGCAGTACTAAGTTCTTCACACAGTCGCCACCATAGTTTTGACCAGAAACTAAGGAAAAGGTTCAAGTTCAATGATAAAAGTTCACTTCTGATATGATGAGTATATTCTTCAAAACGTTACAAAGTTAAAGTACTGCACAGGCATTCAGACAACTTTTCCAAATTTAATTTTACAGATTCGACTGACCACTCGAGCACGACCGAAACCCCACGTTACTATTACTTCTCAATTACATGAATCTTCAGAATAAAACTTCCCTAAGCTGATAGAATTTCTACTGATGTTAAACAAACTAAAAGTTTGCCGCGCCACGAGCCCAGAGCTAGCCACCCGACATAACGCGTTTACATCGTCTCACTGCTGCTTCTAGAATGGGCGCGCTTAGGCTGTGGAGGGGATATATTTATAGGATCGGACCGTGTGAACTTCCTTGTCTTGACTTTCCCAGGGGTTTGATACGATAGCTGATCAGTTTCTGACAACTGTTGCGAAATTCAATTTGATCATGACAGTAAAATTAATCCTAGCTCTCTGAAATTTTGATAGTAGCAAGATATTATTACAAACGTCGAATTAAGTTATTATAAAAAATGTTGTTACTTTAATAGTTTAGCCAGAAAAGAGTCGTAAAGATGTGATTGCCATAACTTCCGAAATATTGCTCCTATCGAGCTGAAACAAATTTAATTCTATTCTCCTATTGCTCATCTATTACCTGATTTCAAATAAAGAATTTTACCTATTTTTTAAAATGGTCTAAAACTCGAAAATAAAATTTAATGTCTTGAAATATTTCGAATATTGACTTGAAAATACCTCTAAACAAATTTCCCTAATGAAAAACTATTACTGTAAAAATTTGGAATCTCTAAGTTAATTCCCTGATTTATTACGAATTTTTGTAGGTATCACCCTCGGCGAATGTCGAGCGATTGCATCATTGCTTACTCGCGCCAAAACCCATTTTATTTTATTACTATAAAATGCTTTAATATTTTGAAATGAATCTTTTACAGAAGTCTTTAATTTTAAATAAACTTTACTCTGAATATAATTTCTTTTCATGAATCCCCGAAAAAGACTGAAATATCGAACTTTTACCTAAATCACATGTCTGGCTATATCAAATTATATTCAAAAACGATCTTTAGGTTACATGAATCTTTCTAAAACTTTAATATGTTATCTAAACCGAAATTACAATACTTTTTCTCTATCACTTGACTTCTTAACTGTTTTCCTGATAGCTAAATGCTTCGTGTTTAGAGTGGAAAAATTACGTGATAAAATTCAAAACCGGCAGATCACTTTCAAACATATTCAGACTCTAAGTAAGATCTTTTAATAACAAAACTAATTATCTACTGGCTATATATCTACCTAAACATCTTTTAAACTAACGAAATATCTTGGTTTATTGAAACTAAATGAAAGTCAAACACTACCTATACAAATCTGAGGTTAAGTTTCTGATCAGCTGTTTAAATGAATTTAACTATTGAATTTACTGCTTATACTTGAACAAATACTTATTTAGGACATATTACTGGGAAATATTATCAAAAATTAACTGTAAAAATGTCTTTAAAAGGGTGTTCCCATATACTTCAACTAAACCTGCTATCTCAGCAACTAATTTCGTTATGCGAAATTCTAAGATGTGTTACAGTACAACAGGCACATTTACAGTTCACACATTTTCAGTTATAATTATTTATGACTGAAAAAAAAAAACCTGCTTATATTCACACAATAATACCATATTGTATAAACTTCTGAGGCTATTCAGTCAAGGGATGATGTATTTTGAGCTTAAAAGTGAGTTACAAGAATTAAGTTTGAGGTTAGCGGTAGGAGTATAATGAGCAAAGTAATAAAGTTTGGTAACTAATAGATACATACAAATCACACGTAGTTAAAATAGTCTTGGTTATAGGAAGGAGTGTTAGATAATGAGGTATTACACAATGGTTATAAAGTGTACCACAGAGACAGAGGAGTAACTGGTGGAGTTGAATTCATATTGGGTAGAAAAACTGCTGCAGTTCTCTGGTATTAATAAATTATGTACATGAGTAGCTGACGAAACATTCCTGGGGTGAGAAAATAATAATAATAATGTGTTAGCTGCCTATAGCGGTGAAAGAATGAAAGATGAAGATTAGGTTGTTGGTGAGAAAATATGAAAATATGCAGATATTGAAGGTAAGCTTTGAATAGTGATTGTCAGTCAGCATGTGTAACATAGCAGCTCATTAAAAATAAATAAAATTATATATTTAGACTGGTAATGAGAGTAATATTGGTAAATTAAAATTTTAAAGAATTTATAAAAAAAAGAATAGCAAATCTAATAAATATTGTTTACTCCGAGATATTTGAAAAGAAATGATCTCTGGAGAAAAAGTAGAATTGGAAGAATTGTTGGTAGCTCTGGTGAGTAAAACAGATTGATCTAGCAAAACATTAAGTTTGGAAATAATAAGAGTTGTATAATGAGAAATTTCGAACATCATATTAGTGGAGAGAAAATTGATTAGATCTTAAATAGAAACGAACTTGAAAATCTTTGCCTCTATACAACCTTTGAGTGATGGCTTGTTGCTAGGCACTGTGGTACTGAAAGTTATTAATAGTAGTCAATACAAAGTGTTTTCCTTGCCAAGTCTCTAATTGTAATGGAGAAAAATAATTAAACATTAAACTTAATGCCACTAATCAACCCCACATTCACTAATAATATAATTACATGAAAATCGTTTTATTGAACTGTGCTTTTGACAGTGACAGCAACATTGCATTTTACCATGATGTGTATGCTCACAGATCTGACTCTGAAATGTGTGCTTGCGCACGACGGCTAAATTCCATGGTGACGACATTGTGGATATTATGGTTCCATACAACTTTTTTTTATTTTTTGAATTGAAACTTCTTCAAGAGTGGTAGGATGAACTTTCTTAGTGTCATGTATTAGAATTACACATTACGAGTTATGTGTTAGGAGTGCATATGATACAACATTTTGTGCATGTGCATCTAACGGCTTTTTGATGCAAGATATTACATAACTATGTACATTTTTGTGGCAGCAAAACTATGTTATTGTCCATTATCCTATAAGCTCATATTAAAGAGTGAGTATTCACTACATTATTTTGCATTAGATCTTGTAATGCATTACATTTCCTATGCATGTATAAATATTTTGTCTATTGGTTGCTTTTTGTTTATTTATATTTGTTCAATGTCGATATTTTCATTATATTCTGTGATGCTTTTATAGTAAGGAAAAAATATGAACTCACGTTTATGTAACACAATGAATGAATTAATACATGTGTGGTAAAACCCTTGTCATGAACCTAGAATATCTTCAAAAAACGATTTAAAAGAAATTCATCATATACCAGATACGTAGAAAATAACTTTTAGAATTATTTTCTTTCTTAGAAAGTATTTTAGAATACCAGACATAGAGTAAATCGTAAGTTAATGCAGTTATAGAGATTCATTTTTTGGAATCTCTCTCTTTGCATTCATTTTCACAGTTATAGCATAAAATTACAATCAGTTTGAGGTATAAGATGTATAGTCAGAAAACAAAAATATTTAGAAAGATGTAGCAAGATTTCAGAGTATTGAGATTTTCAGTGATTGCACCACATTGTTGGAAGTAAGGAATAGTTTTGGTTTAACATGAATTAAACTAAAGTACAATGAGTTAAGTAGAATCGTATATATCAAAAAATTAAAAAATTATAAGGAATGGTTTGATACTAGATTCATCACTGGGGGGTAAAAACTTTGTCAGTAATTCAAGATTTTGGGTTTTGTAACTATAAAAATTAATATCTCTGAAACAAAGCAAATTTTGGTATACTTGTAAGTCATCCAGGGATGAAATGGTTAGAAAAACGGAGGCAACAACATATCAAAATTTCAGGTTTAAGGTCAAAGATAGAGTGCAAAGTGCAGTCCCTATAAATGAGCCTCAAAATCCATTGTGCACAAGCACTAAGAGTCAGGCAGTCAAGAAGAAAAGATGTGTGTTGGAAGTTTCACAGTACAGCCATAGACTGTGAGAATTTAAGCAGATGTAAAATTGGGACTCAGAAGAATATTGAAGCTTACTATCTGACGTCATGAGGGAGAACTTTGTTTCAGTGATGCCATAGAACAGTTTTAACAATTTGGGTTATGGTAAGGAAGATTGCTGATAATGAGTTACTGATTGAGTAATGATGACCTGCATTTTAACTTAATAGATCTGAGAGTACTGATGTCTCATCGGAGCAGACTGGTACTGCATTGTATTTCATACTTTTCAAGAATGTAAACTTTTATTGAGAGTGAACTTTTTAATTTTTTCTATCTTTAACTATTGGGGATATAGTAATAGTTTGGCAGCCATATGGAAGAACTAGTGAAATCAGGTACCAGAAACAATCAGAGTTTAATCAAGTAATGTTGTAAGTAACCCCCTTGCAGCAAGCTATTTTAACAGCTTCCATTTGCACACAGAAATATAAGTATTCGTCTTTACAGCAAAGGGAATGAATTACTTTAGCTTATTAAAAATTATTTTAGTTATAAGCCAGAAATCTGCATTCAATTGATCATTTTTGATGGGCTTAGAAACTTATTATTAACTAAAATTGATTGTTATTAGATAATTTTTTCAAGTTGTTCACCAATTTAAAAGCACAAAATATAGACTAAGGCTCAATGCAATACTCTATAATTTAACAAAGTATGCTTTAAATTTTTAATAATTTTAATTTGTTTACAAAAATAACTTGGATTAAGTTCCTTTTCACTGTAAAAATGCAATGAAGATAGTGTCATTCATTCATTCAAGTACAAAAGAAACATAAAAATACACAGATGTTTTATAACTTGTGCATATACACAGCAGTATACACAACAGTTACTATATTTTTAAAAAAATTATTATTTGTGAATGAGGGGATGACTACTAGCATTAAATTTAATGATTAATTATATATCTTCATTGCAATTAGAGGAAATTCCAAAGTAAGATTGCTAAATAATAAATACTGTTGTGCTATGATTTTTTCAGTGCTTTTAGGAATCTATTGTGTGATGCAGTGAGATGTTATTTAATAATTTAACCTTTCAAAATCAGGCCATATGAGGTTTTCTTTTCTAATATGACATTATTTTACACAAATGCGCCTTCAGTGACATTAATTATATAAATGGAATGTATAATTTGTCACAAATCTAGGACTAAGCCTACCATGGTGAAAATTGGTGGATCAACTTTCATAATGGCATTGTTGGTGTGCATATTGCAATATAAAATTTTATTTTTTATTAATTACTCAATACTCATGTCAGTAACAAAATAATAGGATGACAGAATGCCATGTTCCACGGCTGGAGGAGGCCCCTGGCTCAAGGTCTGAAAGGAACTTCCACACACTGTCTTCCCAGAGTAATAGCAGAGCCAAAAAAAAAGTCACACATCACCCATAATTTGGGTGTGCTGGTCCCCAGTATCTATACCTGGAGCTTATGGAGGGCCCCATCTGATAAATTTGCCATTGACTTCAATGGAATAGTTATGCCCCTGTTTCATATCTTTGGTCTTGAAACAATTTTAACAACAATCAAGCTTCAAAGAAGGCATATCTGATAATTGATTCATATTTGATTATTATTGAGTCTCATAAATACATTCACATAATATATATGAGGGCAATCCAGAAAGTAACAGACATTTTGAAATAAAAATAACCAATCTGGGAAAAAAAAACAATTTTTACTATCTACATTTTGGGGGTAAACTCTTGGGCTATTTTTCTACATAATCGCCATTTAAATTAAGGCATTTATCATAATGTGGTAGAAGCTTTTCAGTACCCTCTCTGTAGAACTCTGCTGCCTGCGAGCTCAACCACTGGTTTACACCGGCGAATGCGCATGTTCCCATTTCATCGACCGCCATTTTGTTTCACAGGTAATGTGCTTTACCCAAGTCTTTTCATCAGTTATGATATGATCAATAACTTGGTTTCCACTTTTGCCATAGTCTTCCAGAAATGTCAGTGCTGCAGCAAGTCTCTGTTTTTTGTGGTCTTCCGTTAGGTTTTTTTGGAACCTACCTGGCACAAAATTTGTGGTAACCACGTTTACCAACAATAATTTCATGATCTAAACTCCATGAAATTTGGGGGAATTGTTCTTAAAGTTCCGTAATCATAAAACAGTGATTTTCACAGATTTTTTTGTTGATTTTTGCCACCAGTTCATCACTCACAAGACTAGGCCCACCACTGTGATACTAATCGTGAACAATGGATTTTCCATTTTCAAAATCAATGCACCACTGCCTCACTCGGCTTTCCTCATTATTCTTGGCCATACACATCACAAATCTGGTGATAAATTTCAATTGGTTTGTGATTTTTTGCCAACAAAAACTTTAACACAGCTCGCACTTCCCAACTGGTGGGGTGGGATTTTCAATTGCTGCGCTCATTTTAACACTCCACTCTATACAAAGTACGATAGGCATGATGCGCAAGCTACCATGGCTGCTACACCAGTTCAAAACGTCTGTTACTTTCTGGATGGCCCTATATACATATCCATACTTCCACACTTGACCCTCCACCTCTTCCCCAGAACCATCCCCTCCAAATTTTTTGAGGATTTCCTTTCCACCAGTTTGGCCTCTCCCACTTTCCTTAAATCTTTAGCAAACACTGATAATCTAAACCCAGTTGAAACCCGTGCCAGAAAATAACTCTCCAGCAATTCAGATCTCATTATCCTTCCAGCTGACAAGGGCTCAACCACTGTAGCCATGAACAGGAATGACTGTGTGGCTGAAGCTCTTCGTCAGTTATAAGACACCAAAACTTACTGCCGCCTATCGGAAGATCCAACTCCTGCTGTCAACAAAAAAAATAAAAGAAAATGTACAGTTTAGTGGACCTCTCAAGGTCTCACCCCACAATCCACTTCGCTTCTTACTCTCCAAAATCCACGTACACCCACCCTTTATCTCTTGCCCAAAATCCATAAATCTGGCAATCCAGGACGCCCTACCGTTGCAACCTACGGATCGCCAACTGAACGCATATCTGCTTGGTTGACCAGTACCTACAGCCCATTGTTAATCAGCTCCCTTCTCATATAAAGGACACCCAGCACTTTCTCTTGCAGCTTTCTACCTTACCCATCCCTCTTCCTTCCGACTCAATACTGGTTACCGTTGATGTCACGTCCTTGTACACAAATATTCCACACTGGCATGGTCTCAGGTCCATGGAACACTTTCTGGACCAGCGCCCTCCCAACAGCCTCCCTATGATATCCTTCCTCATCAGATTAGCCCACCTTATCCTTATTAATAACTACTTCTCCTTCAAAAGCAACATCTATCACCAAACCTGCGGAACTGCATGGGCACCCGCATGGCCCCCTCTTATGCTAATCTGTTCATGGGCCAGCTGGAACAGACATTTCTGGAGGAAGACCTTCTCAAACCCCTCATTTTTCTTCATTTCATTCATGACATATTTATGATTTGGACGCATGGAGAAAATGAACTGCTAAATTTCCTGAACCATCTCAATAACTTTAGCATGCTGAAATTCACTTGGTCCTACTCCCACAACCACAATTGAATGTGGATTTGTCCCTATCCAATGGCTATCTCAACTCTTCAGTTCACATCAAACCAATCTATCTTCAACAGCATATCCATTTCGACAGTTGCCACCCATACCATACCAAACGTTCTCTTCCTACAGTCTTTGCATTCAAGGTAGTTGCATATGCTCCAACCAACAGTCTCTCATAGAATATTCAAACAGCATTTCAGAAGCATTAATATCTTGCAACTACCCTCTAGCTTTGGTTAACAAACAGGTTTCATGTGCTACATTACAACAGAATCAGCCTATCAATCATCCCAAACCCACAAAAACCAACCATAATCCAGTCTTGGTCACACAGTACTACCCAGGCCTCGAATCCATCAACAGAATCCTCCAGCAGGGCTATGATTTCTTACAGACATGCCCTGAAATGAGATCCATTCTTACTAAAATCCTTCCTGCCCCTCCTAGAACTTGTTTCAGCAGACCTCCTAACCTCAGCGAACTTCTAGTCAACAAACAGTCCTAACAGTCAGCCCTAAGGCTCTTTCCCATGTAAAAGACCCCACTGCAAGATGTGCGACATACACCATGCTTCCACCACATTCATCAACCCTGTCACAGAAGAAAGCTTCCCTATCACAGGACATGCCACCTGTGAAACCATCCATGTAATATACCAGTTAACATGCAATCACTGCCTGGCTTCATATATAGGTTTGACCACAAATACACTCTCCATAAGAATGAATGGCCACCATCACACGGTGTTCACATAGAACCCAAAGCACCCAGAATAATTTCAACTCTTGTTACACAGTCCATGATATCAGAGTTCTCCCTAATAGCAGCAGTTTCTCTGATCTCAGAAGGTGGGAACTTGCCTACCAGTACAAACTTGGCACAAGGCAACCACCTGGTCTCAACTTGAGATAATACCCACCCATTACTATTAGTATTATATATGTTTAACCTTTTTTATTCCCCTCCTTTCCATTACCTATATTCAACCACCACTAACCTAAGGTGATGTTTACTTCATAAAAATTATTATTTTTTCATTATTTTTTATTTGTAATTGTAGAATTTTTAAAAAAATATATATATAGTTCTAATTATATTTTGATCTTCCCACCGACCAGAGATTAGTTTGGTTATTTATCTATGCTCCGCTATTATCTCTGATTCACTACCCCTCTACTTGTCCGATGTTTGAATTTACCCCCACCATTTTCTCGACCAGCGGTCTTTCTGTGATGCAGTCTCCGGCTGCACCTACCTCTCATAATGTTCTCTCGTTGACGATGGGTTTTTTTCCCGAAAATTTCTTTTTATTATTTCTGTTTGTATCTTTTCTGTGTGTTCGCGCCCCACATCCATCATCTAAAGATAAGTGGTGGCTCATTTCCCTATCCTAATTTGATTCCTTCCTGCTACTTAGCATCTTATATTTCATTGTTACTATATATATATGTGTGTCTATATATATATATATATATATATATAAAGAATAGAATTTTCGAGCATGGCTCTTCCTCAGTAAAAGTGAGAAGGCTGCACACAAGTGGCCGGCAACTGTGTGAGCCACAATGTCAGTGGCTCATGGTGGGGTGAAAAACAACATTACAGGAAGTGAGGGTGGGGGTAGAAGAGCACAGGCTGGAAAACGATGATGAATAGCAAGTATAAAGCAAAACTGTACACAAGGGCCCATCGCGGAAGGGCAGTATACCTCAGTTAATGGTCCCAAAAGCCCACCAAGTAATAGACACATGTGCAAACAACTGGAAAAAAATAAAATAAAAAAAACAGAAAATTTAATTTAAAACTAAAAATAAGCAAAATTTGAAGCCACTATCTATAAAGACAGGCTCTGGTGTTTGGTGGTTCTATGAGAGAAGGTGGAAGTGAGGCGGATGGATGGGAGGAAAATTGGTGCTATCTTAAATTTAGACTTGGAGATTGTCTGGTCCCCAGTTGGTACTGATAGACCAGTTCCAACCTTCTAAGTTCTGAAATACTGCTTTTACCTGAGAGGACTCTGATGGCGTGGACCGAGAAGCAGGTGTTAAAATTGTTGGTGCCATGTATAGTGGCATGATGAGATACAGGGTGGTCAGGGTTCTTGGTGTGTACTGATTGTCCATTCATTCTGATGGCCAGTGGATTTGTTGTGAGTCCAATGTAGGAGGCTGGGCAATTGTTACAAGTGAGTTGGTATATAAGGTGGGAGGATACACAAGTGGCGAATCCTGTGATGGAAAAGCTTTCCCCAGTGAGTGGAAAGGTAGTGGTAGGCGGGTGCATACTGCATAATTTGCAACGGGATCTGTTGCAAGGAAATGAACCTTGGGGCTGTCTTGCAGGCTGGGGGACCCCGTGCTTATGGACCAAGAGTTGGTTGAGGTTTGGAGGTCTGCTGAAGCAGGTTCTGGGTGGGTGAGGGAGGATTTTAGGAAGGAGGTTTCTCATCTCAGGGCAGGCTCGAAGGAAGTCGTAACCTAGTCTCAAGATTCAGTTAACGGATTCCAAGCCTGGGAAGTAACGGGTGATCAAAACAGGGCTATGGTGAGTTTTAGAGGGTTGTGGATTGTTGATAGGTTGAGCAGGTTGTGATGTGGCAAGAGAAACCTGTTTGTGAACTAAATCTGATGGGTTATTGCGGGAAATCAGGGGTCAGAGATATTGCTGGCATATTGTTGAATGGCTTGTTGATTGGAACATGTGTCTGCCTAGAATGCCTAGGCTGAAGGGGAGTTAACATCTGATGTGATAAGGGTGGCAGCTATCATAATGAAGGTACTGTTGTAGGTTGGTGGGTTTGATATGGACAGCTGTGTGGATATAGCCATTCATGAGGGAGAGGTTGACATCCAGGAAAGTGGCTTGTGTATGGGAGTAAGTCCATGTGAATTCCCAGGAGCTGACAGTGTTACATTTATTGAGGAAACTGAGTAGGTTGTCTTCCCAGTTGGTCCAGATTATGAAAATATCATCAAGATTTTTGCACCACAAGTGGGTTTTCAGACGGGCTGCAGCAATGAATGATTGTTCAAGGTGGCCTTTAGGTAAAGGTTAGGATATGAGGGAGCCATACGAGTGCCCATGGCAGTGCCGCTCACTTGGTGATAGATTTTACCCTCAAATTAAAAAAAGTTGTTGTTTAGTATTAGTTCCGCCAAGGTGAGCAGGAAAGATCTGGTAAGAAAGCTATTGGGTGGACGCTGGTCTAGAAAATGTTCCATGGCACTGATCCCATGGCAATGGGGAATATTTGTGTATAAAGAGGTCACATCTACCGTCACTAGAAGGGAGTAAGGGGGAAGAGGTGAGGGTGCTGTAGCCAGTCGAGAGAGGAAGTGTCGGATGTCTTTGATGTGGGAGGGAAGCTGGCTGTCAATGGGCTGTAGATGCTGGTCAACCAGGGCAGAGATATGCTCAGTTGGTGAGCCATATGCAGCAACTATAGGTCGTCATGGGTTGCGAGGATTATGAATTTTAGGAAGCAGGTATAGTGAAGGTGTGTGTGGCTTTTCTGGAGTAAGGAGTGAGACAGAGTGGGAAGTGAGTCCTTGGAGAGGTCCACTAACCTGTATATACACTTTTATTCTATCAGTCACTGCAGGTGTGGCATCATGGTTGAGGGGATGGTAAGTGTTAGTATCAGACAGCTGACGCAGTGCTTCACTGACGTAGTCACAACTGTTCATGACCACCGTAGTTGAGCCCTTGTCTGCCGGTAAAATGATCAAGTCTGGAACAGAGGAGAGTTCCCTGATGGCCCTGGCGTTATCCAGCTTCCCTCCCACATCAAAAACACCCAACACTTCCTCTCTTGACTGGCTACAGCACCCTCACCTCTTCCCCCTTACTCCCTTCTAGTGACGGTAGATGTGACCTCCTTATACACAAATATTCCCCATTGCCATGGGCTCAGTGACATAGAACATTTTCTAGACCAGGGTCCACCCAATAGCTTTCTTACCAGATCTTTCCTGCTCACCTTGGCGGAGCTAATACTAGATAACAGCTTTTTTTCATTTGAGGGTAAAATCTATCACCAAGTGAGCGGCACTGCCATGGGCACTCGTATGGCTCCCTCATATCCTAACCTTTACCTAAAGGCCACCTCGAACAATCATTCATTGCTGCAGCCCGTCTGAAAACCCACTTGTGGGGCAAATTCATTGATGCTATTTTCATAATCTGGACCCACTAGGAAGACAACCTACTCAGTTTCCTCAATAAACGTAACACTGTCAGCTCCTGGGAATTCACATGGACTTACTCCCATACACAAGCCACTTTCCTGGATGTCAACCTTTCCCTCATGAATGGCTATATCCACACAGCTGTCCATATCAAACCCACCAACCTACAACAGTACCTTCATTATGATAGCTGCCACCCTTATCACATCAGATGTTAACTCCCCTTCAGCCTAGGCATTCTAGGCAGACACATGTTCCAATCAACAAGCCATTCAACAATATGCCAGCAATATCTCTGACCCCTGATTTCCCGCAATAACCCATCAGATTTAGTTCACAAACAGGTTTCTCTTGCCACATCACAACCTGCTCAACCTATCAACAATCCACAACCCTCTAAAACTCACCATAGCCCTGTTTTGATCACCCGTTACTTCCCAGGCTTGGAATCCGTTAACCGAATCTTGAGACAAGGTTACGACTTCCTTCGAGCCTGCCCTGAGATGAGAAACCTCCTTCCTAAAATCCTCCCTCACCCACCCAGAACCTGCTTCAGCAGACCTCCAAACCTCAACCAACTCTTGGTCCATAAGCACGGGTCCCCCAGCCTGCAAGACAGCCCCATGGTTCATTTCCTTGCAACAGATCCCGTTGCAAATTATGCAGTATGCACCCGCCTACCACCACCTTTCCACTGGGGAAAGCTTTTCCATCACAGGATTCGCCACTTGTGTATCCTCCCACCTTATATACCAACTCACTTGTAACAATTGCCCAGCCTCCTACATTGGACTCACAACAAATCCACTGGCCATCAGAATGAATGGACAATCAGTACACACCAAGAACCCTGACCACCCTGTATCTCATCATGCCACTATACATGGCACCAACAATTTTAACACCTGCTTCTCGGTCCACGCCATCAGAGTCCTCTCAGGTAAAAGCAGTATTTCAGAACTTAGAAGGTTGGAACTGGTCTATCAGTACCAACTGGGGACCAGACAATCTCCAAGTCTAAATTTAAGATAGCACCAATTTTCCTCCCATCCATCCGCCTCACTTCCACCTTCTCTCATAGAACCACCAAACACCAGAGCCTGTCTTTATAGATAGTGGCTTCAAATTTTGCTTATTTTTAGTTTTAACTTAAAATTTCTGTTTTTTTTATTTATTTTTTTTTTCAGTTGTTTGCACATGTGTCCATTACTTGGTGGGCTTTTGGGACCATTAACTGAGGTATACTGCTCTTCCGCGATGGGTCCTTGTGTACAGTTTTGCTTAATACTTGCTATTCATCATCGTTTTCCAGCCTGTGCTCTTCTACCCCCACCCTCACTTCCTGCCATGTTGTTTTCCCCCCCACCATGAGCCACTGACCTTGTGGCTTACGCAGTTGGCTGCGGGCCACTTGCGTGCAACCATCTCACCTCTACTGAGGAAGAGCCATGCTTGATAATTCTATTCTTTGTGTGTTCGTGTTTTTTTGTGTACCAACTCATCAGGAAACCCCTTCTTTGGTAAGTGGTGGTTTTTTATCCTATCCTAATGTTCAATATATCCACTTTTAGTGCCTTTGTTTCCTAACAATATATATCAAGAAATAGTAGGAGCTAATTAGCAAATGGATTTACAAAAAAAATGGATAGAGAAATGAACCACCACTTACCTTAGATGATGGTATCATGGGGTGAACACATAAAGAAGCACAATACAGAGAAAAAACAATGAATATTTCTGGACTTGGCCCTTTGTCAACAGGAGAACATCATGGAGGGAGGGTGGTGTTGGATACGGTCTCACAGAATGACCTTTAGTCATGAACGTGGTGGGGGCAAATTCTAACAGAGTAAGAGGGACAGTGAATTGGATCTACTACACAAACAATGCAAAAAGTGAAGAATAATACATTGAAAGGTTCATATCATAAATTTTAGAAAGTAAAAGTAAATAAGAAAAGAGAATAATCAAAAAAAATTAACAAATATATAAGTAACTAGCTCATACCCGCGACTTCGTACGCATGGATTAAGAATTTTTTTGCCAGAATTAAAAATAGAAAGTTGGTAACGAAGGATTGCTCCCAAACAATATCAAGTCGGAATAATATGACAGGAAAGCTATCACTAAATCATTGTACCGTCGAACCTGTCTCTTGAAGAGAATCAATTTCCAACATATTTCTGTCACCATTCGATAAGGTCTCAAAATTTCGTGACTAAAACTGTTAATCATACTGGAAGAAATATTCTGCAAACTTCATACAGATTTCCTTATAAAATTCCATCACAACGATATAGCCATTTAGTCGCCAAAATGTAACAAAAAGACAGAGACTTACTTCCGTATTTATAATAATATTACTGTGGTTCACACTCACACACTGACTGCGAACAACACCTGAGGGATCATTATAACATAAAAAGTGTACACCTACAACATTGCAAGACTACCTATGATTTGCCTCACGTTGCACCCCTAACTTTCTAATATCTACAGTTTAACATTCAATCCGAATAACCTACGGCCCAGGCCTGACTCTTACAATGAAAAACAATTTTTAAAAATCTTAGCCTCCATGGAGATTTGAACCAGAGTCCATAACATTCGTAAGCAAGTGCTTTAACCACTGAGCTGCCAGTCCACTACACAGAAACACGGTACGCAGACGTCCATATCCAACGTGTCTGTCTGTCGCCGTATTTTGAAGTTATGAGAATCAATTTCCAACATGTTGCTGTCACCATTTGATAAGGTCTCAAAATTTCGTGACTACAACTGTTAATCATACTGGAAAAAATATCCTATGCCCTTCATACAGATTTCCTTATAAAATTCCATCACAACAATATAGCCATTTAGTCATCAAATCGTAACAAAAAGACAGAGACTTACTTCCGTATTTATAAGGTTACTGTGGTTCACACTCACACACTGACTGCGAACAACACCTGAGGGATCATTATAACATAAAAAAGTGTACACCAGAACATTGCAAGACTACCTACGATTTGCCTCGCATTAGACCCCTAACTTTCTAATGTCTACAGTTTAACATCCGAATAACCTATGGCCCAGTCCTGACTCTTACAATGAAATACAATTTTTAAAAATTTTAGCCTCCATGGAGATTTGAACCAGAGTCCATGACATTCGTAAACAAGCACTTTAACCACTGAGCTGCCAGTCCACTACACAGAAACACGGTACGGAGACATCCATATCCAACGTGTCTGTCTATCATTGCATTTCGAAGTTATGAGACAACATGTGTTATTTATACAGCTAATTTTTCAACCAAATGTAGACAGTATTTTTCTCCTTGTATCAAAGGATCAGTGTGCAATGTTTCATTGAGATCGGATGAAAACTGTGGATTTGTATGAAGAACAAACAAACAATATAGACGATGGTCGTGGAGGCAAGTAGCTGATAGAGGGAAGGAAAAGTACTGACTGGGTATTATCTCAATTTGAGACCAGGAGTTTGTCTTGTGCCTAGTTTGTATTTGTAGGCAAGCTCCCACCTTCTGAGTTCAGAGGAGCTGCTGTTGTTTGGGAGGACTCTGATAGCATGGACCAAGAAACAAGAATTATAATAATTGGTGTCATGCGATATGACATGGATGTCTACTGGATGTTTTGGATTCCGAGTGAAAACTGTCTGTCAGTGGCCATTCATTCTTATGGCTAATGGATTGCTTGTCAAACCTATATAGCAAGCTAACCAGTGTTTGCAGGTTAGCTCGTATATTGCATGCGAGGTTTCACAGGTGGCGTGTCTGATGATAGGAAAGCTCTCACCAGTGATAGGGTTGGTGAAAGTGGTGGAGGCATGGTGTATGTCGCACAGGGGTGGATCTAGGGGAAGGCTAGGGATCTCAAGCCCCCCCCCCAAAAGTATCTAAGGTCCACCTCCAACATTGGCATTTTGGAGACTTTTTTTTTTTTTTAGCTCTACCGATTTGAGGCACAAGGAGACTATAAAGACTGCTGTTTGCCCGTCTGAAGCCTCCCCCCCCCCCAAGCCAAAATCCACTGAAGGCAAGCTCCCCAGCCAAAATCCACTCAAGCCAAGCCCCCCCCAAACCAAAGTCCGCTCAAGCCTCCCCCCCAAAACAAAATCCTGGATCCGCCCCTGATGTCGCACATCGTGCAGCGGGGTCTATTGCATGGGAAGATCCTTGGGGCTTTCTGATGGGGCAAAGAAGACTGTGTTTGTGGACTAGGTGTCGGCTGAGGTTGGGCGGTCTGCTGAAACAAGTTCCTGGAGGGCCAGGGAGGATTTTTGGAAGAATGGATCTCATTTCTGGGCAGGTTAGTAGGAAATCATAACCCTGCCAGGGAAATAATGTGTAACCAAGACCGGACTGTGTCTGGTTTCTGGGGGCTTAGAGTAGTCAATAGTTTGAGCAGGTTGCATTGTGGCTCATGAAAGTTGCTTGTGAACCAAAAGGTGGAGGGGGGATTTTTTCTTGATACCAATGCTCGTGAGATTTTGTTTGAGTACTCCATTAGGGATTTCTGGTTGGAGCATATAACTGCCTCGAATGTGAAGACTGTAGGGAAGGGAATGTTTGGTTTGATATAGATGGCAACTTTCGAAATGGAGGTACTGCTGTGAGTTGGTGGGTTTGGTGTGGACTGAGGTGCTGAGGTGGCCTTAGGAGAGGTATAGGACCACATCCAAGAAAGTGGCCTGGGTGTGTGAAATTCGGTGAGTTATTAAAGGTATCGAAATTGTCCAGAAAATGTAGGAGGGTGTTTTCTCCATGTGTCCAGATCATAAAAGTGTCATCTATGAACCTAAGCCACAGGAGGGGTATTAGAGATTACCATAAAAGGGGCCATGTGAGTGCCCATTGCAGTGCCATGGGTTTGGTGGTAGATATTGCCTTCAAAGGAGAAGTAGTAGTTGTTGAGTATCAGCCCAGCTAACATGGTGAGGAAAGATGTGCTGGGGTGGTTCTTTGGAGGGCGCTTATGCAGAAAATGTTCCATGGCACTAAGGCCATGATAATGTCGGATGTATGTGTACAGTAATGTGACATCAATGGTTACCAGGATGGGGTTGGAAGGAAGTGGTGTGGGCATAGTGGATAGACGGAAAAAGAAGTGTTGTGTGTCCTTGATGTAGGAGGGGACCTGAGAGACTATAGGTTGTAGGTACTAGTCCACCAATGCAGAGATTTGTCCTGTGGGAGATCCATCAGCCGCAACAATGGGACATCCCAGATTGCCAGGCTTAGGGATTTTGGGAAGTAGATAAAGTGTAGGCCTACATGGATTTTGAGAAGTAAGAAGAGAGATTGACTGTGGGATGAGACCTTGACGGTGCTCATTGAACTGTACATATTCCTGTATTTTTTTGTTGACAGCTGGTGTGGGATCTTCAGCGCGGTGGCAGTAAGTGTTAGCATCTGATAATTGACGAAGGGCTTTAGCCACATAGTCACTATGATTCATCACTACTGTGGTTGAGCCCTTGTTCGCAGGTAGAATGATAAGGTCTAGGTTAGTTGAGAGTTATTTTCTGGCATGACTTTCAGCTGGGCTGAGATTGCTGGTATTCATCAAGGACTTCAGAAAACTGAGACAAGCCAAACTGATGGATAAGAATTCCTCAAAAATTCATATGGGGTGGTCCTGGGGAAAAGGAGGTGGGTCAAGAGTGGATAGTGGTTTGAAATTTTGGAGACTGGGTTACAGGTAGTCTTGAGATCCAGATTCACTGACATGAGTGGCCAAGTGGTACCACCAGCGTAGTGTATCGCAGATTGAAAGAGAGTCACAGACAAGGTTGGAATGGTCAAATGTAGGCGTAGGAGAAAAGGTAAGGCCTTTGGAGAGTATGGAGAGTTTGGGTTGAGATAGTGATGAAGAGGACAGGTTCACAACTGACAGTTTAGATTTGGAAGCATGGCTGGAGTGCAGAGAGCGAGGTGTGGGTTTCAAGGAGGAGGTTGAGGTATGTTGAGCATTTGGGCAATGGATGGTTTTGAGGAAATCAAGGGAGGATGCAGTTTTAATTGGTGGACAAGTGGCTGGCAAGGAAGAGACTGTCACACTGCAAGCTGGGACTTCAATAATTTGTACAACTTGTGCAGGTGGTTCTGTGCATGCCTACTACTAGAGTTCACAGATTGTTGTAGGATTTGATTCATAAGTGGGATTACTTGTGGGGTTGAAAGAAGTATTTTGTGAAGGGATATGAGGTGTCTGGAATGTTAGTTAGCCGGATTGGTACTCTTGCAGGACAAGGGGGGTGAAAGCGAAAGACTGTTTGTAGCGGAAGGCATGTAGGGCCGGGTGAATTATTGGGGGGCACCCAAATAATGGCAGTTTGATGGTGAGACCATTATGAGGAATATTAAAGAAGAGACATGATTTTAGGAAAAGGGTATGAGATTGTTGTTTGGCTAACTGGAAGGCATGGTATCTGTAAGAAGACAAGTATTTATCAATAAGGCAATGATGGTGGAATCATTTTGGGGTGGGGAAAAAATTAAATTAAATTAAATTGAGAAGTATTAAACATCGACTCATGTCACCAACAAAAAGCAGTTACGTATTAAAAACATGGGAGACAAGTCCAGAAGGTTGGTATCAAAGCAATAGGATCACACATTTTATACATGAACGGCGACAATGGGTAAACAAACTTAGTGAGGTAATGTACTAAAATTTTGTAATTTATCACAAAAAGGGAATGATAAAATCAATAGAAATGTTTGAATGATTGCAAATAATGTGCTTGGCCGATAGTGTGATATGAAATGCATGCCGACGGAGGTGAGAGTGGTAAACAGATGGGGCAGTGATCAAATATTCAGACGAGGCTAGGAATATGTGTTATAACAAGTTATTATCCTCCAAGTGTAAGACGTTACAAATTTTAATTTCCATATTGGAAAATATCATAAACAGTAGCAGTTACGCATCAAAAACAAGTGGATAAGGTGTTTAGGAATACAGATTAAGATGAATTCTTAGCGTTCAAGTCACGGGAAACAAGTCTCTGAAACGGGGAACATGAGCCGCTAAAAATAAATGAGGGATGTTCAGGATGCTAAAAATTCAATTTGGATATAAGAATATATTATACACAACAGCAGATACTTGTTAAAAACATGAGAGACAAGACCAACCACAGACCAGTCCTG
>JARYHS010008075.1:139234819-139353018 GCA_031002005.1 Vandiemenella viatica
ATCTACAGTTTAAACATTCAATCCGAATAACCTACGGCCCAGGCCTGACTCTTACAATGAAAAACAATTTTTAAAAATCTTAGCCTCCATGGAGATTTGAACCAGAGTCCATAACATTCGTAAGCAAGTGCTTTAACCACTGAGCTGCCAGTCCACTACACAGAAACACGGTACGCAGACGTCCATATCCAACGTGTCTGTCTGTCGCCGTATTTTGAAGTTATGAGAATCAATTTCCAACATGTTGCTGTCACCATTTGATAAGGTCTCAAAATTTCGTGACTACAACTGTTAATCATACTGGAAAAAATATCCTATGCCCTTCATACAGATTTCCTTATAAAATTCCATCACAACAATATAGCCATTTAGTCATCAAATCGTAACAAAAAGACAGAGACTTACTTCCGTATTTATAAGGTTACTGTGGTTCACACTCACACACTGACTGCGAACAACACCTGAGGGATCATTATAACATAAAAAAGTGTACACCAGAACATTGCAAGACTACCTACGATTTGCCTCGCATTAGACCCCTAACTTTCTAATGTCTACAGTTTAACATCCGAATAACCTATGGCCCAGTCCTGACTCTTACAATGAAATACAATTTTTAAAAATTTTAGCCTCCATGGAGATTTGAACCAGAGTCCATGACATTCGTAAACAAGCACTTTAACCACTGAGCTGCCAGTCCACTACACAGAAACACGGTACGGAGACATCCATATCCAACGTGTCTGTCTATCATTGCATTTCGAAGTTATGAGACAACATGTGTTATTTATACAGCTAATTTTTCAACCAAATGTAGACAGTATTTTTCTCCTTGTATCAAAGGATCAGTGTGCAATGTTTCATTGAGATCGGATGAAAACTGTGGATTTGTATGAAGAACAAACAAACAATATAGACGATGGTCGTGGAGGCAAGTAGCTGATAGAGGGAAGGAAAAGTACTGACTGGGTATTATCTCAATTTGAGACCAGGAGTTTGTCTTGTGCCTAGTTTGTATTTGTAGGCAAGCTCCCACCTTCTGAGTTCAGAGGAGCTGCTGTTGTTTGGGAGGACTCTGATAGCATGGACCAAGAAACAAGAATTATAATAATTGGTGTCATGCGATATGACATGGATGTCTACTGGATGTTTTGGATTCCGAGTGAAAACTGTCTGTCAGTGGCCATTCATTCTTATGGCTAATGGATTGCTTGTCAAACCTATATAGCAAGCTAACCAGTGTTTGCAGGTTAGCTCGTATATTGCATGCGAGGTTTCACAGGTGGCGTGTCTGATGATAGGAAAGCTCTCACCAGTGATAGGGTTGGTGAAAGTGGTGGAGGCATGGTGTATGTCGCACAGGGGTGGATCTAGGGGAGGCTAGGGATCTCAAGCCCCCCCCCAAAAGTATCTAAGGTCCACCTCCAACATTGGCATTTTGGAGACTTTTTTTTTTTTTTTCTCTACCGATTTGAGGCACAAGGAGACTATAAAGACTGCTGTTTGCCCGTCTGAAGCCTCCCCCCCCCCAAGCCAAAATCCACTGAAGGCAAGCTCCCCAGCCAAAATCCACTCAAGCCAAGCCCCCCCCAAACCAAAGTCCGCTCAAGCCTCCCCCCCAAAACAAAATCCTGGATCCGCCCCTGATGTCGCACATCGTGCAGCGGGGTCTATTGCATGGGAAGATCCTTGGGGCTTTCTGATGGGGCAAAGAAGACTGTGTTTGTGGACTAGGTGTCGGCTGAGGTTGGGCGGTCTGCTGAAACAAGTTCCTGGAGGGCCAGGGAGGATTTTTGGAAGAATGGATCTCATTTCTGGGCAGGTTAGTAGGAAATCATAACCCTGCCAGGGAAATAATGTGTAACCAAGACCGGACTGTGTCTGGTTTCTGGGGGCTTAGAGTAGTCAATAGTTTGAGCAGGTTGCATTGTGGCTCATGAAAGTTGCTTGTGAACCAAAAGGTGGAGGGGGGATTTTTTCTTGATACCAATGCTCGTGAGATTTTGTTTGAGTACTCCATTAGGGATTTCTGGTTGGAGCATATAACTGCCTCGAATGTGAAGACTGTAGGGAAGGGAATGTTTGGTTTGATATAGATGGCAACTTTCGAAATGGAGGTACTGCTGTGAGTTGGTGGGTTTGGTGTGGACTGAGGTGAGGTGGCCTTAGGAGAGGTATAGGCCACATCCAAGAAAGTGGCCTGGGTGTGTGAAATTCGGTGAGTTATTAAAGGTATCGAAATTGTCCAGAAAATGTAGGAGGGTGTTTTCTCCATGTGTCCAGATCATAAAAGTGTCATCTATGAACCTAAGCCACAGGAGGGGTATTAGAGATTACCATAAAAGGGGCCATGCGAGTGCCCATTGCAGTGCCATGGGTTTGGTGGTAGATATTGCCTTCAAAGGAGAAGTAGTTGTTGTTGAGTATCAGCCCAGCTAACATGGTGAGGAAAGATGTGCTGGGGTGGTTCTTTGGAGGGTGCTTATGCAGAAAATGTTCCATGGCACTAAGGCCATGATAATGTCAGATGTATGTGTACAGTAATGTGACATCAATGGTTACCAGGATGGGGTTGGAAGGAAGTGGTGTGGGCATAGTGGATAGACGGAAAAAGAAGTGTTGTGTGTCCTTGATGTGGGAGGGGACCTGAGAGACTATAGGTTGTAGGTACTAGTCCACCAATGCAGAGATTTGTCCTGTGGAGATCCATCAGCCGCAACAATGGGACATCCCAGATTGCCAGGCTTAGGGATTTTGGGAAAGTAGATAAAGTGTAGGCCTACATGGATTTTGAGAAGTAAGAAGAGAGATTGACTGTGGGATGAGACCTTGACGGTGCTCATTGAACTGTACATATTCCTGTATTTTTTTGTTGACAGCTGGTGTGGGATCTTCAGCGAGGTGGCAGTAAGTGTTAGCATCTGATAATTGACGAAGGGCTTTAGCCACATAGTCACTATGATTCATCACTACTGTGGTTGAGCCCTTGTTCGCAGGTAGAATGATAAGGTCTAGGTTAGTTGAGAGTTATTTTCTGGCATGACTTTCAGCTGGGCTGAGATTTGCTTGGTATTCATCAAGGACTTCAGAAAACTGAGACAAGCCAAACTGATGGATAAGAATTCCTCAAAAATTCATATGGGGTGGTCCTGGGGAAAAGGAGGTGGGTCAAGAGTGGATAGTGGTTTGAAATTTTGGAGACTGGGTTACAGGTTAGTCTTGAGATCCAGATTCACTGACATGAGTGGCCAAGTGGTACCACCCAGCGTAGTGTATCGCAGAATGAAAGAGAGTCACAGACAAGGTTGGAATGGTCAAATGTAGGCGTAGGAGAAAGGTAAGGCCTTTGGAGAGTATGGAGAGTTTGGGTTGAGATAGTGATGAAGAGGACAGGTTCACAACTGACAGTTTAGATTTGGAAGCATGGCTGGAGTGCAGAGAGCGAGGTGTGGGTTTCAAGGAGGAGGTTGAGGTATGTTGAGCATTTGGGCAATGGATGGTTTTGAGGAAATCAAGGGAGGATGCAGTTTTAATTGGTGGACAAGTGGCTGGCAAGGAAGAGACTGTCACACTGCAAGCTGGGACTTCAATAATTTGTACAACTTGTGCAGATGGTTCTGTGCATGCCTACTACTAGAGTTCACAGATTGTTGTAGGATTTGATTCATAAGTGGGATTACTTGTGGGGTTGAAAGAAGTATTTGTGAAGGGATATGAGGTGTCTGGAATGTTAGTTAGCCGGATTGGTACTCTTGCAGGACAAGGGGGGTGAAAGCGAAAGACTGTTTGTAGCGGAAGGCATGTAGGGCCGGGTGAATTATTGGGGGGCACCCAAATAATGGCAGTTTGATGGTGAGACCATTATGAGGAATATTAAAGAAGAGACATGATTTTAGGAAAAGGGTATGAGATTGTTGTTTGGCTAACTGGAAGGCATGGTATCTGTAAGAAGACAAGTATTTATCAATAAGGCAATGATGGTGGAATCATTTTGGGGTGGGGAAAAAAATTAAATTAAATTAAATTGAGAAGTATTAAACATCGACTCATGTCACCAACAAAAAGCAGTTTACGTATTAAAAACATGGGAGACAAGTCCAGAAGGTTGGTATCAAAGCAATAGGATCACACATTTTATACATGAACGGCGACAATGGGTAAACAAACTTAGTGAGGTAATGTACTAAAATTTTGTAATTTATCACAAAAAGGGAATGATAAAATCAATAGAAATGTTTGAATGATTGCAAATAATGTGCTTGGCCGATAGTGTGATATGAAATGCATGCCGACGGAGGTGAGAGTGGTAAACAGATGGGGCAGTGATCAAATATTCAGACGAGGCTAGGAATATGTGCTTATAACAAGTTATTATCCTCCAAGTGTAAGACGTTACAAATTTTAATTTCCATATTGGAAAATATCATAAACAGTAGCAGTTACGCATCAAAAACAAGTGGATAAGGTGTTTAGGAATACAGATTAAGATGAATTCTTAGCGTTCAAGTCACGGGAAACAAGTCTCTGAAACGGGGAACATGAGCCGCTAAAAATAATGAGGGATGTTCAGGATGCTAAAAATTCAATTTGGATATAAGAATATATTATACACAACAGCAGATACTTGTTAAAAACATGAGAGACAAGACCAACCACAGACCAGTCCTGGTTAGACAATATTTCCCTGGCCTTGAATACCATCAACAGAATCCTTCGGCAGGGTTATGATTTCCTGCTACCTACACAGAAATGAGATCCATTCTTCCAAAAATCATCCCTGGCCCTCCCAGAACTTGTTTCAGCAGACCTCCAAACTTCAGCCAACTACTAGTCCACAAACAAAGTCTTCCTCGCCACATCAGACAGCCCCAAGGATCTTTCCCATGCAATAGACCCCGCTGCACAATGTGCGACTTACACCATGCCTCCACCACTTTCACCAACCCTATCACTGGCGAGAGCTTTCCTATAATAGGACATGCCACCGGTGAAACCTTGAATGTAATATACCAACTGACCTGCAAACAATGCTTGGCTTCCTATATAGGTTTGACTAGCAATCCATTAGCCATAAAAATGAATGGCCAACAACAGACAGTTTTCACTCGGAATCCAAAACATCCAGTAGCCATCCATGTCATCTCAAATGACACCAATAATTTTAATTCTTGTTTCATGGTCGGTGCTATCAGAGTCCTTGCAAACATGAGCAGCTCCTCTGAAATCATAAGGTGGGAGCTTGCCTACCAATACAAAACTCCTGGTCTCAATTTGAGATAATAGCCAGTCAGTACTTTTCCTTCCCTCTATCCACTCCTTGCCTCCATGCCCACTGTCTATATTGAAACACCACATACCAGAGGTGATTTTTATCTGCATAGATTCTCTTTATTATTATTATTATTATTTTTTTTTTTATTTTTTTTTTTTTTTTTTTTTTACTCTTGTTTTTTTATTTACTTTAACTTCTGAAATTTATGTTATGAACATTTTAATGTATTATTCTGCACTTTTTGCAACATTTTGCATTGTTCGCATACTAAATCCAATTCACTGCCCCCTCTCTCTGTCTTCTGTTTGTATTTGCCCCCACCACTTTCCTAACTAACAGTCATTCTGTGAGACCATATCCTGCACCAACCTCCATCCTTGATGTTTTTCCTGTAGAGAAAGAGCCAAGTCCCAAAATATTCATTGGTTTTCCTGTGTTTGGTGCTTATTTATGTGTTCACCCCATGATACCATCATCTAAGATAAGGTGTGGTTCATTTCACTATCCATTTTTTTTTTGTAAATATATATATATATATATAAATATATTAGGCATGAGATTAGTGAGGTAGAAAGCAAAGCACCACATGAACTATGTAAATCAATCAGCTTCAGATAGTTCAATAGATAGTGGAGGGGCTAGCATAATTAAGTATTGAGTCTTTGTAAGGAAAATATATCTGGAAATTTGTGATAGGCTAATGGAAGGCATGTGATGGAAAGAACGTATGGAGCAAGAAGAGCAGTAGCCATGCTGTTTTGAGACAGTAATAGTTTTAAGGTCTGTTAGTGTAGATGCTGTAGAGAAAATGATATCAGTAGTATGGATAGAGAGAATAAATCATTTTATGTTAGTGAAATATGAAAGTGAGAGGCTTTGTCCAAGCTGGAAATGCTTAGGTTTTGATCATTTTGAGAGAACAAGTATTTGTAGTATTTGTGTTGTAGAGAATATGTGTTGAAGTGGTGTGACTGTTTCAAATTTTAACATGAAATCCATCAAGGATTGGAGCCCATTATTTGTTGGAGAAGATGTGATGCTGTCTGGTGTCAAGCTATACTGAATGATTTTTCAGTAAACTCTCGTGCTGCTGTAACTGGATTGGTTTTTCATTCTTAATTATTGCAGTATAATGAATTCATTTTATGAGAACTGTTACTAAGAGTTTCTGGAAAGCTTTTCCTGGATAAGGGATTGCAGTCATTTAATCTTCTAAATAGTACCTGAGACTCTTAAACCAGCTAGTAGATGAGTTTTTCTCATAACCAGATACCAGCATGGTCAAAAGTGGGAACTCGCAAATTGTGATGAACAGTGGTAACAGCATAAGTTTCCAGTCCTATTAAACTTTATTGTTCTGAAATGTCTTATAATCACACCTCAACATTAGGTGAGGAGTAACACTTTGCCCTAGCATTCGGGAGAATGAGTGTTTTGGATATGCTGTTTTCGGTTATTCATTGCTTCCAGAAAACACTCCAGGTGAATGCAGGAATAGCTTCTTCAAAAGGTAATAGCTGAATACCTTCCAGTTATAAAACAACTCTTTAATTTAAATCCATATTCATTACCACATGAAATTTTACTCACCTAAGGAAAGGTATCAGGCCATAGTTTCTTTTTTTTTTTTATGGAGGGTGTATTTATGATTAATTCAATGATTAGATCTTCTAGATAATAATTTGGTAGTGAAATTTGTCACAATTACTACACGTGTTCATGGACTGTTATAATGACACGCTTTTATTAGCACAGTTTTAATAGCATAACACCGACCACCAACTAAATGTTATGGAAGTAAACACATACAATTTGGGATAGATTTGTATTCTGATGACTGCACGCTCTTATGAGAGAAAAGTTCAAATTGAAACAACTCAAGTCTGCAGTTAGCACTGTCATTTATTACAACAATCACAACTCCTCAAAATCACAGTATAGCTTCTTTTGGCCATTCTGATCTGGGTTTTCCATGGTTTCCCCAGATCGCTCCATGTGAATGCTGGGATGGTTCCTCACAACAGCCCATGGGCGCCTCCTGCCATATCCCGTATATCCCTTCCAAACCATTATCTTCCCAGATAGGTGCAATGCACCCTCCGCCACACTTTTAGTGAATCGCGGAGTAATAGTATTAGCAATTTGACAGTTCTTTAGTGTCTGGTTAACACAACGATGCAATGACAATAGCCAGAGTTTATTTTCCTGTCGTGGAAGCATGAAGCACGTATCCATGAACCCAGTTTGTCTTCTAACACTCACTGAAACTCTACTTCACACTGTCAAAACTATCCTGCAGCTACTGCCATTGTTTTGCAAGATTGATGCAACTTTATAAGAATCGAACTGACACTCCATACATATCACTAATATATATAGATATGTTTTGAAAAACCTACTAATTACTACATGAAATAAATTTCGCTAGCCTACTGTATCATGACGCTGTTTAATAACCTTGATGTCAATGAGGAAGAAAACCAGAAAAATACAAAATTTTAACTTCAATGAAAATCGCGAACCCCATAGGCCCAGGGTTACTTTCATATAGAAATGAAATGGCATCAGTATGCATCTACTTACATCTATTCATATACATTAGATTTTGATGATTACATCAGTGTTAGATATTTTGTTTATTGCTCTCTAAATATTTTACTGTGGATTTCTCTCATTCAAAAGAAATAAATTTTATGACTTTTTAACCAACTTCATAAAAGGAGGAGGTTTTCAATTCATTTTTTTCTTTTTTTTTGTATATATGTTGAGTACTATCTTCACCAATTGTGAAATTATTTTAATGATTTTTTTTACTGGATAGTGTTTAGTTTCAAAATTGTCCCATATAAATGCCGCTCAATTCCAAAGTTTTGTATAACCCTTATATATTATCTGCCAGAGCATTCTCATAGTGGATTTGGATATCACAGTAAGAGCTACATGTCAGGTGATGAGATAGCCTTTGCTATTTATTAGGAAGTTTATATCACAGATTATATATATAAACTAGCCTCGTACCCGCGACTTCATATGCGTGGATTAAGAATTTTTTTGCCACAATTAAATATAGACAGTTGTAGGTAACGAAGGATTGGTCCCAAACAATATCGAGTCGGCATAATATGACAGGGAAGCTATCACTATATCATTCTACCGTCGAACCTGCCTCTTGAAGAGAATCAATTTCCAACATATTTCTGTCACTATTCGATAAGATCTCAAAATTTTGTAACTACAACTGTTAATCATACTGGAAAAAATATCCTGGGCCCTTCATACAGCTTTCCTTACAAAATTCCATCACAACGATATAGCCATTTAGTCGTCAAAACGTAACAAAAAGACAGAGACTTACTTCCATATTTATATTAGTATTACTGTGGTTCTCACTCACACACTAACTGCGAACAACACCTGAGGGATCATTATAACGTAAAAAAGTGTACACCTACAAAATTGCAAGACTACCTACGATTTGCCTCGCATTGCACCCCTAACTTTCTAATATCTACAGTTTAACATTCAATCCGAATAACCTACGGCCCAGGCCTGACTCTTAAAATGAAAAACAATTTTTAAAAATCTTAGCCTCAACGGAGATTTGAACTGGAGACCACGACATTCGTAAGCAAGCTCTTTAGCCACTGAGCTGCCAGTTGACTACATGGAAACACGGTCTGGAGACGTCCACATCCAACGTGTCTGTCTATCGCCGTATTTCGAAGTTATGAGACAACATGTGTTATTTTACAGATAATTTTTCAACCAAATGTAGACAGTATTTTTCTCCTTGTTTCAAAGGATAAGTGTGCAAAGTTTCATCGAGATCGGATGAAAACTGTGGATTTGTATGAAGAACAAACAAACAAACATACATTCATCTTTATATATAAAGGTTACTGTGGTTCTCACTCACACACTGACTGCGAACAACACCTGAGGGATCATTATAACGTAAAAAAGTGTACACCTACAAAATTGCAAGACTACCTACGATTTGCCTCCCATTGCACCCCTAACTTTCTAATATCAACAGTTTAACATTCAATCCGAATAACCTACGGCCCAGGCCTGACTCTTACGATGAAAAACAATTTTTTAAAATCTTAGCCTCCACGGAGATTTGAACTGGAGATCACGACGTTTGAAAAGCAAGCTCTTTATCCACTGAGCTGCCAGTTCACTACACGGAAATACGGTCTGGAGACGTCCACATCCAACGTGTCTGTCTATCGCCGTATTTCGAAGTTATGGAGACAACATGTGTTATTTATACAGATAATTTTTCAACCAAATGTAGACAGTATTTTCCTCCTTGTTTCAAAGGATTAGTGTGCAAAGTTTCATCGAGATCGGATGGAAACTGTGGATTTGTATGAAGAACAAACAAACCAACAAACAAACAAACATACATTCATCTTTATATATAAAGATATAAAGCAATCTGATTGATTTTTTTTTTAGTATCAGATGAAACTATCCCTTCATGCCTATACCACCATTGCTTCAGTTAATACTGGATAGATAACACAGCCTCATCATTTCTGTGAGAGCTTTCTCTTCATGTGGACTATTTAATAATTTATTGCGTATCAAAGTGAGATGGTGAGCATTTTTTTTAGACCTTTTATTATGTGAGATAACATTTTTTTAAGCTTTTATTTGTGAAAGTCTATGAGCATGCTGCTCATCACACTCTTTTGAAATATTGATTGTATTTTTTTCCCCTGTTTCTTCTCAAAGGATCATCCCTTTCCTCACTAGTTTCATCTAAACCATCTACGAGGCTGATGCATAAATTAAGATACCATCTACTTTGTTTTGCTAAAACTTTTTCTGCCTCAATATATGCTGTAAAAAATTTGGAATTTTTGTACATACTCCCCATGACACCACAAACAGCAAATAAACAGCAGTAATTCATTCCTATGACTGCCTACTAAGTGATTGCTGGCACCGATTAAAAAAATAACTAATTAAAGTTATCAAAAATATTGTCAATTTAGATTTATTTTCTTGTAAGCAAGCTAAAAATTTATTTTTAAATTTTTAGTATAGGTGTTTTCTGGAAACAGATTTTATTTTTATTTATTTTATTTTTATTTTTTTACTATCCCCAATGGCAGAGTAGTTCACAATGATACAATAGCTAAAACTGTAAATCTTCAAATTATTAGGCCTACCACAACAACCATGTATCACTCAAGAACAAATGAACAAATTTTAACAAAACTGTAATACAGAACATTTTTTCTATTTACATTAGTAGGATATTACCTAATGATACAGATTTAAAAGCTGTAAATTTATATTTTTTATTATCATTATTATTATTATTTTTGATCTGTCCACACATGCAAAAACTAATGAACACAGTTCAACAAAACTGCACATAGAATATGTTATACATTAACATCTAAGATACTTATTATAAAGGTTAGTAATATTTCTTTCAATGATAGAGAGTTGAAAACCATAAATGTTGGATCAAATGGGGGTTAAAAAATAACCAGAATCGTAATGCTGCACATCGTGTACTTGTAGTACCAGGTTGCACCACCAGAGGGCTGTTGAAGGACCTCTGCTGAATCATTCCACCAAGCATTGTTGCCCACAGTGACTATTGAGATTTCTCTGGAAGTTCTTTGTATGTTTGTATCTGACATGACATGAAAAGTTGGTTCAGTCTTACAAAAAAAAGCGTGGCTGTGAAGTATTGTTTTTTACTCACCAAGAATGCATTGGAAACTGTTGTGATGATGCAAACAGCTTACAAAGAACATGATCTTAGTAAACTCAAATGCAAAAATGGTTTTCTCAGTTTAAAAAGGGAAAAATGGTCACTGATATCAGCCCATTCCGGTCACCCATCAATCAACTAACTTGAGGACTTATCTGGGCAGACCTGGAGCTCAATAAAGCGCATTTTGAACATCAATTTGGGGATGCGAAGAGTGGCAGCAAAATTCGTGCCAAGACTTTTCACCATAGATTAAAGGGATTGTAGAATTCAAGCCTGTCATAAAATGAAGGACATATTCAAAGATGATAAAAAAAATTTCAACAAAATTGTTACAAGCAATGAGTAATGGTGCTATGGGTACGATCCAGAAAATAAACAACAGTGACATCAATGGAAGTCAACTGTCTCACCTCGCCCAAACAAAGCTTGTCAGGTGAAAGGCAATGTTGATCTGGTTTTTTTTTTATTATTTTTTTTTTATTTTTGACATCAAAGGGATTGAACACTCAGAATCTTAAATATAAAAAGACGTGTGTTTCCCTATATTTCACTTTTGAGCCACAACTACTTAATACAGATTACTAATGCTTGTGTGTGGTAGTAGCATGGAGTTTCCTATCGTGAACAACTTTGGCCAAATTTCAATACCTGTGGGGGTGTGGGAGATATGGTAGTTAAATGTGGTCGATGCACAGTATTTTAATATTTAGACCAAAGACTTCAGTTTATTTATTTATCAATCTTGTTTCATGAATCCCTGCTGAGGAAAGACCTCTGGGATGTGAAACAAGTCATGGTTAATACACATACACACAATATAAGTCATAAGCATAGTAAAAACAATCATATTTTAAAAAGACAAATAAAGAGAATAAAAATAAACATTAATTTTTACAACTGAGTTTTGCAAAAGGTCATATTGAATAGAATAAATTATTTTGTTCAAATTCCTGAAAGGAGTAGAAGCAGTTTCCAATAAGATAATTTCTCAGTTTTTCTTTAAATATATTGTTATTATTGCTTTAAATTTTAGCAGTAAATTGCATAGAGCAGTAGTGTACTAAAATAAACTATAAAGAACGTGTTATTACGAACAGCAATTCTTTATTACATGTTAACACGCCAATGCGCAATACAAAATGGACAACATAGACCAACGAGATTACAGATAATGCAAAGAATAATTTGTCTGTGCATTTCACTTATAATCTCTACAATCCCCCCCTTGGAAGATCATTGAACTGTGGATGATCATTCCACATTTTGGATATTATGGCACCTGGACCTGCTCCACCAGCTGACTGCGATGCGACTCATGTAGTCTGTGACACAGCGCCTTTGTGAAGATATCCACAACATTTTGTTCACTTGGGACATATCCAAGTTCCACTGTCCCATCTATCATCTTTTCTCTTACAAAGTGATGCCTGATTGCAATGTGCTTTGTCCTGGACTTGTCAACATAGTTTCTAGCATGTGCAATAGCTGCCTGACTATCATGCCATATTGTGGTTGCACTGTTACTTATTTCTTGGAACTCCAAGGATATTAATAGTTCCTTTACCCAAAACACTTCTCTTGCACAAGATGCCAAGGCCACATATTCTGCCTCCATTGTGCTAAGTGCAATTACAGTTTGTTTTGAACTTTTCCAGATGATTGGAGCACCTGCAAGTATAAGCACATATCCACTAATGCTCTTGCGAGTTTTTGTACAACTAGACCAATCTGCATCAGCATACGCTACAAGACTTTCATTAGTTGGACAATATGTAATCCCATAGTCTTGTGTCTCTATTAAATACCTCAGCACTCTTTTAGCTGCATTCCAATGACAATTGTTGAATTGCGAACAATATTGAGCCAACTTGCACACTGAAAAGGTAATATCAGGTCTAGGTCTCTGCGATAAATATAACAGACCACCAATGAGTTCTATGTAAGGAAGGTTCTTGTGGTCTTCTTCATTACACTCGTCGAGAAACTCTGGCCTCTGCTCCATTGGGGTTTTAATTCCTTTGGCGCCTTGCAGTCCAAATTCATTCAACAGTTTGTTGACATATCCTTGTTGTGAAAGGGTGATGCTACCATCCTCTTTCTTATTGAATTTTACTCCCAGTAGATGTGGAATCGTTCCTAGGTACTTAATATCAAAGCATCTCTCCAGAAGTTCTTTGACACTACTTCTCATTGATTCATTTTCTGTCAATACAAGTATATTGTCCACATAAACAGCTAATATGGCCTTTCCTTTTCCTTTCTTGAACTGATATACATGTGGATCGACTTTATTACGAACGAATCCAAGACTTTCTAATGTTTTGTTGAGATGTTCATTCCAGCATCTTCCACTTTGTTTCAAACCATATATTGATTTGTTCAATTTACATACCAGTTTTTTTTTACCTCTTTGTATAAACCCTTCAGGTTGTTCCATATACAAAGTTTCCTTTAAATCACTATGAAGGTAAGCAGATTTGACATCATACTGGTCCATGGACCACTTTTTCTCAACACCAATAGCTACAAGTAACCTTAGAGTATCGAAGCCTGATACAGGGGCATACACTTCTTCATAATGCACTATCTTCTTTTGAGAGAAACACTTTGCAACCAAGTGTGCTTTGAAACGTTCTGTTTCACCTACTGTATTCTGTTTAAACACCCATTTGCATTTAATGTCATTTGCGTTTGGAGGTTTTACAACCAATGACCAGGTGTTGAGCTTCTTCAATGATGCTATCTCTTCATTCATTGCTCCAAACCATTGTGCCGCTTCAGTAGAATTGATAGCCTCATTATATGAAGATGGTTCCACTATATTATTAGTATGAACGATATGAGATTGTGGTTCTATGTTATCATCTTTCTTTGGTTTTATAGAACACCTTTCTTGAAGAATCATACTGTGTTGCTTTTACAGGTTTGCATTATGTTTTGTAGAACTACCCTGTAGTCATCCTCTCTTCTTTACTTGAACAGTTGATTGTCTTCCACTCTGTTCACCTTTGTCTGAAGTTTCTTCTTCTTCACTTCAGTGTCCGGGAATCCTTCGAAGTCTTCTTCCTCGCTTGACAGATTTTCTTCAGAATTGATCATCACATTTTCTTCAGGATTGCTGCCTGCAGTTCCATCACTGGAGTCAAAAGTAATAGTTTCTTCTCTATCCAATTGGTTTAAGCTATAATTTTCAGGTTTACTAATGTGTTCTGCTTTATCATTTGTACTCTCTTTGAATACACAGTCACGTGACTCCACAACTTGTTGAGTATCTGGCATCCAAATCCAATAACCACATCCATATATTGCGTATCCAACCAAAATTCTTTTCTTGGCCCTAGCTGAGAGTTTTGAGTGGCGTTTCTGTTTAGGAATATGCACAAACACTTCACATCCTATTGCCCGAAGGTGAGAGACACTCGGCTTCCTGTCAACCCATAATTCATATGGAGTTTTAACTTCGTTATGACTGTTTGTGACTCTGTTCCTGATATATGGTGCAGTATATATTAGTTCTGCCCAAGCTGCCTTAGGCAACCTACTACTACTGATTTCACTTCTCACTAAATCCATCAGAGTTCTCTTGAATCTCTCTGTGATTCCATTTTGCTGTGGTATGTAAATCATTGTCTTTTTATGTACAATGTCATTACTCTCACAGAAGATATCCCAATTCTTTGAACAAAATTCAATGCCATTATCTGTTCGAACTCGCTTTAAAGATTTGCCAGTTTGTTTTTCAACCTCGATATTCCATACTTTAAATTCAGCCAGTACACTTCCCTTTGTTTTAAGCAGTCTGATGAAAGCATATCTTCTAGTATCATCCACTATGCTAAGATCGTATTTGTTGCCACCAAAGCTTTTCACATCTATTGGTCTCATGAGATCTGCATGAACAAGATTCAAAATTATTCCATCACTTTTCAAGTTGCTTGATGGATGTGTCACAAATGGCAATCTTGCAGCTTTTCCTACTAAAGTCATTACATGGTGTAGGAGTTGTCAACTCACAGTTTAAACCATTTACAGACTGTGTTTTGACCATTTTTATAATCTGATTCTTGCTAACGTGCATTAATCTTTGATGCCACAAATCCAATGTTTTTATCTTTCTATTTTCATAGTGTAATGAGCTTACTACACTTTTCTTTAAATTAGGTTCTGTTCTCACCACATACAAGCAACCCATATTCTCCACTTTTAATAGTAAATTCCTACTGTCATCGTAAATGCAACATCCATTTTTATTAAAAACAATTTTCTTAATATTTTCAGTTAACTGTTTAACTGATAAAATTCCATGGCTAATGCCAGGCACCAAAAGAGTGTTTTTAATTTGTATGTCACTATTTGTGGGATTATTAACTATAATCTTTGCATTTACAGTACCTTTTCCAATTGTAGGTGTCGTTGTGCCATTTGCTGTAACAACATTTTCAGTAGTCAAATTTTTACTGATCCAAGAAAAATACTTTTTCTCTGGGGACATGTGATGATTAGCACCAGAATCTATGACCCAAACATTGCTATTTAATATAGCTGATCCACATGAAACACTCGTTGTAAATGCACTGGATGAACGTTTGCTGTTTGATTTATTGGGACATACATTTGCAAAATGACTATCTTCTTTACAGATAAAACACTTTCCTTTGCCATTTTTGCCTTTTCGTATTCCTTTCTTAAAGCGTTTTCTATCTTCGCTGCTAGGTTTGACATCTTTGCAATTAGATTTGACATCCATAAATATCGTGTTTACCTTCTTCAAGAATAATACAGATTGTTTCGTGTTTTTGTTTTCTTGTCATCTTGAAGCTTCGGCAAGAAGACGCCTTTTCACTGAAGCACATGTAAACTCGCATTCTGGTGGGTTACACAAAGATGTTACAACAGAATCCCATTCCTTGGAAAGTCCGCACAAAGTCGTCATTGCTAAATCTGCATCTTCTATGGTGTTGCCAACACTAGCAAGATCTGCAACAGTTCTGTTTATCTTTCCCAAATATAATTCCATTGAATTATAATCACTCGGTTTCAACAAATACAATATTTGCCTGAGTTGCACAGTATGCGGTGTATATAACCGTTCCAGCTCGTTCCATGCTTCCTTAGCATTCGTTAAGTGCTGAATATGCATCTGCTGTTTGTCGCACACAGAAAGTGCGATCTTTGCATAAGTTTTGTTTTGTCTCAATGCGTAATTACATTTTACAGTTGTATCGGCGTCGGTTCTTCTACACCTGGATCAACAACTGTCCATAAATCACTTTCCATCATTTAACCATTTTCATTTGGTAACTCCATGAAGCGTAATTTATACCATTCAATTTGGTTATAGTCATAGACCGGTGATCAGACATGTTAAACTGAATTAAATAACTTTTGTCTGTCGTAACCTTCATGCTAAAAAATCCTTAGCCAACTTTATCGAATCGACGCTACAACTTAACGATTGCGCAATGAATTTTACAGTTTATAACACTTCTGCTCTGTAACTGGGCCCTTAACCAATGTTATTATTGCTTTAAATTTTAGCAGTAAATTGCGTAGAGCAGTAGTGCACTAAAATAAACTGTAAAGAATGCGTTATTGCGAACAGCAATTCTTTATTACATGTTCACACGCCAATGCACAATACAACGGACAACAACATATACCAGCGAGATTACAGATAATGCAAAGAATAATTTGCTGTGCATTTCACTGATAATCTCTACATATATCTTTATTATCTGCAAACTGTTTTACACTCTTGGGAAGTTTACTAAACAGTTGTATCCCATAATAATTAACTCCTCTTTGTACTAATGACAGAGATGTTAGTGTTTTGTGCAATTGATTTCTGTTTCTTGTATTGAAATTGTGTACCTGTGAATTAGATGTAAACAGGTTAAAATGTTCTGTAACAAAGCAAATGAGAGAATATATATACTGAGAAGTCATTTGAAGAATATGGAGTTTTTTTTAAAAAAAAGTTGTCTGCAAGAAGTTCTTGGTTTTACTCTACAAAGCATCCTAATAGCTCTTTTCTGTGCTATGAAAACATTTTAGTTTGTGAAGAGTTTCCTCAAAAAATTATGTCATATGACATCACTGAATGGAAGTATGAGAAGTACACCTGTTTCGTTAATTCTAGAACTGCTGTTAGAGAATGTTCGTATTGCAAAGATGGGACTAATACCTTCTTCAGTAGTGAAGTGATATGTTCATGCCATTAGAGTTTCTCATCTATTTTAATACCAAAGAATTTTATACTCTTTGTTTCTAAGATTGTGTTATTTTTATAGCTTCATTGTAAATCCGGCTGGGCATAATTTTTTGTTTTAAAGCTAATGTAAAGTGATTTTTCAAAATTTAATTTTAATGAATTTCCCTTAAACCAAATTACTACTTCACTAAATACTTCATTTACATTAAATTCTAGATTACTGTTTGATGTTTTTCTCATAGTCAGGTTAGTATCATCTACGAAGAAAACTCTTAAATTTGTCAGATAAGTTTCCAGGAAGGTAATTGATGTATAACAGAAAGAGGTGGGGTCCAAGGACAGAGCCTTGTGGAATTCCATGTTTTATTTTCTCTCAGTCTGATGAAGCATCTTTAATTACTTTAGAGTCAAAAATGGAAACTTTTTGCAGTTGACTTTCCATGTATGATTTAAACCATTTACCTGCAGTTCTATATTTTCAAAAGTAATTCATGATTTACAAAGTCAAATGCTTTTGGTTGATCACAAAATATTCGTACAAGGCTCATTTTATTAATTAGTTCCTTAAATGTGTTGTTTGAAATTGAATATATAGCCATTTCTATAGATGATCCTTTTTGGAACCAAATTGTGAATTAGTGAAGATATTATATTGACTAATATGTTTTATTCCTCTATGACACATGCCATTTTCAAAAATCTTTAAGAATCTGGAAAGTAATCAAATGGGATGATAGTTATCTACACATGTTGCTTCTTCTCTCTCTCTCTTTTTTTTTTTTTTTTTTTTTTTTTTAACTGCCTATTTTAGTTTATTTGGAAACACACCTTACATTAAGTATTCATTACAAATGTGGTCAAATACATGATTGATACTATCTGAACATTTTTTCAGTAATTTTACTTGAAATATTGTCATAGCTGGAAGAATTTTTTTAAGTTTTAATTGTTTCATGGGTTTATTATTTATTTATTTATTTATCAATCTTGTTCCATGGATCCCTGCTGACGAAGTACCTCTGGGATGTGAAACATGTCATTGTTGATACATATACACATAATATGAGTCATATCATAGTAAATATATATATATACCTATTTTACAAATACAAGAAATAATAATAAACATACATTTTTGCAACTGAGTTTTGCAAACGTCATAATGAGTACAATTAATTATTTTCTTCAAATTCTTGAATGGAGTAGAAGGAGTTGCCAATAAGATAATCTCTAAGTTTTTGTTTGAATACATCTTTATTATCTGAAAGCTGTTTTATACAATTAGGTAGTTTATTAAACAGATGTATCCCAGAATAATTAACTCCTCTTTGTACTAATGACAGAGATGTTTGTGTTTTACGCAAGTTATTTCTGTTTCTTGTATTGAAACTGTGTACCTGTGAATTAGGTGTAAACAGGTTAAAATTTTCTATGACATAGCTCATGAGAGAATATATATACTGAGAATACATTGTTAGAATATTGAGTTTCTTAAAGAGTTCTTGGTTTTACCCTACACAGAAACCTAATAGCTCTTTTCTGTGCTATGAAAACTTTTTTACTTTGTGAAGAGTTTCCCCAAAAAATTATGCCATATGACATTACTGAATGAAAATATGAGGAGTACACCTGTTTCATTAATTCTAGATCTGCTGTTAGAGAAAGTGTTCATATTGCGAAGGTGGCACTACTTAACTTTGCCAGTAGTGAAGTGATATGATCATGCCAACAGAGTTTCTGATCTATTTTAATACCAAGAAACTTTATACTCTCTGTTTCTAAGATTGTGTTGTTTTTATAGTTTATACATATATCTGGCTGTGCATAGTTTTTTGTTTTAAACCTAATATAATGTGTTTTTTTTTTTCAAAATTTAATTTTAATGAATTTGCCTTAAACCAATTTGCTACTACTCTAAGTACTTCATTTACATTAAATTCTATAGTACTGTTTGGTGTTTTACGCACAGTCAGGTTAGTGTCATCTGCAAATAAAACACTCTTAACTTTGTCGGATAAATTTCCAGGAAGGTCATTGATGTATAACAGAAAGAGGAGGGGACCTAAGACAGAGCCCTGTGGAATTCCATGTTTTATTTTCTCCCAGTCTGATGAAGCATTTTTACTTATTTTAGAATCAAAAATTGAAACTTTTCGCATTCGGCTTTCAATGTATGATTTAAACCATTTACCTGCGGACCCAAAAATACCATAGTATTCCATTTTTTTCAAAAGTAATTCATGATTTACACAGTCAAATGCTTTTGCAAGATCACAAAATATTCCTACAGGATTCATTTTATTATTCAGTTCCTCAAATGTGTTATTTAAAAATGAATATATAGCCATTTCTATGGATCATCCTTTTTTGAACCCAAATTGTGAATTAGTGAGGATATTATAGTGTGCAACATGTTTTATTACTCTTCTATACATGACTTTTTCAAAAACCTTTGAGAATGTTGAAAGTAATGAAATGGGACGATAGTTGTCTACACATGTTACTTCTCCTTTTTTAAATAATGGTTTTACAACAGCATATTTTAGTCTATCAGGAAAAACACCTTGTATTAAGGATTCATTACAAATGTGAGCAAGTACATGACTGATACAGTCAGAACATCTTTTCAGTAATTTACTTGAAATATTGTCATAGCTGGAAGAATTTTTAGGTTTTAATTGTTTAATGAGTTTATTTATTTCTGAGACTGTTACTGGTGGCAATTTCATCTCCACAATGCTATTTGGGAAAGCAGTCTCAAGAAGCCTTAGAGCACTATGTGGGGATTGCTTTTCTATGCCTAATTTATCTACTACTGATGTAAAATGTTTGTTAAATATTTCACAAACTTCCCCTACTTCACTATACACATATCCATTTTGTTCTATTTTTATGTCTTTAGAGTGATTTACAGTTTTTCCTGTTTCAGTCTTTATTATATTCCATATTGTTCTCATTTTATTGTCTGAATTTTCCATTTTCGCCAATATGTACCTGTTCTTGGCCTTCCTTATTACATTTCTTAGTATTTTAGAATAAAGTTTATAGTGAACTTTCAGCACATAGTTATCTGATTCTCTCATTTTTAAATAAAGGTCCCTCTTTGTTTTACTAGAGATTCTAATACCGTTTGTTATCCATCCCATGCCCAGTTCATTGTTTGGAGTGTTGAGAATTTTCCTTTTTTTGAAACTACCTTCAAAAAGTGTTAGAAATATATTCAGAAAGGAATCAAATTTCGCATTAACACCCTGCGCATTATATACTTCTAACCAGTTTTCATTGTTTAAGGTATCTATGAAGTGTTTTATATTATTTTCACTAATATTTCTTCTATAAACCCAGCTTTTCTTTATCTGTTTAACAGTGTTCCTGGACTTGATACATAATAGCTGGGCATCATGATCTGAGATACCATTTATTACTGGAAGTATGCTGTAATTACTGCACTGAGAAATATCCATAAAAAAATTATCAATTGCAGTCCTGCTATTATTTTGTATTCTCGTAGGAAAATTTACAAGTGCTGTTAAGTTAAAAGACAACATCAAGGCTTCCATATCTAATCTATCATTGCTGTGATTCAGAAAGTCAACATTGAAATCTCCACATAATACTATTTGTTTGCTATTTGTAAAACTTAGTAGCAAAGACTCTAAATGAGATAAAAACAGTCTGAAATTACCTGAGGGGCCCTGTAAATTGCTATCACTATCAGCTCTTCCTTATCATATTCTAGTTTAGTAACACAACATTCAAAGTATTGTTCTATACAATACTTACTTACAACTACACTACTGCATTCAATATTATTTTTAACAAAAATGGCAACTCCCCCTTTCTCCATTTTACATCTGCAGAAATGAGAGCTTAATTTATAATTTGGGATGGACAGCTGAGATATTCCTGTATCAGAGAATATCTGAGATTGTTACTGGTGGCAAATGCATCTTCACAAATATATTTGGGAAAACAGTCAGAAAAAGTCTTAGGGCACTATGTGGGGATTGCTTTTCTATTCGTAATTTCTCTACAGTTGAAGTAACATTTTTGCTACATATTTCACAAACTTCCTCTACTTCACTATGCTCAGATCAATTTTGTTCTATTCTTATATCTTTAGAGTGATTTACAGATTTTCCTCTTTCAGTTTTTATTGTATTGTTTATAGTTTTCATCTTATTGCCTCAATTCTCTATTTTATCTGATATATACCTGTTCTTGGCCTTTCTAATTACATTTCTTAGTATTGTAGATGATAATTTATAATGAGATTACAGTGTATAATTATATGATTCCCTTACTTTTAAGTAAAGGTCCCTTTTTGTCTTGCTAGATACTCTAATACCCTTTGTTATCCATCCTGTACTGAATTCACTGTTTGGAGTATTGACAACTTTCCCTTTTTTTTTCCTTCTTTCTTTCTTTTTTTTTTTTTAAAAAAACTTTCTTCAAAATGTGTTAGAAATATATTAAGAAAGGAATCAAGTTTTGCATTAACACACTTTGCAATGTACACTTCTGACCATTATTTATTATTTAGGGAATCTATTAAATGCTTTATATTGTTTTCATTAATATTTCTTCCATATACCTAGCTTTTCTTTATCTGTTTAACAGTGTTTCTGGACTTGATACATAACAGCTGGGCATCATGATCTGAGATACCATTTATTATTTGAATTCACACGTGCTGTTAAGTTAAAAGACAACATCAAGGCTTCCATATCTAACCTCTTGTTGCTGTGACTAAGAAAGTCAACATTAAAATCTCCACATAAAACTGTTTGTTTATTATTTGTGAAACATATTAGCAAAGACTCTAACTGAGATAAAAACAATCTAAAATTTCTTGAAGGGCTCTGTAAATTGCTACAACTATGAGCTCTTCCTTACCATACTCCAGTATTGTAACACAGCATTCAAAGTGTTGTCCTATTCAATAATTACTTAACCCACACTGTTGCATTGAATATTATTTTTAACAAAATTGGCAATTCCCCCTTTTTCCATTGTACGTCTACAGAAATGAGAGCTTACTTTATAATTTGGGATGGACAGCTGTATCCATAACTGTCTAGCACACATCACTGGTGTTTGTGTGTGGTCACCAATCTTGGACAACATTGGCCGAATTTCATTAACTGTAGGGGTGTGGGAAATATTGTGGGTGAAATTGGCCGATGAAGGATATTTTTGTATTTAAAGCAAAGATATGTGTGTCCATATATTTCATTTTGTTGCCACAACTGTATAGTGCAGACCACTGGGCCTTGTGTGTAGTAGTAGCATCGAGTCTCCCATCATGCAGTATGTTGGTTAGGTGTCAGTAGCTATGGGGGTGTGGGAGATATGATGGTTGAAAGTGGTTTTTTTTATGGCTTTTGGCAACTAAGCCATTTAGCCAGCTCAATGTGCTTATGATATCTGATCCAGTGAATTAGTTTTCTCCAGTACATTATGATTCGTAAGTATAGACACCACAGAACGGAAAGGACATTCACAAAGACACACAACACTTAAACATCCATGCCCGCGGCCGGATTCGAACCGGCGACCTTCCGCATGCGGAGCTAGTGTTCTAGCCCCTACGCTACCGAGGCCGGCTTGAAAGTGGTTGTTCTGGTGCATTATCATATTTCGATCAAAGACGTATGTGTTCCTATGAATCACCTTTCAGTCAAAACTGTCAAGTGCAGATCACTGGTGTTTGTGTGTGGTAATAGCATAGAGTCACTGAACATGCTCATCGTTGGCTGAATATCGATAGCTGTGGTAGTGTGGAAGATATGGTGATTGAAAGTGGTTGATCAAGGATATTTTTGAATTTCAACCAAAGACATGTGTGTCCGTATATGTCATTTTGCTGCCTCAACTACATAGTGCAGAAAACTGGTGATTGTGTGTAGTAGTGGCCTCAAGTCTCCCATCATGCACTATGGTGGTTAGATATCAGTAGCTATGGGGGTGTGGGAGATAATAGTGGTTGAATGTGGTTGTCATTTGGCATTTTCCTATTTCTACCAAAGATGTGTGTGTCCTTATATTTCACATTGCAGCCAGAACTACGATGCACAGACCACAGGCATTTTTGGGTGGTAGTAGCCTGGAATCTTTCATCATGCACTATGGTGATTGCATGTCGGTAGCTGTAGGGATGTGGTAGATATGGTGGTTGAAGTGTTGGAACCGATAAAAAATAGTGTGTCTATATATTTCACTCCACAGTCAAAACAGGTTAGTGTAGTCCACTGAGGTTGTGTCTCAAGTCTCCCAACATGCACCATCGTGGTGTCATATTGGTAGCTGGGGTGGTGTGGGAGATATGGTGGTTGAAATTGGTCGATGGACTGCAACCTCATATTCCGACTAAAGACACATGTGTCCCTATTTTTCACATTGTAGCCATTAATACCTTGCACAAATCAGTGATGTTTGTGTGTGATTTTAGCCTCGAGTCTCTCATCGTGCGCTATGGTGATTACATGTTGGTAGCTGTCAATCAATATTCTTTAAAATCATGAACAAAGCCATGGGCATCAGCTAGTTTGTACCTAAAAACAAGACAGTAAACCAACAATTCTATTTGGAGGTTATGAAAAGGCTGCACAGAAGTTTGGAATGAAAATGTCTGGCTTTGTGGAATTGTGGTGAGTTATTCCTGCATCATGACAATGCTCTTGCACATGCGACTCTCAGTATTCATCAGTTTTAGGCCTCAACGCAGATGACTACCTTGACCAATTCACCATATTCACCAGATTTAGCACCCTTGGACTTCTTCTTGTTCCTGTGGTTGAAAAGGGACTTGACAGGGAAGCATTTAGCCGATGTCGAAGACGTAAAGTGCATTGTCAGGAAAGTGCTAGCAGGTATGAAAGAGGACAAATTTAAAAGGTGCTTCCAACACTGAAATGAAAGTTTGGACAAGTTCATTAGCGTTAATGAAGAGTACTTTGAAGAGATTAAGGTTGTATTTGAAAAACAATATAGAAATTCTAGTTATTTTTGGGTCCCCCTTCATATGTATGTGAATGGAAAAAGCAAAATGCAATCATTTCAATGAAACTCTAAAAATTGATTGGTTATAATCACATTAATAGTGACAGCATTTTTTTAGAGTTTCATTGAAATGATTGCATTTTGCTTTTTCCATCCACATATATATGAGGGGGGACCCAAAAATAACCGGAATTTCTATATTGTTTTTCAAATACAACCTTAACCTCTTCAAAGGACTCTTCATTAACGCTAATGAACTTGTCCAAACTTTCATTTCAGTGTTGGAAGCACCTTTTAAATTTGTCCTCTTTCATACCTGCTAGCACCTTCCTGACAATGCACTTGGCATTAACAAGCTATGAAATAAAATAAATCTTGTGTTAATTTAATAATTAAAAAGTAGAATGTATCAACATAAAACTGTAATCCTCTTGTCAGTAAAAATTCTTGAAGTCCAACATACCATGGTAGTAGAGCTAGCATAGATGTGTGTAGAGCTATAATTAATATGAATAATAAACTAATTAAAACAAATAAATAGCATCCTTATTTGTCTTAATAGTTACTTCTTAGAGAGTGTTGATTACTGAATTTTAATGGACACTCATGTTCTATTCATTAGTGTTAGCATTACAGTTTATAATCTAAGGCACGATATAGGCCTGCTCATATCTATTGGTCTCACAAAATTGCAGAAAACTAATAAGCATTTTATAAACTATTTTTACTGGAAATTTAAACCAGACTAAGTGCTATATGAAATTATTTTGTTATTAATTTTACAGAACAGATGGGTTAATTCAAACAACAATACGCACTAAGTTCAAAGAATGTACTGTGCTTACTATTGCACACAGACTTAATACAATTATGGATTCAGACAGAGTGCTGGTCATGGATTCTGGAACTATGGTGGTAAGTAAACTACAAAATTATCAGAGGCTTTCATATCATGGATGTATAATAAGTTCTTAATACACACACTTTAACTGATAGATTAAAAAATAATGAACAACCTCATCTGGAGTATTGTTATGCTGATATGATCCATAGCAGAAGCAATATATTAATAGTATTGAGAATAATTAGAAGAGAGCTACATGATTTGTGATCACCTGTCAAAGTCCTTACAAAAATTTCAAAATTGAAACAGAGATTTGACTGCGATTATCTGAAGGACAGATGAAGTAGTAATGTGTTATTTATGAATAAAAGGGAATACTTCTTTCTATCTATGATAAATTAGGCTTAAATGTTCAAATTATATATTATTCCATGGTCTAATAGCTACTGACTTCATATTTATGTACATATATTATATTTCTCTGCAATATTATCTTTCAAGTTAAGAAGACTTAATATCCATGTTAGCCTCTAATTGTTGGGTCATGATATAAATGGAAAAAATAAATAAAATATATTACTACAACTGATGTGCTTTGATTGTAATAGCAGGATAAATGATACTAGTGATACTGTACGGAAGCCTATATGAATTTTTTCTTTCCCCAAGATGTTAGAGACAGGAATACCCAAACACAATATTCTAATTATTTTCTGTGATTTATTGAGTTAGTTGGATCTTTTCAGTTGCAATTATTATATTATTAGTTCTATTTTTAGAAAATGATTTAATAGCTCCACATTTAATTCAGTGGCGTAGCTAGGTCAACAAGGGCCCCGGTGCAAAAAATTTATTTTGGGCCCTCTGGCCAGACGGGTGACCTTTTTTTTGCTTTGTGTGCTGTTAGGGGCCCCCTGAACTGAGGATGGGGGCCCTTGAATTGTTCTTTAGGGGCCCTTAGTGAGGGGCTCCTGTGTTCTCAGGGGCCCCGTAGACGACGGTAGAGCTAAAAAAAAAAAGGTCGCCAGTTTGCTCGTGTGTCCTCTTAAACTGCACTTGAGGGCCCCTAGAGGTGCGCTTAGGGGCCCCTTGAGGTATGCTTGGGGGCCCCCTGAGCATGAGGGCCCCGGTGCATTGCACTGCCTAGCCCCATAGTAGCTACGCCCCTGATTTAATTGTGCCACTCAATTAAATATTTATGAGAATATCAATGACACCAAGCTTCTAGTACATTACAATATTAGAGGAGTCCATTTGAGTATACTAGAAATAACAGAGAATATGGAAGTGTTTAGTGGACACAAAGCTTACTAGTTAACTAGTGTAATGTAGGTTGTCTTTGCTGATACAGATGAAAAGTATCAGAGAATGACCTCTGCAGAAGCAGTGGTTTAGTGGAAGTGATTGTGGAAAATAAATTTGTAAGTATATAGAATTCAATGCACTATTAAAAATAAACATTAAAATCAAAAGCAGTATATTTTTTGTCACTAATAATACATTTTCCGTAAGCATCAGCAATTTATAAGTGAAATAGTCAGATTGTTTTTATTTCAACTACACATGCCAACAAAACAATTGTTATAAGTGAATGCAGTTTTTCACTGTGTGGATTATTTATGAATGTTTCTTGGGAAACAAACCAAGTAATATTATTATTTATACACAATATTTTGGTGACATAAAGCTCCATCACCACATTCAGGTGCACAGGTACAATTGCACCTGAAAGTGGCAATAGTTGCCAAAATATTGTGTATCTTCTATATTATTTCCTAAGATCACTCACTCACTCACTCACCTCAAGAGCTATTGGCTAGAGAACGATGACATCACGCACCAGCCGACTTTTGCAAATTAACAGGGTCCAGAGGTTTCATTATATGAAATTCAAGGTTATGTCCACAAGTTAATAGCTCAGCAACTAATTTAAAATTAATTGCCATAATTAATTAATTAAGTTTGCTTTTCATAGCATTTCATACTTAAAAAGTATAGATAAACTTTACAGCTGAAATAACATGAAACTGCTTTCTAGTAACAAGTTGCTAATGAAAGAAATATAAAAATATCTAATAAAAAACTTAAGTTACTCATGGTCTCTGCTGTAATCACAAATACCAATTATCATTTCAGTGTAGACTAAATTGTAATTTAATTAAAACTTTTGCTGCTTCACCAAAACTTATACATTATGTTTTATTAGCTTTTTATGTATTTTACTGACCACTTTCTTTAATGGTCTTTATTCATGTTCTCTGTTCATGAGTTATTAGGTTATTTAAAGTGGACATAAGACCAAATATTTTACCGAATCGAGTATTCTGGCAATTCATTTCATTGGAGTTGCTCAACTATTTAATAATCTGTAATAAGTACTCTGGCCGTTGCAGATTAAATTATGAATGTTTGCCCAGGCTCAATAATAAAAAAACTATGTGATACTTTTGAAGCAATTGTCTACTCACTTTAAACAGTAATTCTTTAAATTTTGCAGAGTAAACTTTTAGAGTAAAATACAAGTTTATATTTTAGCAAGTTTGAAACAATTTTAGTAACCTTTGAAACAATTATAAGATAGCAAAATTCTCTCTGTCCGTGTTTTATACAACTACTAATACTTCTGAGTTCTTCAACCTAAAGAGATTTTATTCACCCCAGGTGTGAATTACAGTTCAAGTTCATATTTGGACAGATCACGTCAACCTGCCATAATCTTTGATCTTAAAAACTAAAACTATTCTACACCCATTACGATTTCCCCCCCGCCCCTCCCCCAAAAATGGTAACAGCCTTACACTAGTAAATAATAAAATGACTTCGTTTGTTTCCCAAGAAATTATGTGTCGCATCTATCTGTTTGTGTGATCGATTGGCTGTGTCTGTCGAGAGGTGCTCATCAAACTACGATTTTGCATTCATCAGCTAAGTTTTTGTAGACTAAATTATTTTAAAATCTTTAATTATAATCCAAACTCTTAGAATTATTGCTAGCAAGAAGAATTATTTAAGATTACACCATAAATAACAGTTATTAAATTTTGCGTCATTGTTGTTAACGTTATTGCTAGTTATTGTACGTTTTATTGAATTAAACTTAGCATAAGCTTGATAGTTAGATTACTATAATACTATACCATAGGTAAAAATAGTAGTTTAAGTTATTTTTTAGTGTTAAATTTCTTAGATACCGTAAAAAATAGTTCAAATCACTAGTTTGAATTCCGATTGTTAAAGCTTTCTGTATTGTCCTATATTAAGGATTTATTAGGTTAAAAATAACACAGTTTCTTAATTAATTAGTTCCGAAATAGTAATAAAATCAACTGGAAATAATAAATAATAAACATAAGTATTCATATATAGCATCTAGTTACTCACATTAAGTTAATTCATTATCGTTATTTTAAGTTCGACTATCGATATCGAAATCAAGTTTACGGTAACAAAATTGTACGTTCTAATAATTAACCTGTTATGTCTGAAATTTAATAGTGTTTAATTGCCATCTAATATATATAAAAACTTCCTACCTTTCTTTTTTTTTAAACTTTCATAAGTAGCAAAATAGTTGTTATCCACATTAGCACTAAATAGTATCGACCTACCATCTTAAGTTTGTTTCGAAATCCATTAGCTTAAGTTTTTTCATTGGTTCTTAAGTAGTTTAGTTAAATAAATTTAAGGTTTGTTTAGAAGATGGTTGAAGTATTTGGGAAAATCGTGACTGGAAACTGTGGCGCCTGTCGTAGGTACGTTGCGAAGGGTATGGGTTGTAGTTGCTGTAAGAAGTGGTTTCACTGGGCATGTGGGGAAGAGGAAATGGGGGAAATAAATGAGGCTCTCCCATGGTTTTGTTCACTGTGTCTTAGGGATGATAGGATGTGGGAGAAGGGCGAAACGATTAGGGAGTTGCGTGAAAGGATCAGGGTTCTTGAGGCTCGTCCTGTGGAGGCTCAGACTCTGCAGGCGTGGTCTGTGGTGGCCTTGCCTGTGGAGGTTCAGCCTGTGGGGGCTCAGCCTGTAGAGGATCAACCTGTGGAAATCCAGCCTGTGGAGGCTCAGACTGCACAGGCACAGCCTGTGGGGGTTGAGCTTGTCGAGGCTCAAGCTGTAGAGGCAGAAAGTAGAGATAGTGGGTTGGAGGAAGTTGATAAGGATGGGTGGGAGCTGGTAACAGGTCGTAGAGGAAACATAGTTAACAGCATGAACAAGCCAGACACTTCAGTTATTGTGGGAAAAAATAGGTTTGACCTGTTGCCAGAGTCAAGAGGAAATGTAGGAGTAGGTAAGATGCAGCAGACCTTTAGAAATAAGGGCGTGCAGGGCAAGAATAGGAAAAAAAAGGTTCTGCTGCTAGGTAGTAGCCATGGGAGAGGTGTAGGCCCTCTTCTGCAGGATCAGTTAGGTACAGGATACAAGGTTACTAGTTTTTTCAAACCTAGTGCAACATTAGGCCAGGTAATAGAGGATACAGGTTCACTTTGTAGGAGTTTTGCTAAGGACGATAGAGTACTGATAGTGGGAGGTGCAGGAAATAGTATTGATAGAAATATGAGTCATAGTATAGAAAGTGACCTGAGGAAGGTGGTGAAGGAGGCACAGCATACCAGGGTGGAGCTCATGCAGGTCCTAAGTCGCCATGACCGACCACAATTGAACTATGCTGTGAGGCAGTGCTACTTGGGAAAGGAATTAGTTCTGTGTTGAGGGTTGTGCCTGTGAACACCATTGGTAGGTGGGGTTTCACTAGTACACCTAAATAGAAGGGGTAAGGGAGTACTTTCTGAGTTGTTAGCTAAAGCAGTGAGGGAGCCCATTTCGAGTGATGATGGGGTTAGGACTGTGCCTTTTTTATGTTAGGGGCTGGTGGTGAAGGCACAGAAATAGATTATCAAAGTGATACTGATTGCAGATTCGCTGATGGGGAAAGTCACAGATTTTAAAGAAATAGATGAAGTGGCTGAAACCATAACTGACTGCGGTAAAAGTGGGAAAGAGGAGATAAATTCTGAAAAAGTAAAGCCAGTAGTAAGGGTGTTAATGGTAAATTGTAGAAGTATAATGAACAAAGTAATCGAATTTGCAAACTTAATAGAGATGCACGAACCACAAGTAATAATTGGGGTAGAGAGTTGGTTAAAAGAAGAAGTACTAGACAGTGAGGTTTTTCCTGATGGTTACAGAGTGTACCGCAGAGATAGAGGAGCAATTGGTGGAGGAGTCTTCATACTAGTTAGCAAAAACTACCACAGTTCACTGGCATTCATAGATCAAGACCATGAGTTACTTGGGGTAGATTTCTGGGGTAATAAAAAAGAAAAAATCAGAGTGTTGGCTGTTTACCACAGTGGAATAATGACAGAAGGCTCTTGGGGAGAAATTAAATTCAATACTCAGATTTCAGAGGTGAGAGTAGAATGATCATCATCGGTGAGGATTTAAATTTACCAGGTGTAAACTGGGAAGGAAATAAGATAAATAACACAAGGGAACAAAGATTTGCAAATATCTTAATAAGGGAAGGAGGATTTACACAAGTGGTTGAGCGAAACACTAGGGGACAAAATATTTTGGATATATTTCTAATTAAGCCCAATGAAAACCTTTTGAGGTATCAAGTAACTGAAGGAATAAGTGATCATGAAGCAGTTCTGATGGATATTAGAGGATTCAGTAAATCAGCAGCCAAAATTGAAGGGAGAAATAGGTACAATTATAAAAAGGCACAGGTTTCAAATTTGAAGAGATATTTCAGAGAACAATTCAGCAAATGGAAGGAAGGCTCAGGTACAGTAGAGTCAAGGTGGGAAGAGTTCAAGGAGATAATAAGAAAGGGGGAAGAAAGATTTATTCCAAGGCAGAAAATAAAGAGAAGTAGAGAACCTATGTACTATAATAGGGAAGTGAGGAGGTTAAAGAGGTTGGTAAGAAAAGAACATAACAGAGTTAAGAGACAGCAGGGTAGTAGGGAATATTTAAAACAACTAAACAAGGACTTAATAACAGCAAAGAAAAAGGCTAAAGATGGGTTTATGAAGAGTATTGTCAGTGCAGGAGGACCATTGACTGATGCATCTAGAAATTTCTATGGCTATATCAGGAAACTGAGGGGAAGGGAGGGTGTAGAGACACTTATAGATAAGGATGGAGAAGAAGTTACTGATGATTTGAAAAAGGCAGAGATTTTAAGTAACTGGTTCAGTGAAAGCATTAGGGACAATGAATCAGAAACAGGAGGGTCTAATTCGGAGAACGAGCTTAACAACACAATTAGATATGATGATAGTAAAAAATTTGATATTCATCCTGAGGAAATCATGAAGGAAATAAGAAAGCTGAAAAAAAATAAAGGGACTGGTGAAGATAATATTACTACAGATATCTTAAAGATAGCCGGATGTGACATTGTACCTTATCTTGAAATATTATTTAAATTGAGTCTAGACAGTTGCTGCTTACCACATGACTGGAAATAGTGCAATAGTGCAATAGTAGTACCGGTACATAAAGGAGGGGTGAGAAATAGAGTTGAGAATTACAGGCCAATCACTTTGACATCAGTGGTAGGTAAATTAATGGAAAGATTGATATGCAACCACATCAGAAATATATGCGAGGAACGTAAGTGGTTTTCAAGCAGGCAACATGGTTTCAGGCAAGGATATTCATGCGTATTTCAGTTGGTGGGATATATGCAAGATATTTCAGATGAAATGGACAAGGGAGGCCAAATTGATAGTGTAGCACTAGATCTGGCTAAGGCGTTTGACAGAGTAAGCCATAAAATGGTAGTAAATAAGGTAAAAACCATTGGAGTGGATAAGAAAGTCATTTGCTGGGTAGAAGAATTTTTAAAAGGTAGAAAACAGAAAGTTAGGGTATCAAAAGAAGTGGAAGTAAAAATGGGTGTGCCACAGGGTAGCGTATTGGGACCATTGCTATTCATTATTCTAATGAATAATTGTGTTGATTGTTTACTATCTGAAATTAGATTGTTTGCAGATGACATAATGCTGTATAAAAGAATCAAAACGATAGAGGATTGTAAACAGTTGCAGGGTGATCTGGACAGGATATCTAGTTGGGTTGGTAAACATGGAATGAAGATAAATGCAAAGAAGAGTCAGCTTATTAGATACACAAATAAAAAACAAAAGGTTAATTATGAATATAAGGTTGGGAAAGAATTGCTTGCTGAAGACTTGAAATGTAAATATCTTGGCATTACTTTTTATAACAAACTTAACTGGGCAGGACACATAGGACAGCTGGTAGGAAAAGGTTTCAAAGTTCTGCACTTGTTGGAGAGAGTGATGAGAGGATGTACGAGAGAAGCCAAGGAATTGGGTTACAAAACTTTGGTCAGACCATTGCTCGAATATGGTAGTGTAGTATGGGACCCTCATTTTACGTATCAAATACAGGAGTTGGAGAGGGTGCAAAAAAGGGCTGCTAGATTTGTTTCTGGAAATTATCGCAGAATGCAATCAGTGACGGATATGATAAAGGAGCTGGAATGGGAGTCATTGCAAGACAGGAGGCGGATGAGGAGGGTCATGGGAGTGTACAGGGCATATACTGGCGATGAGGCATGGAAAGATATTGCAATAGGTATGAAAAGTAGTGCATGGAAGGGAAAAGATAACCATGACCACAACCTGGCACTCGATTTCAGGCACAAGGGTGTGGGAAGATTCTCTTTTTTAGGTAAGGGTGTCAGGGATTGGAATGAGTTACCAAGAGAAATGATTAATAGTTTACCGAAAACTTTGAAAGAATTCAAAGAAAAAATTTGTAGAGTTCAAATGTCGGTTGGTGCAGGATAGCGGAAAGATGGGTGTGTAGGGAAATTGCCACCGGAGCGTGTGCTCCATTGCAATTAAATTAAATTAAAAATTAAACATTCATAAAATAACCAGTTGTTGTTATTTGAAATTTGCAGATGTCACTCACCCTATTTCAGCAACAAAATTAAGGCTGTACCACTGCATCTGCCACCCACTTTTCCACCACTCTAGTGGCATATTCAAAGTCCAACTTGCAGAATCTACAATCATCTGATTTTCTGCTGTTGGACTCTTTTTGGTCTGTAGGTAGGGTTGTAGGACTATGTACAGGATATACTGAATGTTGAACTCCCAGAACAAACCCCTATATCCTCCACTCTACCACAATTGATCATGAATGGGCAAATTGACCCCACAGAGACTCCACCAATTGTGCGATGAAGACAATGGTGTGGCATGAGAAAGTAAGAGTGAACGTTGACTTTTTTTCTGGATTTTGTAGAATAACATAAATAGGCGAGCATGTCCAATGGTAGTTCTACAGTGAGGTGTTAGAATTTGGAGAATGAATGAGCTGCTTTACTTAACATGCAGTTTCAAGCTTTCCATTCGCCACTTAGGTAACAACACTATACAATTCATTTTTAATTTACTGCAGGATCATAAAAAAAGCAACAACAGTGTTGTTAGCTTAATTATGATGTACTAAATTTTGTATAAAGAGAAAAGAATAAGATATATAACATCGATATTGCAATGTAAACAAAACATTTATTATATTTCCACTTTAAAACTTGTGAAGGTGGAAGCAGAGGAATGATTTCATGCAGAAGTTCCACACTTGTGAATGTGTGGAGGCAAAGCTCTGTTACAACTCTAAAGTATCCTTAGTTAACACCTGCTTTGTCTTAATAAGTTATGGGTAGGTATGATTTCATTTTTCTAAATATGACAAAAAGTTATTCTTCTCGTATGCTACCTTAAAGAGTGTGATGAACTCATTAAAAAATCTTAGCCAAATAGAAAGTACCAAACTTTATACACTTATTTTACCATTTGCTGTTTGTTACAAACTTGCAAAGCCAAAAATGTCTGATTCTGTGGAAGCAATATTAAATTTTGCAGGGTAAGTTCATAAACTTATGAATCAATTATTTTTGGGAGGGAGGGTGGCATAAAATAGCAGTGGTCGGATTTGTATATAAATAATAGAACACTTCCAAAAAGTCTACCAGCTTAAATTGTGTTTTGTAATGTATATGAAAACACAATATAATTTATTTATTTATTTTTTTTAAAAAAAAGGTTGTGTTTTCAAGTGAGTATAACAAGGATTGAGTCCTACATTGACCAGTCTGAACCTGCATCTCCAGTGGATCCACTATCCCAAAATCCTCTACACCTTGTATTTACAAAGCTCCTCACATCTTCACTTTCGTCACAATCTCTCCTCGATTTCCTTCCTTAGTCCAACACAACTCAGTTCAACTGAAACCCGGGAAAATAGAGAACTGTTCAGAACAAAAATATCATCAATCTCCAAGGACTCCACCATCATAAACGTGCACCAAAATGACTATGAGGCTAAGGCCATTAGACAACTTTCCAATGCTAACACCTATCTTTATCAATGCTCCACAGATTCCATATGTTGCATCTGCCAAGAAATATGCACTTTCCTTGACTTAAAGAGCCTCTCTATATCCCTCCTCACTCATCAAAATCCCCATATACTTACATTACACCTTCCTTCCAATCTCTAAGTTATACGGATCTCCCACTTAACAGATTTTATAATCCTTTGTCCATCAATACCTCCAACCTTTTTTGCAGAACCTTCAATCCAATATCGTAGATACCCCACACTTCTTGCATCGTCTTGCCATAGTTGCCATTCCTCTACGTGCAGACTCCTTCCTTCTCTCCAGTGATGTTACATGCTTGTACGTTGACATCCTCCAGTGTAAGGGCCTTAGTTCTTTTCCTGGATATGCACTGCTTATAGTCTCCCTAGCATCTGCTTTCTTTCATCCCTGTCTCACTTCATCCTTCCAAAAAATTCTTCTCCTTCATTTCCCAAGTTTATCAGCAGAAACACAGCAGTAATATGGGTACCCATATGGCCCCCTGTAAAAAACTAAATGTTTATTGGGGTTATGCAACATTAGCACATTAACTTCATTGCGATACTTGTATTACTTCTGTCTGATACTTTTTCTTGAAGAAGGTAGAATTATTTAAAATGGCCGTCAAGCTATTATTTTAACCTGTAATAGCTAACAGAGGTCGTACATAAATAAAAACAGGTCACTACTGTTATGAATTTGAATATGTTCTGAAAGTTTAATGAAGTTAACACTGGTGTCAGATTACACTGTTGAAGATATTTAAAAGCAATATTGAGCATTCAGAATCACATATGAAAATGTTGGTTATCCTTCGACTCACAACACCGGTTAAAAGCATACAATCTTTAAACTTTCAACTTTTTACTAGATGTAACTTTTTGCGTCAGTACTGTGCCCTTGCTACATATGTCCATTTTACCATAGCCTGCAATATATTGTGTCAGACATTGCTGATATATCAATAATCTACTCCTTAGCCACTCCCCCACCCTTCCCCCACTATCCAGTTAATCATTGGGTGATGTTCATTGTATACACACATATGGAGCTAAATGGCCCGTTTATCTACCACTGAAGAAGGTATATGCTGAAATATTGTGTATTTATTTGTCAGCATAAGTGATCCCTCTCACCACAGCCATCCACTTTGGTATGTGGTGGGTTAATTTTCCTGTCCTTCATAGAAATCCCATTATTTCATAGTACACTATTTTTAATTGGATTTGCTGAAATTTTAATATGTTGTAGTTTAACACTTTCACGCCGAAGCCCAAGTCAGACTCAGGCTACATCGAACAGTCGTGCTGTCAGAGCCTGAGCCTGAGCTAACTGACGATTTCTGCCGCGTTGTAAGTCAGATCCCGATTTTTTGCATGGTATTGTGTCTGTCAGTGTTTCTATATTATGTGCTGCCATCTAACAAGTATTTCTGAGACTATCTTCAGCTGTATATTATATTATTTCAGCTACAGAAACTCCCGCATTTTTTGTGTGTGCGGCTTGTTGCAGAAAGTTTTTGTTGTCGTTTGCTCTGCGAATTTCTGATAATGGGTGAAACATTGAAGGACGAAGAAATATTAGCTCTTTTAGATGAAGTGATAGACAATTCAGGTTCTGACGTATACATTGAAGAGTGGGAAAGTGTTTCAGATAACCATAAAGTGATTGCAAGACTTTCAGATAACCTTATAGTGATTTTAAGATTTTTTTCAAAATCTGAAAATACATACTCATACATTCGATTATAAACACTTTGTTACCTTTCTTCTGATATCATACCCCATTTACATAAAAAGTGTACAGGTCAAACTACAATAATATAAAAGTTTCTTAGATGTAGCATTAATTAATAAGAAGTTATTTAAAAATCGCGAAAAATTGCAGTTATTTGAGCAACCGGTAGTGCAGAAGGCTCAGGCGCGAAAATGTTAACTTACTTAGAATCATTTAATCATGACAAATTTTCTCATAATCATTCTTGTTTAACAGTTATTTTTTTTAGAAGTCACACGTGATGATGTCATCAAGCTTCAGAACTAAAATTTCGTTTTTCTCCCTTTGAATCTCAAATTACTGTCAGACTATGATATAGGCCCCATTCTAAATCATTTTGGAGAGGTTATAGATATATGACATCCATATTAGTCAAACTTCTTCCTAGGCCATCTAGAGGAATAATTCATCAGGAAATACTCCTCCTTGTGTGGTTCAAATAAATACATAAATACATAATACAGTGAAAAAGGCTTAATAGAGTTCCTCTATTCCCTTAACAATATTTATTCCATCAACTTTAACTAGACTTACTCCCACACAGGTCACCTTTTTTTATGTGGACATTTCCTTGTGACAAGATGACATTCAACCTCTGTGACATAAGTCAGCGAATTTATAACAGTACCTACACTACAACAGTTGATATTCCTTATATTACCTTCCTCATAACATTAAAATCTGTGGCAGGTGCATCTATTACGATCAACAATCACTTTTTAGGTATTCCAAAAAACTAACACCAGTCCTCATTTCATAATGCTGCCCTCCTTATCTGAAACAAAAATAAGTATCTTGTGATACCATAAATTGTTCCTACACCCCTCATTCTGTAACCCTAAAAGATAACCACAGCCCTATAGAAGTTACTGAGGATTTGAAGAAGGCAGAGATTTTTAGTAACTGGTTTAGTGAGAGTATTAGGGACAATGAATCAGAAATGATAGGTTCTAAATTGGAGAACAAGCTTAACAAAAAAATCAGAAATGATCAGACCAAAATATTTGAAATTCATCCTGAGGATATAGTTAAGGAAATAAGAAAGGTTAAAAAACATAATGGGGTTAGTGTAGATAATATTACTACAGATATATTAAAGATAGCTGGATGTAACATTGTACCTTATCTTGAAATATTATTTAAATTGAGTCTGGATACTTGCTGCTTACCACAGGACTGGAAAAGTGTGATAGAATTGCTGGTACATAAAGGAGGGGTGAGAAATAGAGTCGAAAATTGTTGGCCAATCAGTTTAATATCAGTGGTAGGTAAATTAATGCAGAGATTGATATGCAACCACATCAGAAATATATATGAGGAGCATAAATGGTTTTAAAGTAGGAAACAAGGCTTTAGGGAAGGATATTCATATGAATCTCAGTTGTTGGAATATAAGCAAGATATTTCAATGAAATGGACAAGGAAGGCAAATTGATAGTGTAGCACTAGATAGTTCAAAGGCTTTTTACAGAGTGAACCTTAAAATGGTAGTAAATAAGGTAAAAACTATTGGAGTAGATGCAAAGTGATTTGCTGAATAGAAGACTTTTTGAAAGGTAGAAAACAGAAAGTTAGGGTAGGAAATGCAGTAACAAAAGAAGTGGAAGTAAAAATTGGAATGCTACAGGATAGCGTATTGGGACGATTACTATTCATTATTTTGAAGAATAATTGTGTTGATTGTTTACTATCAGAAATTATATTGTGAGATCGAAGGCTCTCACGGCGTATCGATGAAATGTAGTCTTCACATGTTTTCCGCCATATGTTGTTGAAATGCGACAACGAGCTTTCGGCGGCTGACTCTGCCACCATCTTCAGGTTGATGTTGTGCTGGGAGAACCAGAGCTGCACTGGTGATTTCTGGCCTCTGCGCACCCTTATAAGGCCTGGCCTCTCCCCTCAGCTCGCTCCCTCCCGCGGCTGCCGTCTTACGCTCGTCGTTGATTGGCTGGCAGAGCTACTGTCCTAGCCAACCCCAGCAAGCCGGAAACATTTCCCGGCGAAGCCTCACTGCCTCTCTGATTGCAAAGTGAATGTTTCAGAAGGGACAGAGCAGGCTTCCACGCATCACTGAGCCAAAGATCCATGTCCCTGTTGACCGTTTTGTCACAGAGCCGGCTTACACGCGTCACTGAGCCAAAGACCCATGTCCCTGTTGACTAGTTGGGTTGGTAAACATGGTAAATGGGGAAAAAAGTCATCCTGTTAGATACACAAATAAAAAAAATTATGATTATAAGGTGGAGAAAGAATTGCTTGTTGAAGAGTTGGCATTATATTTGATCCTGGGCAGGACACATTGGACAGGTAGTAGGTAAAGGTTTCAAAATTCGGCACTTGTTGGAGAGAGTGATGAGGGGATTTATGAGAAAAGTAAAGGACTGGGTTACAAAACTTTGGTCAGACCATTGCTTGAATATGGTAGTGTAGTATGGGACCCACATTTTGAGTATCAAATACAGGAGTTGGAGAGGGTTCAAAATTGGCTGCTAGATTTGTTTCAGGAAATTATCGCAGAATGCAACCAGTAACAGATATGATAAAAGAGCTGCAATGGGATTTATTGCAAGACAGAAGGAGGGTGAAGAGGGTCATGGGAGTGAAACATTGGTTATGAGACATGGAAAAATATTGGTGTAAGAATGAAAAGTAATGAATGAAAGGGAAAAGATGGCCATGACCACAAGCTGGCACTTGATTTCAGGTACAAGGGTGTAGGAAGATTCACTTTTTATGTAAGGGTGTCAGTGATTTGGATAACTTACCAAGGGTAATGATGAATAATTTAGCAAAAATGTTGAAAGAAATTAAAATTTGTAAAGGGCAAATGTAGTGGGTGTAGGAAAGGGGGAAAGTGGATATGTAGGCAAATTGCTACCAGGGTGTGCGCTTCATTGCAATTTAATTAAATATTCTTCTTCTTATTATAGTTATTGATTATCACCAATTTCTATCCTTGGCCTTTAATATATGTTATTCATTTTTAAATTTTGTTTCATATATTCCAGATGAGGAATGTTCTCTGGGATCTGGAACATTATGCAGGTCCTTTTCTGTGGGAATGACATTTTATGTGTCTTCCTTTAAATGCAATTCCATCTTCCCAAATCTTAACCACTGCCGCATGCACACAGTTTATAACACCCAACCATTCTGATGAACATCTGAGTCCACAAAAACTCACCTTCTGATTCTCTGAGATAACCACATGTATCTTTCCCAAGAATAGACCTTGCTGCAAAACTGCAGTGTGTATTGAGCTACGTTTACCATTGCCAACTGCAATTCTATCACACAGTAATCTTTTCCTATTATTTGACATGTCACTATCACTGCCACACATTTTATTTACTGCAAAACTTTTTATATCAGCCTTACCAGTAACCTGCTTGTTGTGAAGAAAAGGTGTAGAGTGATTTCATTTGTTTTTTATTGCAAGCTATCTATGATCATTTTACTAAAGTAAACTTCTGAAAATTTTAACTACTGCAGAAAGTTCTTTCCTCAAATCAGTCACCACCAAGAACTAGCATTTATAAATAGTTCACCTAAATATTGGATGAAGGAAGTTCAGAACAACAATGTAGAAGAAAAATACCATCTATTCTTGAAAATGCTATTAATATTGCTGATATCAGAAGTCACACTGAGAGTTACCAAATGTTTGATGGGAAATTGATACTGTATGAAGTCACAATTTGGCTTCACAATTACAACAGATGTGAAGTTTAAAAAATAAACGCCTTTTTAATTTAGTCTTGCATACTAGGCAAAAGTCCTCATCACACATAAAAATGGATTAAGTCTTCTTAAGTAATTATGGAAAAAAATTTCAGAGTTAGATATGTTTTCGAAAATAACTAAACCAGATCCATCAAAATAAGTCTTACCCTATCAGTAAAATTTGTATGTATCAAAACTGCACTAAAAGTTCTCATGACACACATCTGGCATGTAAGATTAGAAATCTGCTGATTGTCTTCTGCGAGAGTAGCAGTACACAGGTTGAAATAACCTTCCTCCCTGGGAACTTACAAATATTCCACATTGCATCATGCATCCCTGTGAATCTGATACTGACATGTTCCCATAGTGACTGAATTATGACTGATTGCTACCAAATTTTGATATTTAATACATTAAATTATTCTCAGTATTGTACGTCATAACTCTTTTTTCAAAATACACCTTGGTTTTGATTTAATATCTTATGATTTTCTTTTAATTTTCTCCAAAACTATTAAATTTCTGATAAGTCTCTAAACTTCAAAGAATCGCCTTCAAATCGTAGTTCAACCTGATGTATCACTTTTATCTACATTTTTTTAGATATAGAACAAAACTTGTATTCCCGTCTGTCATGTGGTTATTAAATTCTTTGGAAATTCCATAACTTTTGTCATCTTTTACATTTTTCTTATTTAAAGATCTTCTTTCTTTAAGCTGATAAATTCTGAATTTTCTTTATTTTAAAATTCAACTTTTTTCCAACTATCAGTTATCTTCGTTAATAGTTTGCTTTTACTGCTGAAACCCCTTCTTTTTTTTTAGGTTTTTCTAAGTGCTGAGGACATTGTGTGCTAGCTATTTTTCAACGATTTAATTGAATTAAGGGTGTTTTATTGTGTACATCAAATCTTACTGCTCAATTTCCTTCATGACATCACAGCGGTATTGCTTATTCCATGCCCAAAACATTATATATCAAATTTATTGTTTTAAAGAACTTTTCCCTATATATACCTTTTGACAAATTGATTGTATTTACTTTTAGAAATAATATATTTGTTATTTTTTTCCAGCATTAACAAAACACTCGATAATACTCCAGTTTTAAAACTCAATATAAATAAAAATTTATAGATATAATTAAATTAATTAATACTATATTACATTACAAACTTTCCATCAGGACGAATGGTCATAGGCAAATAGTTTACACTGACATATATAATATGTTGCCAGCCCATGCTTGTTTCAACAACTCTGAGACTGTAAGCTATCTGAGTTTTTCCTGATGCTGCTACTAGTTTTGAATTTTATTGATGGAAACTAGCCTACCAAAATATTCTTCATACCTGACATTCTCTTGGACATTGCCTCTGGTAAAATCCTATCAGTAAACCTATCAATTATATATATATATTTAAATAAGAAAAGAAAGGGAAATTAACCCACCACATACCGAAGTGGACGGATGCGATGAGAGAACACTAATGCTGACAAACAACTACACAATATTTCGGCATATGCCTTGCTCACAAATAGAAAAAAACGGGCCATTAGGCTCGGAACGTGTGTGCACACCGAACGTTACCTAATGACTGGTCATTAGGTAACGTTCGATGTGCACACATGTTCCGAGCCTAATGGCCCGTTTTTTCTATTTGTGAGCAAGGCATATGCCGAAATATTGTGTAGTTGTTTGTCAGCATTAGTGTTCTCTCATCGCATCCGTCCACTTTGGTATGTGGTGGGTTAATTTCCCTTTCTTTTCTTATTTATATCGCCTAGAAGCCACTTCCATTTTCCTTAGTTGCATCATATATACACTCCAGGAAATTGAAATAAGAACACCGTGAATTCATTGTCCCAGGAATGGGAAACTTTATATACACATTCCTGGGGTCAGATACAACACATGATCACACAGACAGAACCATAGGCACATAGCCACAGGCAACAGAGCATGCATAATGTCGGCACTAGTACCGTGTATATCCTCCTTTCGCAGCAATGCAGGCTGCAATTCTCCCATGGAGACGATCGTAGAGGTGCTGGATGTAGTCCTGTGGAACGGCATGCCAAGCCATTTCCACCTGGCGCCTCAGCTGGACCAGCGTTCGTGCTGGACGTGCAGACCGCGTGAGACGACGTTTCATCCAGTCCCAAACATGCTCAATGGGGAACAGATCCGGAGATCTCGCTGGCCAGGGTAGTTGACTTACACCTTCTAGAGCACGTTGGGTGGCACGGGATACATGTGGACGTGCATTGTCCTGTTGGAACAGCATGTTCCCTTGCCGGTCTAGGAATGGTAGAACGATGGGTTCGATGACGGTTTGAATGTACCGTGCACTGTTCAGTGTACCCTCGACAATTACCAGAGGTGTACGGCCAGTGTAGGAGATCGCTCCCCACACCATGATGCCGGGTGTTGGCCCTGTGTGCCTTGGTCGTATGCAGTCCTGATTGTGGCACTCACCTGCACGGCGCCAAACACGCATACGACCATCATTGGCACCAAGGCAGAAACGACTCTCATCACTGAAGACGACATGCCTCCATTCGTCCCTCCATACACGCCTGTTGCAACACCACTGGAAGCGGGCTGCACGATGTTGGGGCGTAAGCAGAAGACGACCTAACGGTGCGCGGGACCGTAGCCCAGCTTCATGGAGACGGTTGCGAATGGTCCTCTCTGATACCCCAGGAGCAACAGTGACCCTAATTTGCCGGGATGTGGCGGTGCGGTCACCTACAGCACTGCATAGGATGCGACGGTCTTGGCGTGTGTCCGTGCGTCGCTGCTGTCCGGACCCAGGTCGACGGGCACGTGCACCTTCCGCTGACCACTGGCGACAACATCGATGTACTGTGGAGACCTTGTGCCCCACATGTTGAGCAATTCGGCGGTACGTCCACCCGGCCTCCCGCATGCCCACTATACGCCCTCGCTCAAAGTCCGTCAACTGCACATACGGTTCACATACACACTGTCACGGCATGCTACCAGTGTTAAAGACTGAGATGGAGCTCCGTATGCCATGGCAAACTGGCTGACACTGACTGCGGCGGTGCCCAAACGCTGCGCAGCTAGCGCCCTTCGACGGCCAACACTGCTGTTCCTGGTGTGTCCGCTGTGCCGTGCGTTTGATCATTACTTGTACACTCCCTCTCGTAGTGTCCGGAGCAAGTATGGTGGGTCTTACACACCGGCGTCAATGTGTTCTTATTTCGATTTCCAGGAGTGTATATTTAAAACTTTTATATTATGTGTTTATTTTTCTGATACTAATTACAATTTTTTAGTATCTTTTATTACTGGTATTAATTTGTATGTTATTTTCTAGAGATTATAACTTCCTGTGATTATCTATCTCTATTGCCATCTTCACCAGAAGGTGGCGACAGAGTTTTTGATTGTGAAATATCGTGTGAAAACACACTGCTCACTCAGCTAGTCACATGAGAAGACTATATTAATTCTCAACACTAAGAGAAAATTCGATCTCATGTATATTGTCGTACTATTGTCATTCTTGTTAAAACACATTACAAACAGTACTGCAAAATACTGAAAAAGGTTATTAAAGAATCTAAAAGTATGTACTACAAACATAAAATTCATGATTCTGAAAATAAAATTAAAACAATATGGGACATTGTAAAAAAGGAAACAGGAAAGAGTAATCAAAAAAGTAAAGATATTTTTGTCAAAGAAAATTCAGTAGAATCTAATTTCTCAATTGCTGATAATTTTAATAAACATTTTTTATCTGTTGCTGATAAGTTGACTGCTAATAGCTCAGTGACACACAGTATGGATTTTGTCAAAAAAGGCTTCCAAGAAAAATTTAACTCTATGTCTATAAAATTAGCTACTCCAGAAGAAATAAGAAAAATTATCAAATCCCTTAAGAGCAAATACTCAAGTGGTTATGATGGGATTTCCAGCAGATTAATTAAATTGTGCTTCACAGAATTAAGTAATATACTAAGTTATCTATTCAATATATCTCTACTTGAGGGGACTTTTCCAGAAAGGCTTAAGTATGCTGTAGTTAAACCACTCTATAAAAAAGAAGATAAGGAAGCCGTATCGAATTACCGACCAATTTCATTATTAACAGCCTTCTCCAAAGTTTTTGAGAAAGCAATGTACAATAGAGTTTATGAACATCTAAAAAATAATAATATTCTAACTAAATCACAATTTGGTTTTCAAAAGGGTCATTCAACAGAACAAGCTATATTTGCATTCACTGACAATATTTTAGAAGTAATAAATGATAAATTAATCCCTTTGGGAATTTTTTGTGACTTATCTAAAGCATTTGACTGTGTAGATCATAAAATTCTGATACAGAAACTTAAGTATTATGGTATAGATGGCATTGTTAATAAATGGCTTAGTTCTTACCTTCTAAATAGAAAACAGAAAGTGTCAATGGAGAATTTTAAGGCTGCCTTAAGAGGTCCACTGTTTTCTGAGTGGAAATTAATCAGATGTGGAGTACCTCAGGGTTCTATATTGGGGCCACTATTGTTTTTCTTATATATAAATGATCTACCCTGTGTTTCATCTAAAAACTCAAAATTTGTCCAATTTGCAGATGACACAAACATAGGAATTAAAAACACTCCAGATTTATCTACAGAATATATTTCAAATTATGTCTTTGAAGTGATTAATAAATGGTTTACAGCTAATGGCTTGTCTTTAAACTTTGATAAAACTCAGTATATGCAATTCAGTACATCACACAGAGTAACACCTGACATAAAATTTGCAGGCCAGTCGATTCAAGAGGTAGACAGTGTGAAATTTCTAGGTTTGTGTATTGATCATAATTTAAATTGGAAAGTACATGTTTCTGACTTACTAAAACGATTGGGAGCAGCCACGTTTGCAATTCGTACAATTTCAGCTTTGGTGATCTCCGTATGAGGCAGCTAGTTTATTTTGCTTATTTTCACTCCTTATTGTCATATGGAATAATATTCTGGGGCAATTCTACCCATAGAGACAAAGTGTTCAGAGCCCAAAAGTGTGTAATAAGAATAATGTGTGGGGTTAGCAATAGAACTTCATGTAGAGAGCTGTTCAAGAAGTTAGGGATTTTAACATTAGCATCTGAATATATATACACATTAATGTCCTTTGTAGTCACAAATTATACTTTGTTTGAAACAAATAGTAAAATACACAATTACGGCACTAGAAGTAAAAATGATCTTCACAAGACTTACAAGTCATTGTCATTTGTTCAAAAAGGGGTCCGATATTCAGGGATACATATCTTCAATATGCTCCCAACACATATTAAATGTCTAGTAGATGATAAGAATAAATTCAGGAAAAAATTGAAAGAATTTTTAATTGAAAACTCCTTCTACTCTGTCGAAGAATTTATTTCTAAGGTATCTTAAAAATAACTGCCAGTATCTTGTGTAAATATAGTTCAAATAATTAATTTATCATGGATGCTATGACCGTACATCTCCTGGTGTATGTATTTAGTTTGTTATGTAATTGTTTATAGTACCATATATGTTACGACTGTACATCTTGTGGTGTATGTATTATTTTGTTAATTTTTTTTTTTAATGTACCATATATCCTATGACTGTACATCTTCTGGTGTATGTATTATTTTGTAATGGAAGTGTTTAATGTACCATGTATACTATGACTGTACATCTAGTGGTGTACTTATTATTTTGTTATGCAACTGTTTATCTGTAAATTGACAACTTTCCACATCCCACAGAGCCAGTCTCTTATATTGGGATCAATGGAAAATGAATGTATTGTATTGTATTGTATTGTATTCATTGTTCACCTCTGCCTTCAGTCATGTGCAGAGTCTCAGTATGCTTATTTTATCCCCTTTCCATATACCTATCTCACCTCTAAATACGATTAAGTTATCTACCAAAATATGGTAAACTGTGTGCATATTGATGTATTTCTTATAGCACTCTTGCCTTTATCTGTGGTGGGTGATGGGTGTACTTTCTCCTTTCCACACATATTTTACTTATGTAACAGTATTTAACACTACTGCAAGTAACTTATATCTATTTCCAATATGTTAACCTTAATTTTTTTAGCAGTTATGTGGTTTCTTCTCCCTCTATGGTCAAGGATAAAAAAAAAAAAAATTTTATACTATCCACATTCATTTATTTCCAACCATTATTCGTCTGTTATGAACAAACTGAATGTTTTATCTTTGAAGGAATATGCTCATCCTCATGAACTTCTTAGAAATCCTGAAGGACACCTATACAAAATGGTTCAGCAAACCGGAAATTCAATGGCTGCTCAACTCATGAAGGTGGCAGAAGATGTAAGTATAGATACTTGTTGCAACATGCAGATGTATGAAAAACAATCATCAGTATTTTTTGGTCTTGTTACACTTCTCTTCTTTTACTAATCATCTAATATTAGTACTAATTAAATAGTACTCATATCTTGAAAATAAAGTCATAAAAAAATTACGTCCACAAGATACTACCTTCTTTCATTTTAAAAGAACTTCATGTGACAATATACATGCAAATATAAAAAAAATATCGAAATTACTTAAATCTTTAAACAATTAAATTTTAAATTCTTAGGTGAGTAAGGATAAGCAGGAATGTCAAAGTAAATAGTTCTTTACTATAAATTAATTGTGAATCAGAAATCTTTAAAATATTTATAGCTTTATCTATATTTGTCCTAATAACACATTTAATGTTTCAAAGGTAAGGAAAACACAATGTTGGTATCTCAATTCAACCTTAAATAAATTTACTGACCATAACATCTGTAAATGCTACTTTATGATAAGAAAACATTACTCACCATACTTTCATTGTTATAACTATTTAAATATAATGTTTACGTCAAAAAATTATTGTTTTATTATATATATTTTTTAAAATTTGTATAATATTTTATATTATTATTCTTTTCAAATTTAGTTTTAATTATATTTTGCTCTTCACACCGACCAGAGATTAGTTTGGATATTTATTTATGCTCGGGTATTATCTCTACTTTTCCGGTGTTTGAATTTACCCCCACCATTTTCCCGACTGGCGGTCTTTCTGTGAGGCAGTCTCCAGCTGTGCCCACCTCTCATAATGTTTTCCCATTGACGAAGGGTTTATCCCGAAAATTACTTTATTATTTGTGCTTGTCTTTTCTGTATGTTCATGCTCCACATCCATCATTTAAAAGTAACTGGTGGCTCATTTCCCTATCCTAATTTGATTCCTTTCCACTACTTAGCATCTTGATTTCATTGTTACTATAAATAAATATATACATGTTTGTATGTTTCTCCTCCTCCTCTATGTGCTACTTTAAAAGAAAAGTGGGGATTGTCGCATACAGCAGTTTGTCTTAAACTGTGATCGTGTCTGGTACCTTTACAGATTCTGTTTAACAGTCGGCAATCCCTCGTAATTACCTCAAGGGATAAAGGTATGTTCTCAAAATACAACTGAAGATTTCCTGATAAATTCAAAATTATATATTTTGCAAAATCCTTACATAAACTCAGTACCAGCATAGGGCCTAATAGAAAAGCATCAGACTTCTATCCAAAATAAATGATTACAGGTTAAACCATCCTCACACAGTAAGCAACTTCCATCCCCTAGATGAAACTTAAAAATTGATGTTGAAGGAAGAGTGAGCCTGCACCACTGTTGTATCACTAACTAAAACTTTCTACAGCTCTGCGACTGATCAACACATTGTGCTTCCAGTCCAGTTTCTGCTGGAATGCTGCTGTCCTCGTGGATAGTGCTGCCCCCTTATATATCAATTTCTGCTATGAGAGTTTTTCTCCTAGGTGTTGTGGTTTTTTAGCTAAAGTTGTAAAAGCTTTAAATCTGTCATTATTCCTACCATTCTTCAGTATGTGAAATAATTCTGTTATCAAAATATTCTATAAAAATTTCCTCAACCTTTGACATATAACATGGCTAGATCCAAAATGTATTCGACAGTGAAAATCTATTCCTGAGTATAATTGCAAAGTCAGCTAAAAACTTTGATGTCACTTATCTCCAAATATATAAGTGCTACCAATGTGTAACAAATTTCAAACTTTGCTAAATTTAATCCTCTATTTGATGGTAATATTATTTCCTCATTATCTATTTCCCTTCAGTGCTAATACTTTGTTTCCAAAATGATGCTTTGCAGCTGCCATTACACTTAAACTTTCATTTCTCTTTTACAGTTTAAATATTGTTTGAATCTGTTAGGAAATTGCTCTATGTGTTCAGTGAAAATCTCTCTTTAATTTAAATGTTGTTTCTGTGCTATCAGACCCATGTATCTGCAGAAATGTTGACTTGCAAAGTCATAAAATCTCTTATGTTGTCTGAAAAACATACTTTCCTATTATTTATTGACTCTGTCTTTTCATATGTTGTGCATTATTTTATGCCAAACATTTTGAGCTATGAATCTTTACTGTACATTGAATAAACTGTTTTTGAAGGTATACTGAAAAAAGTAAGGTTATATGACATACTAAACCATTCATCCAATTATTATGAAACTTTAGTGATTTGTTGAGTGCACGTCTACAAATGTAGTTGACAAAAAAAACCACCCCTCTTCCCCCTTACACCCCTTAATTTAAACAAACCCGCCTATTTTATTCGACTTTGAAGAAAGTTTGTACACGTGTACTTTAAAACAAATTGAAAAATACAGACAACATATGGCTTCCAAATGCAATTCCTCTTCCCCTTTATATCCTCTTAATTTTTGTCAATGTTCTTTACTCAAAGCTACAGTTTTTATCCGATTTTGAAAGAATTTTGCACATGTATACTTGAAAACAAATGGAAAAATACTGTCAACATTTGGTTTGTCAAAGCCCAATCTGTCTCCCCCTTTACCACCTTCCTTATTAATTTCCAGTGATCTTTATAGACACTCACAGTTATTATATGATATACTGATGGACCTTTGCTCATGGATATTTTTACACAAATAGAAAAATATGGTCTTTATTTAGTTTTCAAGAACCCAACTCCTCTCCTCCTTTACCTTCCCCCTTATTTATTGCCAATGTTCTTTATGCATACCCATAGTTTTTATCCAATATCAATGGAACTTTGCACATGTATACTTTAAAACAAAAAGAAAACTTTTGTTATCACATTTTACTTCAGTTACCTGAGACCCCACAGTCTTTATTTGGAATACATGTATTCAATAATTTCGCTCCTCTAACACTAATGTGTAGCCTTCTTCCCAGTTAGGGTATTTTCAAATCTTTATGCCTTCCTGTTATTACTCTTATGCCACCAGTAATGACTGTTCTACTCTCATCTCTGAATATGAATTTGGTTTCTGCCCAAGAGCCCAAACCCAGATATTTTAAATTTTTTATCACTCAAGAAATCTACTACAAGTTCAATGAATACTGAGTGTCAGTCAGCCAACCAATAGAGATGTTTTGGCACCTGAGGAAGATGATAGAGTTAGTCATCAAAATATCATGTTCTCACAACACAATCTGACAGTACATCCATGAAGAATTCATTGCAGTTATATGCTGGGAATTGATCACGAACCCAGTTGAAATCTTCAACACTTTCTCCAAAGTTCTTTTTGAATCTCTGCTGCAAGACTTCTAAATGTTCTTTAACTAAGTCTATCACCATTTTATTACTGTCATCAAGAGACCATACAGTCGGGAACATCTCACACGACCCATTTTCAACCCTCTGTAACCACAAATTCAGCTTGTTCTCAAATCCTTTAATCTTATCCATACTAATAAGAATATTTTCATTCCTGCCTTGCATTTTTATGTTCAGCTCATTCAAGTGTATGAAAATGTCGGAAAGATATGCCAACTTACATACCCATTCGCCATCTGTGAATAAATCTGTGTACTTATGTCTTTCAACAGTCAAAAATGCCTGGAACTCTTCTCTAAGTTCAAATATTCTCGTTAACACCTTTCCTCGTGACAGCCAGCGTAATTCTGTATGTAGCAGGAGTGTAGTGTGGTCTGAACCCATTTCCTGACATAAAACGGAAAATAGTCTCGAGTTTAGGGGTCTTGATTTTATGAACTTCACGACTTTTACTACTTCGTCCAGCAAATCTTTCAGAGAAGGTGACAGAGACTTAGCAACAATGATTTTGTGGTGAATGAGACAATAATCACATCATTCTTTGGGATTTACTTCATGTATTTTAGCTGCAAATCCTTTCACTGGGCCTTCACAGCAGCCACTCCATCTGTACAAACACTAACACAATCCTTCCATTTTAATTCATTAAGGTGCAAATATTCATCAGTCAAATGAGATATTTCTTCACCGGTAGTATGCACTGGACGTTCTTTGCAAAAGAAAAAATTACTTACAATTTACATCTCCAATTGCATCCATGAACCTCTTCCTTTGAGGGAAAGAGGTATCAGATTGACTATATACTTATCCAGAACAGGTATAAGAATTGGTTAAAAATGCAAAAACTTACCCAGGAGCTGATGTTAATTCTGATCATAATCTTGTTGTAGCAGAGAAATGAGACTGAAAAGAATTAAGAAAGGGAAGATAATAAAAAGGTTCAATACTGATTCTCTTAAAGAGGAAGGACAAGGTAGAAAAATAGAAAAAATCTTTATAAATGAATGGGATAGAGAAAATTGTAAGGTGCCTGTAATTTAGTTAATGTCCCCTTAGGTCATTATTAGTAGAGGGGGAGAGTAGTAGCAAAAGAAGTATCAGTTTCTCATTTTAAGTTTGATTTTTCACTCCGGTATCTTCATCTAGAATCGGCTAATGCATATCAGATAGGCTCACCCCGAGGACATGATACAGACACTGATACAGATAACTGTTCACTTATAACACCGATTTTGATGGGATAAAGTAGCACATATAGTGGGAATAGACATTCAAGACACTTTAAAAGATAAATTAAATGAAAAACTTACCAAAGTAGGCCGTAATAAGTATCGGAAGGTTTCGCCATAAGCACACGTGTTAAACATTTGCAGCCCGTATTTTGAGAATATTAGACACTTTTCAGTACTGCAAAGGGTAGATTAAGGGGTAAAAACACCGTAGAATTAGGAATTTGTAACTCTTAGCTCTAGATATGGAAGGTTTAACGAGTAATAAATTAATTTAGCTAGGCCACAACAAAGGTGAACATTTTGAAAATTCATAACGGAGAGAACTCCATTTTCACTGTAATAATTTATACACCACAGGAAACTACACTCACTTTGGAACGTTTTGAGGAACCTTTTAGCAAAATCAGAGTAGTAACAGGGGAGCAATAGAATTTATAAGTTTAAATGTACTGATTGAAACATGAGGGTTGGGAAATAATTTTTAAAACACCGTACAGTGAACATACAGACTTGAGGAATAGCTTAAAGAGTTGGAAAAAATTCAGAGAATCCAAAAATAATTTTTACTTGACGATAGCTTGAATATCTTAGAAATTACCAAAAACAATGAATTACATTTCAAAGCATTATCGGCAACGAAGAGGATCACAGGACTGATATAGGACTCGCTCTATAGGTCAGTACATAGTAGGGTAGATTAAGGAAGCCAGTTAGCGAGCTTATTTTTGTTGATAAGTTGGTACACGGGCATCACGTCATCGCGGCCATAAATAGTGGAGGCCATGTTGTCTCAGAACACATTTTGGTCGGAGTGTCCTAGGGAGTGGATGTGTCGGGCAGTGATCCGAAATCATCATGCACAGTGAAGGGCTCACCAGGAAGTTGGGAATACTGCGTGTGTTCGACACCATATTTGAAGCGTTGTTGGCAATGTAACTTTTAACTTTCAAAATTGGGGGTCTCTTGCTGCTTGTCCATCATAACTTGTAATCTTTTGGTAAGGAAGTTTCGATATGCCTCAAAGTGTTAACTGATTAATTTAACTTTACGCAGTTGTGAATAAAACTCTGGAACCTTAGAAACTTGACTTTATCTTCGAGTAGTTTGCAGACCTTTTCCGAATTTTAGGTTTATCAAAATTCGGTGGTGACCATCGTAATCAGTTAACCATCCTAGGTGCACGAGTCATGAAGAAAGAAGAACGGAACCTTTGGTAAAATCCTTCAAACAGTAAGTCAGAGTGAACGTTTAAGTTAACTGTGAAAGTAAGACTGACCTCCGGTAGGTTTAGTCGATTCCTGGTGACTAGTTGAGTTTATGAAGTCTGTGTTCAACCCCAGCGCAACTTTGTTTCTCACAAAATATAAATGAGAGTGTGGATGAAAAATGGGTAAGTATGAAGGAGAGTCTGAAAATAGCTGCTGCAGAATTAATAGGATTTAAAAAAAAAAAGCAGTAGAATAAAGAAAGAATGGGTGACTGAAGCAACGCTACAGAAGATGAAAGATAGGAAGTGGAAAAATTCAGGCACTGAGGAGAGAGAAGGAAATACAGAAAATTAAATAATGAATTGAAAAGAGAAGTGGAGAATGCAAAAGATAACTGGATGAGAAGTAAGTGTGAACAGATAGAGCAGTTTGAAAGAGAGGTAAAATTTGACTTTATGTACAAAGAAGCAGTACAGATATGCTTCAAGGAAAAAAAGGAACAGTGGGGCTGGGAGTGGAAAACAAGGATGGAACATTAGCTAGAGAGGCTCATGAAATACAGCAAAGATGGAAAGAATATGTAGAAGAATTGTATGGTCTGCAACACTGTCCAAAAGATTTGGCATTAGAAGAAGAAGAGAAAGTCAGCAAGGAGGAGATAGAAGGCCATATCCTGGAGGGGGAGGTGGAGAAGTCTTTGGCAGAGATGAAGAACAAGAAAGCCTGTGGGATCGATGAGTTACCTGTAGAAATTCTGAAAAGTTTGAAAGATGATGGAAGAAGAGAAATACTATATTTGTGCAATGAGAAATATGAAAGAGGAGAATGGCCAAAAGACTTTTTAACAACAGTGTTGATACCAATTGAAAAGAAAAAGAATGCAGTAAAATGTGAAATGCAGAACCATTAGTCTCTTATACCACGTTGCTAAGATATTACTAAGACTGTCAACTAGACAAATATCTAGCAAACTGTCCATGTCAATTGCTGAAGAACAGTTTGGATTTCAAAAAGGAAGAAGTGCAAGAGATGCTATTGGTTTGCTGAGAACAATAGGAGAAAGATACATTGAAAGGGAAAGAGATTGTTACATGGTTTTCATAGATCTGGAAAAGGCTTTTGACAGAGTACAATGGGTGAAGTTAATGATGATTCTAAAAAATAAAGGTATTGATTGGAAGGAAAGAAGGCTAATAAGTAAATTATACATTGAGCAAGGAGTGGGGAATGATCTTACAGATGAGGGAAAGATTGGAAGAAGTGTAAGACAGGGATGTTGTTTGTCACCCATATTATTTAACATATATTTGGAGGAAATTATGAAAAGAAATTTAAGAGGTAAAGGAGGTATATGCATGGGTGGACATAGGATTAGTTGTATAAGGTTTTCTGATGACATGGTTTTGCTGGCAGAAAGTGTCGAGATACTCAGAAGAATGTTACAACTAAGGAAAATGGAAGCGGCTTCTAGGCGATATAAATAAGAAAAGAAAGGGAAATTAACCCACCACATACCAAAGTGGACGGATGCGATGAGAGGGAACACTTATTTATTTATTTAGCTTATGGCCATTGCACAAAAATAATACAATACAACATTAAATTACAATTAAAATTCAAAATTAACATGGTGTAGCCAATCTAAAGCTTCATTTGAAATGTTAATAAAATCTATTGGCGATCACCTGAATGCTCGAAGTGGGCAGTCAAATGTCACGTGACGGATGGTTTGTTTTTCCTCACCACAGTCGCATCTCGGTGAATCTCTCATTCCCCATGTATACAAAGATGAAGCAGATCTTCCATGACCAGTCCTAACTCTGTTAAGAGCTGCCCAGGTCTTGCGAGGAAGGTCGAGTCCCTTTAGTGCCTGTTCACTGTCAAACAGGGAGTGCCATTCTGGTGGGGCTGAGGCTATCCACTCCAATTTCCAAGCTTCTCTCCCATTAAAATTATCAGATATAATCTGTTTTACAGTCTTTACACTTGGATTTCTCGATTTAAGTCTCACAAACATATTATCGATGTCGTCATGGATGGGCAGATCCAAGTTATCACAGATCTTATTATACTGGGCAATTAGGAGATTGAGTCGTCTTATCGTAGGCGGTTCGATGTTGCACAAAACAGGTAGCCAGTACAGTGGAGTGGTCTTAATACATCCGCTAATTATCCGCATTGTCTGGTTTAAAACTGTGTCGATCTTTTTGACGAGAGGGAACACTTATACTGACAAACAACTATACCAGCATAAGTGTTCCCTCTCATCGAATCCATCCACTTCAGAAGAATGTTATAGACTTTAGACAAAGGGTGTGAGGAATTTGGAATGAGAATCAATAGGACTAAAACTAAATGTATGATGGTGGGAAAGAGTAACAAAGAAATGATGATAACGCTGCAAGGAGAAATAATTGAACAAGTGGGGTCCTTTAAATATCTCGGGAGTATTGTGAGTGGTGATATGAGCTGCAAGAAGGAGGTAAAAACTAGAATAGCAATGGCAAAGGAAGCTTTCAATAGAAAGAAAAATTTACTATGCGGAAGGCTGGTCAAAACCCTGAGGAAAAAATTAGCTAAATATTTCATATGGAGCGTAGGACTGTATGGAGCAGAAACATTGATGCTATGCAAAGAAGATTTAAAGAGGTTGGAAGCTTTTGAAATGTGGGTATGGAGGAGGATGGAGAAAATAAGTTGGAAGGTTAAAGTAAGGAATGAAGATGTGCTGAAATGAATAGGAGAAAAAAGGTCACTCATAAAAACAATAAGACACAGAAAAAAGAACTGGATTGGGCATGTGCTGAGGAACGAATGCCTGCTTAAAACTGCTCTGGAGGGGACTGTAAATGGAGAGAAGAGGTCAGCAAAGGATGAAAATGATGGATGATATAATGATAAATGAGAGATATATAGAAACTAAGAGAATGGCGGAACAGTGGGAGGTGTGGAGGGCTGACACTGTGAGTGGACCTGCCGAATAGCAGAGAACCCTTGATGATGACATCTCCATCGATGTAGCGAATGTAAGCCAGAAGTTGTGCATGGCGATTAATATCTGTGGACTCATTGATGTGAAGTGAGAATTTCTGTTGTTGATTTTCTCCTTCATAATGTCTTCGATATCACGAGACATATCAATAACTCGGCAACTGATTGTGTCAGCAGAAAGAGGAATTTTTGAAATTCCACTAGCAGGTTCTAAACCCAGAACTATTCTCGCCATCTCTTTACAAACAGGTTTTAACAGCGTTTCACCTATTGTATTTGGTTTCTTGGCCTTTGCAATAAGTTTGGCTGCCTTATAAATAGTTTCCTGATCTTTTTCTAAAACACATACTATAGTGGTCATGAAGTGTCTTTGTTTTTTCTTATTTTCCAACAACCTACAAAAATAATTGACATCTTTGTTTGACAGAGAAGAATGTCAAATGACAAATGTCGTTTCAATTTACTGGCAAGCATTGCAGCGTTGCTGAGTTTTTTCACCACAAACGGTACACTCGGGGATTGGGCACATTTTTTCACCACATCAAGAAAACCCATAGGATAAGTGATTATCACTATATTTCCGCTGCAACAACTTTTGTTTCTTTCTTTCTGGTTCAATGCTTTTATCATTTGCACTCACAGATGGAACACTCCATTCAAGGAATTTGTCCATCTTGAAGATTGCTGATTGTCTGCTGATTGTAATAGAAAATATCAAGACAAACTAATAACATAGTTTCTGGACCACTTCAGAGCACAGCTATGATGGTACTGAAGTAATTGTAAGAAGTGGGATTTGTACACTTCAGATATACCGTGCCGATTGTTTTTACAGTGATGTCTAACAATTCGCCGGTGCAACGGTACAGAAACAAAGCAGTATTGTTGGAGAAGCACCTACACTGTCAACTTAATAAAATAATATAAGGCTTGGAAAGTTCTGCTAATCCCACCAGTTTAGACTGAGGGAAAAACACATACACAGAACATGCATTAAATATAGCGGAACCTCAAAGCCCAGCAGTAGAGGCGAGGAATAAAAATGTTTCAAAAATAAATAAACAAAACTAACAGCAAGTGTGAGTAAAAAAAATTTCTTAAAATATGAAAATACGTAACAATTTGTGGCAAATGAAACTAAAATGTAATTAATAAAAAAATTTGGCAGTTAATTCCTTATTATGGGTAAAATTTCACGGCACACCTTTTACCTTGTCACAGCACTCCGGAAGCGGATATTGTATTTCCGAAGTGATTTTTTTTTTTTAAATATTTACCATGCTTTATGATTCTTAATAGCTTCGTGATTTCGCTGTGAAGTGGAGCTATTTATTTTATTTTCTAAATGTGCAGCTAAACTAAATAAATGAACTGATAGTTTTTTATATTCAGCACAGTTTAACTTAGTTTTAATAACTCCAAATGCATCGCTTCAATTACATAATCGGACTTCTTAATATGCAGGTTCTCCTTAGCGCTGACAACCTAGGCAATCTCCTAGTTATATCTATCTGTCTTGTTGCTATAGAAACCTTTTAAAAAAAAATCATATTAACAGGCCTGTGCCATGGAACTCCTAAATTCAAAGACGACATTAAAAATATGTAGGTTCTGGGATAACCTGCCTGTTATCCTACACGGGCCACTGACGTAGACAATATGTTTGTCATTTGGCACATGGGATCCATAATCTTAATGAATTCTTGAACCACCTCAATGAATTCATCCAAAATCAGATTCAAAATGGAGCTAGAGGAAAATGGTAGCTTGCCCTTCCTAGACATTCTGATCCAGTGGAGACCTGATGGAACCCTTTTGCACAGCGTGTACAGAAAAACTACACACACAGACCGCTACTTACACGCCAAAAGCTTCCACCATCCGGCACAGAACAACACAGTGTTGTACACGATGATACACAGAGCAAGGGAGATTTCAGATGCTGACAATCTGATGGCCGAACTTGAACACCTCTGCCATAACATCATGTGGAATGGATATCCAATCTGAGTGATAGAATAGGCACTTCAAAAAAAGGCAGATAAATGTCCAATTGAGCAAGAAGAACAGCCTAAAGATCTTGCCTTCATCCTGTATGCAGGGAACATCTCTGGGAAAATAGGCAGGATATTGGCATGCCATGGAATAAAGAACATTTTCCACCCTCCTGCCAAAATCCGTGATCTAGTACATTCTGTGAAGGATGATTTGGGATTAAAAATGCTGGGAGTCTATAGCATACCGTGCCAATGTGGCAAGTGTTATATTGGCCAGACCATCCGCACCATCAAGTCCCATGTTACCAAACATCAGCGCAACATCCGGCTGTTACAGCTGGAAAAAATCTGCCATGGCACAACATGTGATTGAAAATGGTCACAGTATGGATTTCGATAATATGGAAGTTCTAGCTAAGTGTTCTATCTTCTGGAAGTCCGTCATTAAAGAAGCCATTGAGATACATCTGAACGATAATAATGTGAACAGGGACATGGGTATGTAGCTTAATGATGCATAGAAATCAGCTTTTTTCCATTCTAAAACAACCATGTTTTTCGCTGATGGATGGTAGGATGCAGGCGACAGATCCGTCCTATCCCGTCTACATCTGATTCCGAAGCTGACCAATTACGGACAAGCAGAATGGAAACGGACCTTGTAGGCAGCCAATCAGAAGATGGTATGGACTTCAATAATGTGAAAGTTCTAGCTAAATGTTCTTTCTTCTGGGAGTCTGCATTGAAGGAACCATTGAGATACGTCTGAGTGATAATAATGTGAACAGGGACATGGGTGGTAACCAGCTTTTTCTAAAACAACCACATTTTTCGCTGATGGATGGTGGGCCGACCAATCACAGACAAGCAGAATGGAACGTGCCCTGTAGTCATTCAACCAATCAGAGGACGAGGCAGGCCCGCTATGGATCTGCGAGACTTCCACACGAACTAGTGCGAGCTGCTGAAGTAGCAACCAGTGCATTTAATCAGTGCAGATACTGTGGTATGGTACTTCTAGACATAGCCAATGCTTTCGATTCTGTCTGGCACAAAGACCTCTTGCTGAAAATGGTCAAAGCAGGAATTTACAGACCTTACATTGTGTTTATAAAAAGCTACCTGAGATGCAGGTCATTTACAGTCAGGGTGTTGAAGGCAAAATCAACCAGCAGATGCATTCGAGCTGGAATCCATCAAGGCTCAGTGTTGGGCCCAGTACTGTACATAATATCCGATATCCCAAGGCCTATATCAGTCCATTCCGCTCTGTACGCCGATTACACAGCGTACTTCACATCTTCTTGGAGCATACTATTAATTACAAGATGCCTTCAGGAAGCACTCAATCAACATGAAGAATGGGCCAGGAAATGGCACGTAAAAATCAATGCCGATAAACCCCAGGCAATTGTTTTCCACAGAAGAGGGAAACCAAGTCTGCTGCGCCTGAGCCTATTTGGTATAACTATACCACTCAAGAAAGTTGTACACTATCTCGGAGTGAACATGGATCAGCAGCTTACCTGCAAGCAACATGCAGACGAGATCAGAGCCAAGGCTGAGTGTAGAATGGGCATGCTGTATCCAATCCTAAACACAAACTTTGCTTTACCATCGCACTGCGGGATTCAGATATACCAGGCACTCATTCAACCCATCATGGCATACGCCTGCCCTGCTTGGGGTTTCCTGGCCGCAACTCACTGCAAAATGCTTCAAGTTATACAAAACATAACCCTAAAATGAGCACTTCATTTACCCTTCAACTTTCCTGCTGAAGAACAACATGCTCTATCAGGTACCCCTACATTGTTAGACAGATACAAAACAATAGCCCAAAAATTTTGGAACAAGGCCTCTACAATGCAGAATGAAATAATACGCAACCTTGGTCAGTATGAAGTCGAAGGACTACGCCACAAGAAGCCAAAATCCATACACACTGCATAAAATCGCAAGAGTTCAGTACTAGTTACAAACCAACACAGTCAACGAAGCAGAACCCAAGACTTATATCAAGCAATATTGGTAATATTACTCAGTAGAAGCAACTAGCAATGTCTACTACCAAAGTTATAGTAATCAATCCTCATCAAAAACATTAGGGGCAGATGTTGTCAATAAGGGCAACAGGCACCTCGTCTATGAAACAGCCAACGAACGCCTTTGGCGTTGGCAGAAGCTGCGCTTCTCTTCTTCCAGTGTTGTTCTAGTTGTCACATTCATACATGGACCTGACGACGGCGGCAGAACAAGCCACCAAAAGCTTGTCTTTCGATAATATTATCCGGCGGAGAACCCGCGAAGACTTTATATCAAAAATACGCCAGGAAAGCCTTATTTCTCATAATATTCTATTCTGTTTTGCCGTCACTTCTTATTTCCTTTTTATTATTACTACATTTTCCTTTGTCAGAATAATTCTTTGCCTCTTTCATTTCTGAATATTCCATTTGCAGATTAAATATTTTCTCAATGTCTGTTTTATCGTCATCACTTCTGTTTTTCCTACCGTTCTTGTCACCAATAATACCTTCCTCTTCTTTTGTCCTTTTAAAATCATTTCCAAAACTATTGTTCTCCACAGCCTGTTTTGCTGCCCTTCTACTTTTCAACTTAACTTTTTTCTTCTTCAGGTGATTGTTTCTTGAAGAATTCTTTCTTTTGTTCTTTACTTTTTTTCTTAATCACATAGTGGTTTCCTGAGGATGTCTTTCTTTTCTTTTTTCTTCAGGCTGTAGGTAGACTATTATGTTCTGCTTCACACACCAAAAGTCTAATAGTAGCTCTTGCCCTATACAAAATCGTTTTTCATCAAATAGTTCCATTTTTTCACTATACAGCATATCAATGTAACCTCCAAAGGTCTTACAGGTTTCAAAACTCTTTAGGTGTTTTGTATCTTGTGATTGCAATGTGTGCTTGATTGTATCAACCTCAGTTCCATTTTCAGTAAGTTTTCCTGCTGTTACCTATAAGTATGGCTCCAGATTTGTGGTGGTTGGTGTTTTTCTTTCTGTATGCTTACTGGTTTCACTACACTGCATATTTAATGTATTAAGGTCTTATACAATATTCTCGATTTGATCTCCCATTAGAGTGTAGCTCTGTTTTCTTTTATGGATTTCATTCTCTCAAATTATTTTATCTGTTAGATCATTGATAGCTAAGTCAGTGTTGTCAGAGTGTTGTCCACTTGATTTGTTAATTCTTGCTTGTTCTTTTCACAAATAGTTTTGTATGATTCATCTTCTTTCTGAATAATTTCTACATTACTACTCACATCGTGGTATTGCAAATTGAGTTGATTTTATGAGCTGTCATCAGATTTTGTGAGCTATTTAGACAACTCAAGTTTTAACTCTGACTGTCTAAATTGTTCAGACAACTCTATTATCCGTTCAGCTGGTGAGTGTCCAAATTGTTCAGACAACTCTATTTTCTGTTCTACTAATGAATTTTGAAATTATTCAGACAACTCATTTATTTTTTCGGACAACTCGGGTTGTGTTTGTCTATTTTGTTCAAATGATACTGAAAATATATTGTTTCAAATCTGAAATATTATCGGAAGATAGCTCAGTGTTCATCAAAGATTCTGGTTTTCTATTGCAAAGTGTTGCCTGTGTTTCAATACTAGTAGCACCTTCCCCATGTATTGTAACACGCGTGTGCCTAGGAAAACCTATTTCTGGACCATCTTGTGTTTTCTGTTTAGGTACTGGCAAGGAAGGGAGCTCTAGTAATGGTTCCATGGCAGATACTGTCAGTCCTGGGTTGGAAAGGTTATGTTCATAGTTTGAAACTTTAACATAAGCAAAATTTCTGTCATTTATTGGTGATGATTCATTCTCAGGAAACCTACAGAAATCCTCTGACACATCATTACTGGTTGCAGTCCTTCTGTCAGAAGAATTTAATTGCCCCACTTCTCTAGATCGTTAGGTTCTAGCATGATAAATATTTAAAAAGAAGTTGCAGAAATATCTCAATTCCAGAGTAGAAATAGAAAACTGAAGAAACCAGGGAAGTTGTTTTTACTGGGAACTAATTTACTGATATGTCCTTCTTTACATATAGGTGGAATATTAACCTCAGGTTCAGAATTGAAATCAAATAAAAATTCATATAAATTCATATAAAATTATTCTTTAAATTAGATTCAGCGGAAATTCAAAGGTTTATTAGTGCTACCAAACATAGATTGAAAAGATAAAGGATACTCTAGGTCAAGAAAATAATTAAATTTTCAAGAATTATGAGTAATGAGTTCTTTTAAAATTGAAGTTTGGTATTGGATGATGTATAGTAACACTTAGGGCACCATAGAAAAATCACTTATCCATGTAAATGACAACAACAGGCATTGTTTCTTGATGCAGTTTACGGACCAATTCATCCAGCCGGACGCCGCTACAGTCAAAGGTAATATGTCTGTAGTCTGCGACGTTGTATGCCGAGCAGTTACGGATTCTCCACTGGAGGCGCTGTCATAAATTTGTTGTCACATTTCTGTCGAATGTTCTTTCTTCTAAATGAGCTTTGGTTAGTAGATAGTCGCTGTGATGTGTTGTATACCATTTGTAACTGCTACATCAGCTGCAAGATCACCATATTGTATTTTTTTAATGGTCATCAGAGCTGGGATACATGTTCCGTTTTAACTCAATCAGAACTTTAATCTTAACTTAATTTCTTCTATTCGAATAACAACAAACTTTCATATGACTTCTTGCAATTTATTAAAGAAGCATTCAATAGATGTGGATCCAAAGATATGAGGTCCTTTGCCTATAGTAATGGTTTATCATCATCTCAAATCCACACACCTATTACCTCACTCGCTCTCTGCTTGTTACTCGGTTGTTTTCATGATTACTAATTTCTCCCAGACTAACCTTAAGTCCTGTGTAATTTCTCCATGAAACTCATTATGCTACACCCTCCACCAATTGCTTCTCTATCTTTGTAGTACAGTCTATAATCACTGGTAAAATCCTCATTTTCTAGCAATTCTTCCTTTATCCAAGACTCTATCATGATAACTACTTGCGCTTTGTGTATCACTGTTGTTGCTACTAAAATTTTGTTCATTATACCTCTACAATTCACTAGTAATAACTGGCTTTGTTATATTTTCTGCATTAACCTTCACCTTCTTTGTTGCAATCCTATCTGCTTTTGTTTCATCTGTTTCCTAAACATTAGTTAGTTTTTCCATCATTCAAAGATGATTAGTATCTCTTTGGTCACCAATTTCTATCGCCACAAAGTTTCCTTTGATTCAGAAGAGAAAATTGTAAATACTTAAATTTTGTCTCACAGTGCACATATCATGCAGAAAATAATGGATAGGTTTCAATGAAACTTACGAATAGTGATAGCTTATATCATGGGTTAACATACATGATACATTTTTATTCCAATTAGTTGCCTAAGAAAACATAAAAAATACATAAACTGTTATCTCCTAAAGGTTTTCCACAAATATATCACACTAATAAGTTTCTATAGAAATCATCATATAATGTGTGCAAGTAAAAAAAACCCAGTGTGGTTGGTTTTAAATGTGTAAGAACATACATAGTGCTCGTACTCTTAAATATATGGAAATTCTTTACTTTTTTACCTACAGATTGCAACATTGTCATTTTATACACAATGATTGTGTGCTTAAATTGTACAAACCATAATTAATAATTTCACAATTCAATTATGAATTTTGTATTATGGTTTATATGAATACAAATTTAAAGATCGATTTGTACATTTTAAAGGCAGCACGAGTACTTGTATTACTTGTATAGGAGTGTTATGAAAAATAAAGTTACAGGCACAGATAAATTCAAATGATATGGTGTACTTGAAAATAACACAAAACTAAGCAGTTTCAAAACTTGTACAGCAAACATATATATATGGTATTCATAACTGAATATTTTAAATAACAAACAGTTTTAGTCAAAAATGTTATGTTTAAAATGTTACAATAAATTGACTGCAATATTGTAATAAATCCATAATATCTTCAAAACCAGTTTAAGAAGAAGCTCATCATATACCAGTCATATAGCAAGTCTCTTTTAATTTTCTTAATAATAAAGCACTTTCGAGACGTCAAATCAGTTAGGAACATAAGAAAACAGAGAATGCATAAAGACAGAATCATTAAATCAAACCCTTTCTCCTAAATCCATTCCCACTAAGAAAACATGAAATTACGATCATCTTAAGGTATTATATGTATAGCCGGTACACCACATGGAGTAGGAAGCATGAAGGAAAATTTTTCTAATAAGGAAAGCCCGCTCAGTTTTCAAGATATCTTAAAGTTTGTTATGTCAATAGATTAATAATGAGAAACAAACATTTTTATGTAAAAATAGACCCCATAGGTAAAATAAATATTGGTACAAAATTTTGGAAAAGTTAAGCTATAAGGTTAAATTATATCCAAAAGAAACAGAAAAATTTTCAGAGCGAGAATATAATATTAGTTTTTCGATTAAGTCAAAATTTAAGGGCTAAAAGTGAAATTTCAGATTCCATTGTAAGAACTTACTTGTTGAGTGAAGTAGGCATGCCATAATTCACTTAAGACAGATGTCAAAAGATAAAAATAATGATTTTAAGAATAAGAGAAAAATACAAGGAGATAGATGAATTTTTTCTAAGGAACATAGTAGCCATCCCATCTCAAACAGAGCAGAAGTTTAGGAAAAATAAATTCTAGAAGGTTTTCGTAATAACGTCATGATGGCAGGTACAAGTGAAAGTTAATGCGTAGTTTCATTTTAACAAGAATTTCTTCCAAAGGGATTTCAGTAGAGTGATATATGTGAGAAGATTAGGAAAATTTCAAGGAGTACTTTGATACCAGAACCATCATGGGGGTTAGAGACTGTAAGTGTAAGTCAAGATTTTGTGTTTCGAAACTTTAAAAATTTACAATTATTAAACCAAGCAATTTGGGACATAAGTTTTAAGAGAACAAAGTATTTAGAAAAATTCAATCTACATAACATTAAAATTTCAGAGAGATACAAGCAAATTAGGGGTTTGAGGAAGTTTTTCTGTCATTTTTCCTATAAAAAGGTGCGATTTTCCTTTGTAAGCAAGCATTATTATCCAGGACTTTGTCAAATGTTGACCAAGCATGGTGGGTGAGCAGTTAACACTCTTGCCTCATATTTGGAAGGACGCAGGTTTGAATCCCCGTCCGGGAATCCAGATATGGGTTTTCCATCGTTTCCCCAGATCACTCCAGGTGAATGCCGAGATGCTTCTAACAAAAGGCCATGGCTGAATTTCTTCCCATTTCTGGTCCTCAGTCTTATCCCACCTATAATGACCTCGACATTGACAAGGCATAAAGCCATAAGTACAAAAAAAAAAATCATGTGTTGAAGTGTGTGGGGCGTCATGGAGAGAAATCAAGCTAGCTGGGCTGGGAGGAATTTTGATGAGTAGGATCAGAGACTTGGAGTATTTTTGATGATGTGACTGGTATTCAATACTTGTAACCTTCTAAAACTAGGAGTGAACTTTTGTTTTGTGGTTTGTGATGATGTAGAATTTCTTTACAAAAAATAAAGGGAATTGTGAAAGAATGCTGTGAGTGTGCCTGAACTGTACTGATGAATTGTAATCTTAACTTAAAGATTCAATAGTTCTGATGCCTTACCATAACTAATATACTGGTACCTAAGATTGTTAAGAACAATTTTACAGAATATAAACATTTTATTTTTATTTTGTGAACTGTTTGATTTTCTAATGAAGCTACAAGTTAACTATTGTGGGGTTATTTCAATAGCTTGGCGACTGTTTTAAAGACTCCTAACAATCTTCAATAATGGTTTCAGTAGTGGTCAAGGCTTTAACAACATCTAGAAAGTTATCCCCCACAAGCAATGGTTTGTAAACAATATGTCTCAAATATGTTCACATGTCAGATGACACACAATCATGTCTTATTAAATCTCACCTAGTAAATCAACAGCTATAAGAAAATTTGAAACCTATTAGCAAGCTAGCTGGAAGTATTTGTTTGCCTGTAAAGAGCAAAAAATTAAAACGAAATTTATGTAATTTTTAGGGTTACTTGATGAAAATTGATCTTCATTAAAACTCAACACATTTATGTGAGAACAGTTACTTTTAATTAGTACTTGGTAACAGTCAACCTTTGCTGTACACAATAACCAATATATATATACATACACGAGAGTGAGTCAAATGAAAACCATTTATTTTTTTTAATATTATTTATTGTGCAGAAGTGGTACAAAGCTGTATCACTTTTCAACATAATCTCCCCCACACTCAATGCAAGTCCTCCAGCACTTACAAAGTGCATTAATTCCTTTAGAAAAAAATTCTTTTGGTACTCCACGCAACCACTCATGCACTGCGTGGCGTACCTCTTCATCAAAATGGAACTTCTTCCCTCCCATTACTTCTTTGAGTGGTCCAAACATATGGAAATCACTTGGGGCATGGTCTGGTGAGTATGGTGGATGAGGAAGACACTCAAAATGCAGGTCTGTGATTGTTGCAACTGTTGTACGGGCAGTGTGGGGCCTTGCATTGTCATGTTGCAAAAGGGCACCTGATGACAGCAATCCACGTTGCTTTGATTTGTTTGCAGGCCGAAGATGATTTTTTAGGAGATCTGTGTATGATGCACTGGTGACAGTGGTCCCTGTAAGCATGTAATGCTCCAAAATGACGCCTTTTTCGTCCCAAAAGAGAGTCAGTATTACCTTCCCTGCTGATTGTTCTGTTCGAAACTTCTCTGATTTTGGTGATGAGGAATCACGCCATTCCTTTCTCGATTTCATTTCCAGTTGGTGGAAGTGAACCTAGGATTTGTCCCCAGTAATGATTCTTGCAAGGAAGCCATCACATTCTCGTTCAAAGTGCCGAAGAAGTTCTTCACAAGCATCATCACGTTGTTCTCTCATTTCAGGAGTCAGCTGCCATGGCATCCATCTTGCAGACACTTTATGAAACTAGAGCACATTATGCACAATGTGGTGTGCTGAACCATGACTAATCTTTAAACATGCTACAATGTCACTCAGTGTTACTCAGTGGTTTTCCATCACTGTGGCTTCAACTGATGCAATGTTCTGTGGAGTCACAACTTGTTGTGCCTGACCTGAACGAGGAGCGTCGTCCACTGAAGTCACAACATTTGTGAACTTCCTACTCCATTTGTAGACTTGCTGCTGTGACAAATATGCATCACCGTACTGAACCTTCATTCTTCGATGAATTTCAATAGGTTTCACATCTTCACTACTCAAAAACCACTGTTCTTCCCTGGTGCAAGTCTCAAGTGGGGCAACCATCTTTATACTGATACTGCGATGTCATTTGTGCATCTGCACTATGCTGCCACCCACAGGCCATTCTGCACACTGCTTGTAGCAGGCTTACCAACTTACAGGATAACGGCGCGAAATTTCGATTTTTTTATTACAAATTTAAGGTTTTCATTTGACTCACCCTCGTATATATATATAGATCAAGTGTCTCCAAACTTTTTACCTTAGGGGTCACACTGACTCCACTACTAAGTCTCAAGAATCAAGCTCATCATTAAAATATTCTGTTTACAATGTGGTTGGTACTTATAGGCAAATGTAAAGATCATTTCATTGTGGTGGAGACATCTGATACACTTACTGTGCATTACATATTGTTACAATTACTTACCACACTTCCAACTAAATGAATAATTATTCAACCTATAGTAGACATAAAGATAGTGTTCTTAACGTCTACTCTTATTATTAAAACTGCAATTACTCTTTATTATTATATATGAGTAGCTTTTTCATCATTAATTCTACTATAACCAGAAAACAAATGAAATATAATAATTATCAAATCAACTCAAGTCAGAAAATTTATATCATTATCTTTAGTTATTATTAGTAAACAAAACTAATAAGAACATCTTTACTGAAGTTTATAATTTGTATAGTTAAAGGGTCTGTTCCAAAATAAGTTGAATCTGTGCAGGAATAAGATTCATTACTGACAAAGGTACAAGCAACTGAAATTCCTCAAAGTAGCTTCCTTCTGTGTTGAAACACCAGCACCAGCATTTTTTCCAGCAACTGAATGCACCCCGGAAGGCGTCGATGGGGATCTCCTTCAAGTTCCTTTTCATTGCTTCTTTGACGGTCTCCAAAGTTCTGAAATGATGGCCCTTGAATTCCTCCTTGATCCTTGAGAACAAGAAGTCCAGTGATGCCAAGTCAGGGCCATATGGCAGTTGTGGCAGTGTTGCCCCTCTGCATTTTGTTAGATACTCCATGAAAATGAAGGTGGTGCGCGATGGCGTGTTATCATGGTGAAGACACCAAGTGTTGGTGTTGGCGATCTCCTTCCTGATGTATTTTACTCTGCTTTGGAGGCTTTCCAGACTTCTAAGTAGAACTGACTGTTCACTGTTTGTCCTTGTGGCACAAACTCTGAGTGGACAATGCCTCTTTTGTCAACAAAAAAAAAAAAAAACCATGAGCATTGCCTTCATACAGTCTCGCCTTTTCTTGGGCACTGGGAAGCTGCCATGTGCCAGTCAGCACTTTGTCTTTTGGACTCTGGTTCATACTGAAAAAAACAGATTTTATCACCCATTATCACATTCTCCAAAACATTTTGATCACTTTCACCCTGCTGTAGAGATTCATATCAGATCATTGCAGGAGTGGCCTTCTGTTCATTGGAAAGCACTTTGGGGACCATCTTCGAGCAGATCTTCCACATGCCCAAATGTTCGATAACAATGAGAGGCACAGTACTTTCAGGGATATTATACTGGGATATTACCTAGTCAGAATGTGATGTCGACGGGCATCCAGAGAGGTCTTCGTCCTAAGCATACTCTCTGTCATTGTGGTACATCTAGTGCCATCAGTAAGCTATATTTTTGGACATGGTATTATGAACATAAGTTTCCTTCAGCATGGAAACAGTCTTGGCATCCATTTTCTTGAGCACAACACACAATTTTATCAAGTAACGCTGGTCCTTGAAAAGTGGCATCTTGAAATTCTGGCACATCACTAAAACAAAGGTTCGAATTAGCAGTGATCTGCAATGTGGAACAGCCTGTAGGTGACTGATGCAGATATCATTGGCTATCCTAAAACCCCACAATCTTTCACACCTTGCTAGCGGCTTGCTTCAGCAGCACAAGGTAATTCAATTTATTTTTGGGACAGACCCTGTATGTTAAATAAACTAATAGATACCAGTACTAATTTATTTAAATGGGTAAGGCTGTTTAACTTGAAATTAATATTACGAATTTAATCAGATTAATTTGTGTTCATTGATTTTTTTACAGGCATATAGAAAACACCATTCTGTGGGTGATAAATGATAGAGTGGCAGTACTGGAAGAGAAGGGTAGCTGCCCTATCTTTGATACAGTCAAGACTGAGGTTTTTTTAACAACAAAAAACTAACTGTTGTAATGTTAAATGACAGAAATATTTTTCACAAAGTTTGTTTTACGGGGAAAAAACATCATCACTGAAGTCATCAATTTACAATTTGCACAAGGAGCATCCATGATATGAGGTCCACATCATCTTCTGTTATAAGAAAAGAAAAGAAAAAATAAGCACTGACATTTGCTACATATATTTTGTTTTGGTCATGTTACCTACAGCGTCTCATCAGTAACCTAAATCATTAATGTAATTTAGTGTGAATAAAATCAGATCAGCAGTGGAGTTCTATACATGAAAGATGTAAGCCATATGTGTGTAAAATGTGGACTAAAATGTTATTACCTGAATAAATTATTTGATTCTTAAGAAATATGTTTTACAGTTATGCTCATCATAGAGACATATGTCTTTATTCTCATACCAGGAATTAAAGGTGATCATACTAGTTCTTTTACTACAGAAAGTCACCAGTTTATTTCTCTCATTATTTTGATTTGAGCAACCTTCTGCTCCCATTAGTTATTTGAATACTTTTCTACTACTTCCCAATGTGCACTGAGATTCACCATTATTCTCTGGTTACCCCTGTATAGCTGATTCTGAAAATCAGACTCAAACTTTTTTTTTTTTTTTTTTCTCTGTACCTCCTACATGTGGAGTGTAAATTTGAATAACCTCAGTTTCTACCTCTTGCTTGAATTTTGGCCTTGATGATCTGATTATTAATTTGTACAGTTCAATCATCACAAATCTCGCCTCATTTCTCTTTCTCTTTACCTATTCCATTTTAAATCCTTTACTCAGTTCATCATGGTACCTCTTTTCCATCTTGTCAGTACTAGTCCTTGCACATCTGCATTATTCTTTTCCATGAGCTCCATGATGTCATTCACTTGCGCCATTAGTGTTCTGATGTAAGACGAAATGTTCAGTGGGGGTTTCACTAAACAGTTGAGCCTCACCTCTAACCGTGTGATGTCGGCTTTGAATAAATAGTTTGTGCTTTGCTGGAACTTAGTTGCCACTTAAATTGAATAAACCTCAACTTAGGGAAGGTAGTTATCATTAAAAGTCACTATTGCTATTGAAACTAATAATCACTATATTCTTTTAAAAGTTACAAGGACACAAAATTATAACATTGGAAATCTTCTCCAAAGAAATTTAACTGCAGGAATGATTAAAACATTTGAGACAGATGAACCTCATGACCCCTAACTGAGTTTATAGTCACATGAGAGATGCTAATTTCGCCACACTTTAACCTAACAGTCCAATATGCCTGCCCAGAAATAGTTGTTCGTTGTCATCTGCCTAGCATTGTGCCCAGATCACACTACTGAGATGCGTGGTCATTCTCCAACTGATTTCAAAGACTCCCAGAGGAGAGATCATGGCTGCTATTTATATAAAACAAGTAGGAATGTGATTTTACTTCCTTCTCATGAAACTACTCCCTACTCATGGGCTTGATGATTGTGACATCTGAAGTCTGAAGCTCCCCAAATAAATTCGTATCTATTCGAAACTTTGAAAGGCAGGCTTATAAATCAATCCACATGAAAATTTTTGTAACTTATATGGTTTGGCTGTAAAGATTATTTTCTGAAATTCCAAAAAATGTTTATAACTTCCTCAGTTTTAAAGCTATAAAGCTGAAATAACTTTAACCTGCTTCTAATTTTCTACTCTTTCATTTGGTATTAAGATCACATTATTTACTGTGTTCTAATAGTTTGAACCAAAATTCTTACAGAAGTCTTAATTTCGAAACTGTATATCTTTTAGAATATCTAACTAACAGTTCTGAAACATACTTTAAACAATTCTACGTGGTTTTATCTATAAAGTTTGAAGTTTAAGTTGCTATCTGATTTCCTCAATTTATTATGAATTTCTAAAGTAGACGCTATCTCAGTATGATGAAACAGGAAACAGTGGCTTGTTCCGACATTTTCTTAAGACTATTAAATAATCTACTTTGTCACGTCCTGATCAAAATATTACATGGATCTTAACGAGACTTACTGAAAATTGTACGGAACGTATTTTCTTTTGAATATAATTTTCTTAACTGGCTATTTTGACATTTCCATATGTTGAAAGTTTTTACAAATTACTCTAAAATCAATCTTTAATCTTCAGTGAACCTTTTTAAACTTTAATATGTTGTGTAAGACAATATCGTGCTTCTTTCAGGCTATAAACTAAGTTTGTGTCTTACAAATTATGCCTTCCATAATTTTAAATGTGTAATTGCATCTTAACTTATTGCATCGGTTTCCAGATTTTAATTTCTTATAACTCTTTAGTGGAATTTTCTAGCTACAAGGTTTCTAACTTCATTCTACTAGTTACAGTCTGAAATAGCTAAAATAAAATTAAAAAATAAAGGTAATACTTTCTTTTATAAAATATTCTGAATCCAAATACCAGATATGCTGATACTATAAATGTTTAATCTGATTTATGACTTGAATTATCAGCAGCAAAAACCTTTGAACTTTATCTGCAATGTTATTGAAATAAATTCACTGCTCTGTGAACAAATTTTGATATGAATTTACAAAATTTTAGGCTATCTTACAATGTTTGAAGTACCAATACACAAATCTTCTCATAGTCCTTTCCTCGTAAAAGACTGGTTTTCCTTTAGTCCAGCCCTTCTTACAAGCCTTCTCCCCTCACTATGTCAGGTAAATAATATATCAAAGATGAGTTTAAACTAACAAGAGAAATTCAAAGCCACGTGACACCCCCTTCCTCTTCCCACTTCCCCAATAAGGAAGAATCATATAATAGTTTGTGAGAATAATCCTAAAATGGAGTTGAATAAATTCACAGAAATCTTTCCACCTGAAGTACCTAAGTAACGATTTTGGTTATAATATTAACATTTATGATGTAAGACTTCTACCAGATGTATATAGTGTAAAAGAAGTTAGAAAGGATCAATTTATTAATCATCCCAGCTATTAATAACATCCCGTTTGATATTGCCAATGCTCCAAGTAATATTAACACAAACAGGCCTATGCCTTTACAGAATTCTAAATGTGATTGTGTTTAAGTAGATAACCAAGTAAATAATAAAAGAAATGTACCTGATGACATTGAGCTAGTGATTTTAATAACCAGAGGAAATAAATCCCAACAGTCAACACTAAAGATTCAGAATTCCAGAAAATTATATCTGAACATCATTTGATCATTTGTCTGACACAGAAACATCTCAGACGTCCATCTCATTTCTGTAGATTTAAAATGGAGAAAGAGGTAGTTCCCATTTATGTTAAAAAATAATATTCAATGCAACAGTGTAGCTGTAAGAAAGTATCATATAGAACAACATTTTGAATGCTGTGTTACAAAACTGGAATATGGTAAGCTCATAGTGATAGCAATTTGCAAGCACTCCCTCAGGAAATTTTATACTGTTTTTATGCCAGTTAGAATCTTTGCTTTTCACAAATAAGAAACAAATAGTTTTATGTGGAGATTTTAATGTTGACTTTCTCAATCACAACAATGAGACATTATATATGTAAGCCTTGATGTTGACTTTTAAATTATCAGCACTTGTAAATTTCCCTACAAGAATACAAAATAATAGCAGGACTGCAATTGATAATTTTTTTATGGATATTTCTCAGTACAGTAATTACAACATACTTCCATTAACACTAGAGTGCACGCGCCCCTAAGTAGCCCATTTTGTAGAATAATTAATTTTCGGAATCAGACAAAAAAATATATAAAACCGAGTAAATAATTACTAAATATCTTTATTTTTATCATATTGACTCATAAAATTAACAAAACTTTGTTTCTTAATTATAATTTGAAACATAAATGTAAACTTCTTAAAAATCAAATATTTTTGAAAGGTTTGAAATCTTTTAGTCTTATTTTTATTTAGGAACGTAATATTTATTATAAAATGGGTTTCCAGTGTAGTAATTGAACCAATTATCAAAGTGATTGATAATAATTCATTCTGTTGGCATACATTCAGGACAGACGACAGCCTGAAGTTCGCTACAAATGCGCCTCATACATTTGCTGCATTGCTTGCGCCTCCTGTAAGCCCGAGCCCTGCTGCTAAAAAAACATCGACCAACTCCTCCCCGAATAGGATTATTATGTTTCGGGGGATCATCTGCCAATCCTAGAAGTAGTCTTCCTTTCAGTTTTATACCTTTTAGTATATTTTGCTGGGATATACCACGCTCTATAAAAGGTCTTGCAAGATCGAATCCGACTTCTTGAAGATATTGACGACGGATCACTTTCATATCAGGATTGTTCGTCAGATATATTACAAGACAGTTTATATTTGCCATGTTAACAAAATTGTAAAACAGCGTGCGAGGCAATTGACAACTGTTCCGAGCAACGTGGTATTCTTTAGACATTTTATCAAAAATATCGACACCATATTTTGAGTGGTTATAAAATGTGATGATATCAGGTTTTTGAGCTTCACTAGTTGCATAATCAATTTTTAGCATAATTATGGAGGGCAGACAACATCAAAACTACTTAATTTCGTTTTGTCAATCTCCAGCAACCATGTTAGTATTTGGGCATAGCTCACATTACCCACCATCTAAAAATGACAAAACCTAATAAAGTTACATGAAAAATAGCTAAACACAAACAACACACATAAAAACAGTTACTGACATTACTTTTTTTAGTATTAATACAGAAAATGTATCATATTTACCTCAATTTTGTCACTTGTATATTAAATAATTTACTTCCTCCAACGCTCGCGCAGGCTACAGGTGTAGCCCATCAACTTCAAGGGTGATTTATGCAGATGTCCATGTGCCGTGAGAGATGCCACGCTACTGGCGGGGGTGGGGGATAGTACTTGAGGAATACACTGAACGATTAATCTGTAGCGCGCAAAGTTTACATAATATACGACAATATTACACGTTAGGCTACATATGTAGCCCGCGCGTGCACTCTAGTGTTAATAAATGATATCCCAGATGGTGATGCCCAGCTATTATGTATCAAGTACAGAAACACTGTTAAACAGATAAAGAAAAGCTAGAAATATTAATGAAATAATATTAAACATATTAAACAAGTCTTGCGCAAGACCAGCCACCTGTCTGTTAACTTGAAAAAGGGGATTTTCACCTGAAATATTGTTTTTTTCTTTGTTTGTGTATTGTGCTGTGTTGCTGCTGCCCTCCTCCCTTCAACTTTGGTGAGTTTAGGGTGTGTTTTCCCTTTCTTTTCCATGTAAATATTAAACATTTAATAGATTCCTTAAATAATGAACACTGCTCAGAAGTGTACACTACACAAGGTGTTAAAGCAAAATTTGATTCCTTTCTTAATATATCTAACACTTTTTGAAGAAAGTTTCAAAAAAAGGAAAGTTGTCAACACACTAAACAATGAATTGGATAAGGGATGGATAAAAAATGGTCTCAGAGTATCTAGTAAAACAAAGTAGGACGTTTACTTAAAAGTAAGAGAATTATGTAACTATATATTGAAGGGTCAGTATAAACTTTATTCTAAAACACTAAGAAATGTAATAAGAAAGGCCAAGAACAAGTATATATCAGAGAAAATGTAGAATTTGGGCAATATGATGAAAATTATATGCAATATAATAAAAAAAGAAACAGAAAAATCTATAAATTATTCTAAAGACATAAAAATAGAACAAAGTGGATCTGTGCATAGTGAAGTAGGGGAAATTTGTGAAATATTTAACAAACTTTTTATTTCAGTTGTGGAGATATTAGGCATAGAAAAGCAATTTCCACACAGTGTCCTAAGCCTTTTTCAGGCTGCTTTCCCAAATTGATTTGTGGAGGTGCAATTGCCACTAGTAAGCCTCAGAAATAAATAAAATCATGAAACAATTAAAATCTAAAAATACTTCCAGCTATGACAATATTTCAAGTGAATTACTGAAAATATGTTCAGATTGTATCAATCATGTGCTTACCCACATCTGTAATCATCTGTAATGAATCCTTAATGCAAGTTGTGTTTCCAAATAGACTAAAATATGCAGCTGCAAAACTGTTGTTTAAAGAAGGAGAAGCAACACGTGTAGATAACTATCGTCCCATTTAATTACTTTCAGGATTCTCAAAGATTTTTGAATAATCACAGAATAATAAAACATGTTACACAATATGATATCCTCACTAAATTACAATTCGGGTTCTGAAAAGGATTGTCCATAGTAATGGCTATATATTTACTTTTAAATAACACTTTTGAGGAACTGAATAATAAAATGAGCCTTGTAAAAATATTTTGTGATTTTGCGAAAGGATTTGACTGTGTAAATCAGACCGAGCTTGATGGATGAGCGGTTAGCACTCTGCCCTCGCATTCAGAAGGATGGCGGTTCGAATCCCCACCTGGGCATCCAGATTTGTGCTTTCCATTGTTTACAAAAATAAATCCAGGCAAATGCCGGGATGTTTCCTTCAAAAGGCCATGGCCAATTTCCTACACGTTCCTTGTCCCCAGTCCCATCCTGCCTCTAATGTGCTCAATGAAGTGTAATCTGTGGACCGCATGTCTTGAATATTTTTGTGAGATTCATCACACTGTTAGAAAATGTATTTATTTTATAGTTTGAAAACCAATGTATTAAAAAATACATTATTTTGCTTCCATATATTCAAAAATTAACTGTCAAAATCATTAGAATATTAACTTTCATTTTAAAATAATATTCTTGCGAATATATAATTTTATATGCAGCCCGCAGAGTTATGACACATTACCAAAATGGTCCGCAAGATTATTTGGGTTAACCACCCCTGGTATATATCATGAATAACTTTTGAAAAAAAATGGAATACTAGTGTATTTATGAAACTGCAGGTAAATGGTTTAAATCATCCATGCAAAGTCAAATGCAAAAAGTTTAAATTTTTTACTCTAAAATAAGTAAATATTCTTCATCAAACAGGGAGAAAATAAAATATGGAATTACACAAGGCTCTGTCCTAGGACCCCTCTTCTTTTTGTTATACATTGATGACCTTTCTGGAAATTTATCTGACAAAGTTAAGAGTTTTATTTGTAGATGACACTAACCTGACTGAGAAAACCACCAAACAGTAATCTAAAATTTATTGTAAATGAATTGGTTTAAGGCAAAGTCATTAAAAATAAATTTTGAAAAAAATAAAACACATTATATTATGTTTAAAACAGAAAATTATGCACAGCTAGATTTACAAGTAAGTTACAAAAATAAAACTATCTTAGAAACAACAAGTATAAAATTCCTTGGAACTAAAATAGATGAGAAACTCTGTTGGCACGAACATATCACTTCACTACTGAAGAACTTAAGTAGTGCCACCTTTGCAATACGAACACTTTCTCAAACAGCAGATCTAGAATTAACAAAACAGGTATACTCCTCATATTTTCATTCAGTGATGTCATAAGGCATAATTTTTTGGGGAAACTCTTCACAAAGTAAAAAAAAAATCACAGCACAGAAAACAGCTATTTAGATGATGTGTAGGGTAAAACCAAGAACTTCTTGCAGACAGCTTTTTTTTAAAAAAAGAACTCCATATTCTTCAAATGACTTCTCAGTATATATATTATCTCATGTACTTTGTCATAAAACATTTTAACCAGTTTACATCTAATTCACAAGTACACAATTTCAATAACAAGAAACAGAAATAACTTGCACAAAACACAAAAATCTCTGTCATTAGTACAAAGAGGAGTTAATTATTCTGGGATACATCTGTTTAATAAACTACCCAAGAATATAATAATGATATATTTTTTTAAAGAAAGAGTAATTATCTTATTGGCAACTTGTGAAGATCACATATATATATATTATAGATTATTCCATGGTATGCAAGCACAGTAATATAGATTCTTTGAGATTTGGTTTAGCTAGTGCTTTAGTTGTTTGAGATGGTGTTGGTTGCCAGAAGCGGCATAATTGAGCAATGTAGTTGAGTCATTACCTTACGTTTTCAATTTTAATATACGAACTGGGAAGTATCACAAGAAGTCCAATATAAAAGTACAGTCTTAGTTTCTTCTGGAGTTGGTGGAAAATGTTTAATTATTAACTGATGGAAATGAAAGTTATTACCAGAACAATGAATGGCTTGTTAATAGTTAAATGCTATTTATGAAAATGAGCTAAACAAGAAAGGGCGACCATGTTTGAAGATGATAAAATTATTATCCACATGAGATTACGTAAATCAGAGGCACCAGGCTGAAATGACATAAGCAAGAATAATTAACACATGGCGACTCGCAACAGTTTTACTTTACAACCTGCAAATGCATGGGAGCAAAGAAGCAAATCAGTGACTAGAAGGAAACTGGAAATACAGATTGGAGCTGACTGAACTTTAAAGAATAGCACAAGCTGCCAGCAATATAACATAGGAGAATTCCAATGCCGCCAACTTCGACGCGAGGACCAGCTAAGTCACTTCAACATTCAAGACGCATACTTTGGAGGAATTCGCCATCAGTTAATTTAATTTTTGTCTTAAAAAGTTATAGCAAGGGTGAACCAAAGTATACGTTGAATAATTTTCACCTAAACTCAGATTTTTTTTGTATATATTTCCACATAGTACGGAGTTAAAAAATTTTACGTTCGTCACAGATTCAAATATATTAATCATGGATACAAGTGTATCATGTTGATACAGTGACATACGTGGAAATACATACTAATCTTTGCAACTATTTACCCTAAAGAATATTGGTTAACAGAAAAATATTATTTCTTCATATATGATAATACTAGTATGATAATAATTGTGATAAGTGGTGCACACTGTTTTCACGGACGAGGCTCTGGTGACCGTATGATCCTTCGAAAGGATGGTGGAAGAGTGGGGAGCGGTTCAGGGCACCCTCTTGCCCTTGGGGTTGGAAACGGCCCCTAAAGGCAGATGATTCAGAAATGATCAACGACATGGTGATGCAGAAGACAACGGGAAACCACTGCATTAAAGATCCAAAGGATATCCCGAGGACATGTGATCCTCTCAAATTACAAATATAATGATGCCTTCTTCCTGGGTAAAATATTCTGGAGGTAAAATAGCCCACCAATTGGATCTCTGGGTGGGTACTGCTCAGGGAGGAGTCATCAGAATGGATAGAAACATTCTACTAGTCGGAGTATGGAATGTTAGAAGTCTGAATAGGGCAGGTAGGTTAGAAAACTTAAAAAGGGAGATTGAACAACTTAAGTTAGATGTTGTTTGGATTAGTGTGATTATATGGTAGGACACACAGGATTTCTGGTCTGGGGAACACAGGATAATTAGCACACAAGCTGTTAATGGAGTCACTGGTGTAGGATTTACAATGAACAAGAAAGTAGGGAAACAGGTGAGTTATTATGAACAGTTTAGTTACAGGATTATGTTGATGAGGTTAGAAACTAAGCCCATCCCAACCACTTTAGTACAAGTGTATATATCAATGTCACAGGAAGATGACGAAGAACTAGAAAAAATATGTGCTGAAATTGAAGAATTAATCCACTATGTGAAGGGGGAGCAAAATCTAATAATCATGGGTGATTGCAATGCAATAGTGGGAGAAGGAAAAGAGGGGAATACTGTAGGAAGTTTTGGTCTAGGAGGAAGAAATGAGTAAGGAAGCAGGTTGCTAGAATTTTGTGAAAGATATAAGCTAGTTCTGGCAAACACACGGTATAAGAACCATGCAAGAAGAATATACACGTGGAAACGTCCTGGGGATACAGTCAGATATCAGCTAGATTATATCATGGTCAAACAGAGATTCAGGAATCAAGTTCTAGACTGTAAAGTGTACCCAGAAGAACACATAGACTCTGACAATAATATTACATATATATAAAAATAGACGTGTTTTCCTATATTTCACTTTTCAGCCATCACTACCTAGCACAGATCTCTGGTGTTTGTGTGTGAAAGTAGCATGGAGCTTCCTGTCATGCACAACGTTGGCCAAATGCTGATAGCTGTGGGGATGTGGGAGATATGATTGTTAAATGTGGTCAATGCAGAGCATTTTTGTATTTTGAACAAAGACATGTGTCTCCGTATATGTCACTCTGCTGCGACATAGACCATTGGTGTTTGTGTGTGGTAGAGATACCATGTCTTCTATCATGTACTATGGTGGTTAGATGTCGGTAGCTATGGGGGTGTGGGAGATATGGTGGTTGAAAGTGGTCAACCTGCTGCACTTTCATATTTCTACATAAAACGGGTCATTGTGTATCACTTTTCCGCCAAAAGTATCTAACGCAGATCTCTGGTGCTTAAGAGTGGTAGTAGTACAGATTCACCTGTCGATCATAACCTTGGATGAATTTCGGTAAATGTGCGAGTGTGGGAGATATGGTGGTTGAAACTAGCCAATCAAGGGTATTTTCGTACTTCAACCAAAGACATGTGTTTCTGTATATGTCACTCTGCTGCCACAACTACATAGCATAGACCATTGGGGTCTGTGTGTGGTAATAGCATCGAGTCTTCCATCAGGAACTAGGATGGTTAGATGTTGGTAGCTATGGGGGTGTGGGACATATGTTGGTTGAAATTGGTCGACCTGCGGCTCTTTCATATTTCTACCAAAGACGTATGTGTCATGGTGTATAACTTTTCAGCCAAAACTATCTAGTGCATATCACTGGTGTGGTAGTAGCACAGAGTTCCACATTGATCACAATGTTGGCTGAATTTCGGTAACTGTGGGAGTGTGGGAGAAACGGTGGTTGAAATTGGTCGATCAAGGATTTTTTTCATATTTCTCCCATAGACAAGTGTGCCTGTATATTTTACTTTGCTGCCTGAACTACATAGCGCAGATGACTGGCGTTTGTGTGAGGTAATAGCATTGAGTCTCCCATCGTGCACTATGGTGGTTAGATGTCGATAGCTCTCAAACCAAATTCTTTACAAACACGAACAAAGTTGTGGGCACCAGCTAGTTTCATAATAATAAATAAGTGCATGCTGAAATTTAAGCGAATAAGGAAGCAGTATAAGCAAAACAGACTGGAAGGGAATAAACTGAAACAATCTAGCAGAAGAGAAAATTTGCAGAAATGGTTGACTTAGGTCTAAGAAGTAACTCTGAAAGGAGCTCAACTGAGGATGAATGGAATGCATTAAAAACCGAAATAATGAAATCTGGTAAAGAAACATTAGTCTTTAGGGAACAAGCTGCCCGAAAACCTTGGATCAGACTCCAAAGATATTGGTTTAACTCGTAAACAAAAGCTCCAACGATTACACTCAATATTGCTTTCAAAGACAATACTGCTATACTCTCCCATAGTACTGAACTACAAGACTCCTTGCATACACAAAACAGTTCCTAAACTTGTCTCAGCCGATCGCTTATACAGGGTCCGGCAATAAAACCTCCCTCATTTTAATGTGTTGTCACATAAAACTAAATATGATAGAGAATAATTATTTTTATTTATGAAAAATACATACTTTGCCATTTTTAATTATTTGGTTTTAAAAATTATATCTGCCCTCCATTGTTGACACATTGACAAAGTCTATCCAGAAAGTTCTCCATACATTTTCACGTCATTTCTCTTGGAATGGCTGCCAATTCTTGGGTAATGGCCTCTTTAAGTGCTTTATGTGTTGTGGGACGATGTTTGTACACTATAGGCTTTAAGTGTCCCCAAAGATTGGTGAATGTTGTATAGACACACTCACACGCGCCAAATTTTCCGGCGTTGTTGCAGTCCGAGGATGGCCTGTAGGTTTTTTATTTTAGTGCTGAACCTGTCCTTCTAAAGTTTGACACCCACAGTTGAATAGTTTTTCTATCCGGGACACGATCATGTTGGCCAAGTTCGACTCGTCTCCGAAAATCTGAGAACAACTGTTACGAATAAATTCGTCCACAACAAACGCATGATGATCACCAAGCCATGACATGGCGCACACTGAAAATGGCATGTACACCTCTTTAAAACTAAACACATTCCACATCAGTATCCTCACTACAACCCGCACGCCGGCTACGTGAAATGTGGGAGGTTTTATTGCCGGACCCTGTATAAGATCCGTAGAAAATCCCAGAATATTACAAAAGCTTCCGACAGATGTTTGGTGCAGATGGATCAGATGAGAAGGTACAAAAATGCTCAGGATGAAGCAGGAAGAGAGCAGTACAGGCAATTTAGAAATCAAATAAATAGGAAATGCAAAATAGCAAAAGAAAAATGGCTACAAGAAAAGTGTGAAGATGTATAATAGGAAATGGTCGTAGGTAAGGTAGATGTTGCATATAGAAAGATCAAACAGAATTTTGGAGAAATAAATAACTTTAAAGCTGCCGATGGTAAACCTCTTTTAAGCTCAGAAGATAGAGCTAACCAATGGAAGGAATACATTGAGAAACTATATGTTGGGGATGACATGAACAATAGCGTAATAAAAACGGAAGGTGATGTCGACATTGATGACTTAGGAGATCCAGTTTTGAGGACAGAATTTGATGATGCTCTGAATGCCTTGAAAGCAAATAAGGCAGTAGGAATTGATGAGATCCCTGCAGAACTTCTTAAATCCCTAGGAGAGGAAGGAATCGAAAGGTTATTCAAGCTGATATCAAAAAGTTATGAAACAGGAGAAATTCCAATTGATTTTAATAAAAATATCATCTTCACACTTCCACAGAAAGCACAAGCCAACAAATGTGAGAATTATCGCACCATTAGTCTAACATCACATGCTTCAAAATTACTGACCACAATAATATACAAAAGGATGGAAAGGGTAGTAGAAGAAATAGTAGGTGAAGGTCAGTTTGGGTTTAGGAAAAATCGCAGTACAAGGGAAGAAATCCTGTCTTTAAGATTAATACTTGCAGGGCGGATCAAGTAAAACAAAGATACTTTTATGGCATTTGTTGATTTAGAAAAAGCTTTTGATAATGTTATGTGGGAAAAGATGTTCAAAATTTTAAAAAAGTCAGATCTAAATTATAGAGATTGAAGAATACTCTATAAACTATATAAGAATCAAGTGCTATAACAACAGTAGAGAATCACGAGAGACATGCATCAGTTAAAAAGGGTGTGAGACACAGTTGTAGTCTATCCATGTTAATATTCAACTTATATGTAGAAGAAGCAATGAAGAAAGTCAAAGAAAAATTTCCATGTGGTATAAGTTTTCAGGGAGAAAAAATCAGTATGCTATGATTTGCTGATGACATTGTCTTGTTAGCAGAGAGGTTTGAGGAAATATAGAAGTTACTGAATGGCATGAACAAAATACAGAAGGAAGATTTTGGACTGAGTTTAAATCAAAGCAAGACAAAAGTGATGACATGTAGCAGAAATAATATCAATAACAGTAAATTAAATATAAATATAGGATCGGATGCAATTGGAGAAGTAAGTTACTTCTGTTACTAGGGAAGCAAAATTACAACCGATGGCCAAAGCAGGAATGAAGTTAAAAGCAGAATAGCTCTAGCAAAAAGAACCTTCATGAAAAAGAGAAACCTTTTAGTTTCAAATATTGATCTAGGAATTAGAAAGAACTTTTTAAATCTCTTTGTGTGGAGCACAGCACTTTATGGTTGTGAAACATGGACTTTAGGAATACCGGAAATAAAGAAAATTGAAGCATTTGAAATGTGGTGCTACAGAAGAATGCTGAAAATTAAGTGGACTGACAAAATAAGAAATGAACAAGTTTTGGAAATCATGGGTGAGAAAAGAAGTTTGTGGAAGAAGCTTACTGTAGGAAGAGTGGTAAGTCATATTTTGAGACATGTTGAATTAGTTAATTTGTTAGTGTAGGGAACAGTTGAAGGTAAGAACTGTAGAGGAAGACAGAGATTAGAATATATGAAGCAGATAATTGAGGATGTGTGCTGTAAGGGGTATGTAGAAATGCTAAAGGCTCAAATAGAAGTACAGTCAAATAAACTGGAACAACAATCTATTGTGATTGAGAAACGGTCGGTGGTTTTCCATTCAGCAATAGGAGGCACACACGAGAACAAAGTTGTCGGTTGTGAGTCAAGATGTTCTACTTCCAGTCAGGTTTCAAATAACACAATCACTAAATAAAATAGAAGAAACTTCATTAAGTCTACAAAATCAATTAACATCCCCAAATGTTCAAATTCAAAAACAGGTCACAGATACATTCCACGTGATGGATGTATTAACTGCCTCCAATGTTCAAATTTAAAAACAGGTCACAGAGAGGTTCCATGTGATGGATCTACTACTGAATATACTTTATGGAGAAATAGGTGTGAAAAACAATACAACAGAGACGAGAATATCGATAGTTGCAGAAACCAACACCGATACTGACTTAAATCACTTGAAACACAGAGCTAACATTGTACACCAACAATTGGAAGAAATACACCATATGGTGTTTACCAATAATAAAAGACTATAGATTTTTGGAAATACAGAAAACACAGGGTAAAATAAGGCAGCAATTGCAGTCAATAGGTAGTCTGCACTTACCCAGGGGAGTAACCGAGCATTTTGACACAAACAACTTTTTGGGTCAGGGTCTGTTTTATAAAGAGTTTTGAACAGTACAGGACATTAAATTGTCTGATGATATATCAAGAAAAAATTGGAAATGTAGAAAAAAATAGCTTGTGGCATGGAGGAGCGACTGAGAGTCACTTCCTCGCCCCATGCAATTTTTGGTGGGGGAAAATAATGAGTTATCAGTAAATGGAAAAGTATGATGTGGCTTATGTTAGGGAAGAGTCCTATACTTTGGTTCATCCGCACAGTAGACAAGTGATGGGAAATTATGTTATTGAACTGAGACCCTTTATCAACTAAAAGAAATTAGCTTGTGGCATGGAGGAGCGAACGAGAGTCGCTTCCTTGCCCCACGCAATTTTGCTGGGGGAAAATAATTAATTATCATTAAATGAAATGGATAAAATTCAGAAAAAATCCTATACTTTGGTTCATCTGCACAATAGACGAGTCATGGGAAATTATAATGTTATAGAACTGAGACCCTTTATTAACTGAAAAATAAAAAACTTCCTTATATGAAGGACACCAAACACATGTTTCCAATAGGCTGACATTCCATATGTATATTTGTTGTTCTTTTAAGTAATATCAATAATAATTATATGTATATGTTATGTATTTAAAATGAAAATCACATTATAATGTAACATTATTTGTAAAAAATACCCCAACACCAGCCGTTATGTATGAATGTCATTTTTTTAATGTAAGTCAATTTGAATAATGTGATCAAACCTAATGTCAGAGTTTAGCACCACATTGTTGAAGTCATAAGACTCCCAAAATATAGCGATAAAAAGGAGGGGGTTGTGATGGTTGGTTATATATATTATAGATTATTCCATTTATATGGAAAGACAGATGAAATATACTCAACACTCGCCAAAGTTGAAGGGAGGAGGGCAGCAGCAACACGAAAAACACAAAAACAAAGAAAATACAATATTTCGGGCAAAACCCTTCTTCAAGTCAACAGATGTTAGTGACTGGGCTTGTGCAAGACTTGCTTTCAACACAGCCACTCATTGAATCCTGAAATGCACTGCATTCTTCCCACTGTCCTTCCCACCACACTCCGAGTCACCTTCAGCAGACCGCCTAATCTAAAAAACATCCTTGTACATAAATACCAACCTTCTGACGCTCCTAAACTACCATTTGGATCCTACCCTTGTAAGAGGCCCGTTGCAAAACTTGCAGTGTGCATCCATCTACCACTACCTATAGCAACCCTACTACTGGTGAAACCAACCCCATAATAGTTCATGCCACTTGTACAATCACCCATCTCATATACCAGCTCATGTGCCTCCACTGTCCAAGTTCCTACATTGGCCTGACTTCAAACTCATTACCCATCAGAATTAATTGTCACAGACAAAAAGTTTATTCGAAAACCTGGCCCTTCCTGTTGCTCACCATGCCAGTACTCACAACACCCGCGACCTTACAAACTGCTTCACAGTCAGTCATTAGAGTACTTCCAAATACTATCTCCCAATCTGAACTCCGCAGGTTGGAATTGGCTTATCAACACATCCTGCAGACTAGACATCCCCCAGGCCTTAATTTCCGTTAATATCTTCCATCCTCACCCTATACACCCATCAATGGCCAGCACAATAGATACATACATTTTTCAAAAATTTTCAATTATGTTTTTATTTATTTATTTATATTTTTCATTACTATTATTTTTAACAGTTTTAATCTTTCTTATGATTTATACTCGCGGTTATATTATCGTTGCTTCCCCCCACCACCTCCGACGGTCTATTGTATACTATGAGTGGCTGCATCGAACACAAGTCATAAGCAAGCCCAGCCACTTACATCTGTTGGCTTGAAGAAGGGTTTTGCCTGAAATATTGTATTTTCTTTGTTTTTGTGTTGTTTTGTGTTCCTGCTGCCCTCCTCCCTTCAACTTTGGTGAGTGTTGGGTGTATTTCATCTGTCTTTCCACATAAATATTGCCTCGCAGCATTTCTTCCCTTTCAATGTTACCCATAGCTTGTTCCATGGTATGCAAGCACACTAATATAGATTCCTTGAGATTTGGTTTAGTTAGTGCTGTTGTTGTTTGAGATGTTGATTTCCAGGAGCGACATAATTGAGCGACATAGCTCAGTCGTAACGTTGAGTTCGTAAATTCAGTATACGAATTGGGTAGTATCAGAGGAAGTCCGAGATTTGCAAACTTAATTGAAATAGACGAGCCACAAGTAATAATGGGGGTAGAGAGTTGGTTAAAAGATGAAGTACTAGACAGTGAGGTTTTAACTGATAGTTACACAGTTTGTTGCAGAGAGAGGGGAGCAATTGGTGGAGAAGTTTTCATACTAGTTAACAAAACCTATCACAGTTCACTGGTGTTCATAGATCATGACCATGAATTACTTGAGGGAGATTTCTGGGGTAGTAAAAAAAGAACAAATCAGGGTGTTGGCTGCTTGTGGTAGTGGAAGAATGCCTGATGAATTAAATTCATACTCAGATTTCAGAGGTTAGAATGGAATGGTCAATATTGGCAGGGATTTAAATTTACCAGGTGTAAATTGGGTAGGAAGAAGAAGATTAATAACACAAGGGAACTGAGATTTGCAAATACTCTAATACGGGAAGGAGGATTTACACAAGTGGTAGAGCAAAACATTAGGGGACAAATATTTTGGATATATTCCTGATAAAGCCTGATGATAACCTTGTAGGGTTTCAAGTAACCGAAGGAATAAGTGATCATGAAGCAGTTCTGATGGATATTATAGGATTCAGTGAACTAGCACCCAAAGTTGAAGGGGGAAATAGGTACAATTATAAAAAGTCACAGATTTCGAATTTTAAAAGATATTTCAGTGAACGTTTCGGCAAATGGAAGGAAGGCACAAATACAGTAGAGTCAAGGTGGGAATAGTTCAAGGAGATAATAAGAAAGGGGGAAAAATTTATTCCAAAACAGAAAATAAAAATAAGTAGAGAACCTGTGTACTATAACAGGGAGGTGAGGTGATTAAAGAGGTTGGTAAGAAGAGAACATAACAGAGTTAAGAGACAGCAGGATTGTTGGGAATATTTAAAACAATTATTCAAGGACCTAATAATAGCTAAGAAGGTACTCTTCATAAACCAATCATTAGCCAATGATTGATTTATGAAGAGTATTGTCATTGCAGGGGGACCATTGACCGATTCATATAGAAATTTCTATAACTATATTAGAAAACTGAGAGGAAGGGAGGGTGTTTAGATAAGGATAGACAAGAAGTTACAGAGGATTTGAAAAAGGCAGATATTTTATGTAACTACTTTAGTGAGAGCATTAGGGACAATGAAACAGAAATAGGTAGTTCTGAATAGGATAACGAGCTTAACAAAACAATTAGAAATGATCAGATCATAAAATTTGAAATTCATTCTGAGGATATCATGAAGGAACTAAGAAAGCTGAAAAAACATAAAGGGGCAGGCATAGATAATATTACTACAGAATCTTAAAGATAGCTGGATGTGTCATTGTACCTTATCTTGAAATATTATTTAAATTGAGTCTGGATACTTGCTGCTTACCACAGGACTGGAAAAGTGTGATAGAAGTGCTGGTACATGAAGGAGGGGTGAGAAATAGAGTCGAAAATTGTAGGCCAATCAGTTCAATATCAGTGGTAGGTAAATTAATGGAGAGATTGATATGCAACCACATTAGAAATATATATGAGGAGCATACATGGTTTTAAACTAGGAAACAAGGCTTAGGGAAGGATATTCATGTGAATCTCAGTTGGTGGAATATAAGCAAGATATTTCAGTTGAAATGGACAAGGAAGGCCAAATTGATAGTGTAGCTCTAGATAGTTCAAAGGCTTTTAACAGAGTGAACCATAAAATGGTAGTAAATAAGGTAAAAGCTATTGGACTAGATGCAAAGTGATTTGCTGAATAGAATAATTTTTAAAAGGTAGAAAACAGAAAGTTAGGGTAGGAAATGCAGTATCAAAAGAAGTGGAACGCCACAGGGTAGCATATTGGGACCATTACTATTCATTATTTTAAAGAAATTAGATTGTTTGCAAATGATGTAATGCTATATAAAAAGATTGAAGCGGTTGATGATTGTAAACAGTTGCAGGGTGATCTTGACAGGATATCTAGCTGGTTTAGTAAACATGGGATTAAGAAAAATGCGAAGAAGTGTCAGCTTATTAGATACACAACTAAAAAAACTAAAGGTTTATTATGAGTATAAGGTGGGTAAAGAATTGGTTATTGAAGACTTGAAATGTAAATTTCTTGGCATTACATTTGAAAACAAGATTAACTGGGCAGATCACATTGGACAGGTAGTAGGAAAAGGTTTCAAAATTCTGCATTTGTTGGAGAGGGTGATGAGGGGATGTTCTAGAGAAGTAAGGGAATTGGGTTACAAAACTTTGGTCGGACCATTGCTTGAATATGGTAGTGTAGTATGGGACCCATATATTGAGTATCAAATCCAGGAATTGGAGAAGGTGCAAAGAAGAAATGCTAGATTTGTTTGTGGAAATTATTGCAGAATGTAATCAGTGGCAGATATGATAAAAGAGCTGGAATGGGACTCATTGGAAGACAGAAGGAGGGTGAAGAGTGTCATGCGAGTGTACAAGCCATATATTGGTGATGAGGCATGGAAAGATTTTGGTGTAAGAATTGAATGTAATGCATGGAAGGAAAAAGTTGACCATGACCACAAGCTGGCACTCTATTTCAGGCACAAGAGTGTAGGAAGATTCTCTTATTTAGGTAAGGGTTTCAGGGATTGGAATAAGTTACCAAGAGAAATGATGAATAATTTGCCAAAAACGTTGAAAGAATTTAAAGTTAATATTTGTAAAGGGTAAATGTAATTGGGTGTTAAAGACATCCCCTCTCTGTCCTTTGCACCAGGGTATTGTTCCCTGATTCCCTCCGAGGAACCAGTGGTAGGGTAGATATTGCCACCAATTGTGGTGGTCACTTTCCTCCCATCTTATCCCAAATGCCGTCATGCTTCAGCTTAATTCTGCTGAAAATTGACCCGCTTTATAGTCGTTGCCATCTGTATCACCACATTCCAATGCCTGCAACTGTTTTTTTCTGTTGCAATTGCCCTGTTACTGGCTGGCACTGTATGAAATCAACTATTGCCCAGCATTAGCCAAAAATTCCCAGGGAGCCTCTACACCTTTCACCTCCTTAAGCAGGCTGCTCCACTCAGCCTAACAACTTTCTTCTATTTCCCTTCTAAGTTTGTCCCTATAAGTACATAGTTCTTTTTAACTTTATCCTCTTCAATTTAGTTTCTGAAGCTTCATGTAAAAGTAGACAATAATCATTGTGTTCGTGTGGATTCAATTTCCATCTTCATCTCCCGATCTTCCGCTGCCCCGCTCCGCTTCTTACATGCCCCGGAGCACACATGCTCCGCTGCTTGTGACGGCTGTCGCATGTGTATCTGTGATGTCATGCTGTGTGTGGTCTTGCTGTCGTCAGTGTCTGCCATCGGCCTGCGTGACGTCATCGTGTCATAAGTGCCACGCCTCCCTGCGTCACTCAAGGTCATGCTGACGTGAAGCTCGTCGTCAGTGCCCCACTTTAGCAGCCGTTCTTGCTGCTAAATCGCCTTGTAGACGTCACGTCTCTTTCTGTGAACATACTAAAACCTGCCATCAGTTCTTGTGTCATCCCTTCCTCACTGTCTCTTATTCTATCTTTGTTTCTTGCTCCATCAGCAAAGTATTTTTCTGCTTCTCCTGCAGTCCTGAAAAATTAATTTAAGTTTCTATCAGACACAAGTTTCTTCAAGAAAAAATTTCACATACACTTTTTCCTTTAATATAGTCTTCAGTTTACACTCTACTCAAGTCAGTGCGGCAAGTTCTCCCGTCTTGCCCTTAGCTCTGAGGCCTCCTCTGAACCTGACAGAAGATCAGTCATCAATCTTAGCGGTGAGGAAATTGATCCTGACACCAGGTCGGTGCTAGCAAAGGTTCTCAATTTTGCCCCAGTACCGAAGTCCATACCCTACAGGGAAATTCTCACCGGCATGGAGCAGGCCGTCCGTGGTTTACCTACAGAGGTTGCAGAAGAAATGAGGCGTGAAACATGCCCTATTTTATGCAAGTCCAAGCCGCAACCTAACATCACAGCCGCAGAGCGGTGAGCACTTCAGTCATTGCGGGAGAACACAGACATAATTGTCTTACCAGCAGATAAGGGCAACGCCTCTGTGGTTCTAACTACGACGGACTATCGACGAAAGGTGGATGAACTCCTTAGGGACGCGTCCTACCGCAAGATTGCTCGGGATCCAACCAACGCGGTGACAAGGAAATCAATAGCACTACTGAAGAGTTCCGGTCTGCCTGAAGATACAGTAAAACAGCTGCAACCCCGAGCAGCTGTTCCTCCAAGGCTTTATGGACTTCCAAAGATCCATAAAGAAGGCACCCCACTGCATCCTATAGTGAGTACCATCGGTTCAGCTACGTACTCCCTTGCCCGGTACTTAACTGGGTTGCTGACTCCACTTGTGGGTAAATGTCCTCACCACGTGAAGAATTCCACGAGATTTGTTGACATCATCAAGGATCTCCGCCTGGGTCCACAAGACGTATTGGTGAGCTTTGATGTGGTGTCCCTATTCACCAGGGTCCCTATCGCCGACACGTTGGCTCTACTTGAACAACATTTTGAGCCCAGGTTGGTGGATTTATTTCGGCACACACTCCAATCATCGTATTTCCTATATGATGGGGAATATTATGAACAGGTTGATGGAGTGGCTATGGGCTGTCCCTTGTCGCCGGCTATTGCTGACTACTTCATGGAGCACTTTGAAGACAAGGCACTCGCAAGCGCTTCCCTGAAGCCCAGCGCCTTTTATCGTTATGTGGACGATACCTTTGTCGTCTGGCCACATGGCAGGGACACCCTGGAAGCTTTTCTCCAGCACTTGAACAGTGTAAACGAGAACATCAAGTTTATGATGGAAGTGGAAGAAGATGGCCGGTTGCCTTTCTTAGACATCCTTATAGAAAGGAAACCCGACGGGACTCTAGGACACTCTGTGTACAGGAAACCTACACACACGGACCTGTACTTGAACGCGCGGAGCCATCACCATCCAGCGCAACGCAAGACGGTGCTCACTCACCACACTAGTTCACAGGGCTCGGGCGATATGTGACGCTGACAGCCTACCGGGGGAACAGAACCACTTGCGCCAGACCTTCAGACGCAACGGGTATTCTGAAAGTCAGATAGGACAGGCTTTCCGCGAACCCAGACGCAGGCTTAATAACGCCGATAAGGAACCACCGAATCGTCTGGCGTTCCTGCCTTACTCTGGTGCCACAACGTCGAGGATAGGGCGGGTTTAAGCAAAAGGTGGGATTAAAACCATATACCTTCCACCACCGAAACTAAAAAACATCCTGCGATCCCCCAAGGATGACCTTGCTCTGCGGACGCCTGGGGTATACTGCATCCCTTGTGAATGCGGGAAAAGGTACATCGGGCAGACAATACGGTGCATCAACCAGAGATGTTTAGAACATGCTCGGCACGTTCGTCTAGGGCAAAAGGAAAAGTCAGCGGTGGCAGAACACAGCCTCGAACAGGGCCACGGATTTGATTTTGAAAGCACCAGAGTACTAGCGCACGCTAGAGGTTTCTGGGACAGCATTCTCACGGAAGCTGTTGAAATTCGTCTTGCCTCAAACCTAGTAAACCGAGACGGCGGGTACCAACTCAGTGATGCTTGGACGCCGGTCATCGAAGCGATGCGTCAGCGGCGCTGCCGAGGCCCGCACGACGCGAGGCGCCCGACTCAACTGAGCACCAGCTAGGCGCACCAGCACTACCCCCACTCCGGCGGCCGGGCGGTGCCTGCGCCGACCAATCACGGACGCGCTCAACACTCCCGCGCACTGGGCCACCTGGCAGGCTATAAGAACTAAGCCTTTTCGCTGCACCCGGCACTTCACCAGAAGATGGCGGCAATGTATCTAGTCGCCGAAATATCGTGTAACAACGCACTCTTGACTCGGCTAGTCACCCGAGAGCAGTTTATACATATACACTACTGTTTTTATTTCTCTTCGCACATTTTTTTTTTTTTTTTTTTTTTTTTTTTTTTTTTTTTTTTTTTTTTTTTTTTTTTTTTTTTTTTTTTTGAAAAACACCGTCGCTTCTGCAATGATACACACGGCTTCCTTTAATTTCAACACAAATTACTTTAGATTCACTGGTTTCTTCCCTGACTCTTCATTGATGTGATGTTACTATATTATTACGCGGACCTTTTTCCCCCATTGTAGCTGTTCGTGAATTCCTTGTGCTTACTTCCTGATTAGTGTTCTGACCTTGCCTTGCTTGCGTTCTCGTCAGCGAAATTGTTTCCCCTGCGTCTGTCACTTTCTACGTCGACTCTCCGCGCCTTATACTTCGGCTGTCCTGCCTTGCATCTGTGTCCTGCTTTCTTGCTTCTTCACACGTCTGCTGTCACTGCGGTCTTGCTCTATCGATACGTGTTCATTTTCGCTTCATTGATAGACTTGCGTGACGCAACACTTTCTTTCTCGCTGTCTGTGCCCGTTTCGTCCCGCTTTCTTGCGAAATTTCTTTAGTCTCCTCGTCTTGCTCTTTGGTCGTTTGACAAGTGCACGCTAATACTATCGTACTAATGGAATAGCATACTAGTTCCTTGACAATGCTGCCTCATTATTTATGTGCTTCAGCAATGTTTCTCCTTTATAAATTAACAAATGTGGTGAGCACTTCGCCCTTGTATGTATGGTATCATTGCATCTTCTGCATTTTGCAACTTCTTTATCTTCTTCGTAATTTTTTTTTTTTAAAATTAATTTCGCGTTTTCTGCCTTTATTCCACTTGCTAACGATGATTTCTCTCCTTCACTGTGCACTGACTTATAGTTTCTTCTTCTTCTGATTCTTATTTTTTTGCATGCTAGTTTCTCGTGGTCTGGGTCCGGGTTTTCCCTTGGTTTCCTTATAACACTTTCCCTTGACCATTTACACCTGCTGCCGCTATAAGGTATTGGTTTACTTAGTGGCGCTCCCTTAAATTCTTTCTTCAATTTTTGTAGCATCCTTCGCCGAACTCCATTTGGCCTCGTTACTTCGTACTTTTTCGCCTTTCTGTGTATTTTCATTTCCTTACTTTATTATTTCCTGTGACGAACTCTTCCTGTCGTTGCTTTTTCATTCACTTCTACTGGTGCCACTTTCCCTATATGCACTTGCAAATTTCTCATTACTGATGGCGTATGCATCTTGCTGTGAACATTCTCTTTTATTATTGCTGCATGTGGCGTTTCTTCTACGCCCTTATATAAATTTCTTGGTATCGACGACGTAATCCCCCTACTTTCCTTTTTTAATAATGTTGCCTGCGATGACTTTTCTATGCCATGTTGCAGATTAATTACTTCTTTTTCGGATATTTTTTTCTGCTTCATTTCTTCCTTAATTCCTTTACCTCCAGCATTCTGCTGTATTTCCTAATCCGTTACTTGTATCGTCAATATATCTACCTTCGATGGAAGCCTTTTTGATACGTTGCACATAAGCCATTTTCCTCTTGCCTCTCCTGTAATTGCGAGCACTCTTCTTCTTTCTTCCGATCCTAATTCTGGTTCTCAGCTTTGTTATACCGACGCTGCTTCTAACTTTCGCCGTATTTTCTGCGCTGTTGCGCCTTTGTACTGTAGTGTACCTTCCTCCAAATGGAATACTTATGGTTGCACTGTACACAACACCTTTGCAGTTTGTTTGTGCGGCTCTGCCAGATACTCCTAGCTCCACCCATCTGTCATGCGTGTAATGAACTCCCGCGCTTGCATTTGCTGCTTTGATGCGGCGACACGCACCCTCTCCAGTGGCTTCTCATATTTCTCTGCTATAACACTTGGATTATTCAATACAACTTCTTCCTCTAAAATATTCAACACCGTCAGAATACATTTAGCAGTGCATCTAGATCCAATAGGCCTGCTGCCAATTCTCCTGGCTAATAATGTCACCATCAGAGAGCACCAAGGCTCCTGAATTAAGTCTGTTGTTGTGATTTTCTTTCTTAAGATTGTGTTGTGCAAAATGCATGCATTTGATAAACTCATACATATCAAGTGAAAAGCAAGTTTCTTCCACCACTTCACTGTCTTGTGTATAAGGGCACTGAAGGACAAATGCTGGTCGAAGAGATCTATACCTGCCTTGTGCTTATAGTAATCTATTCCCAGATATTCGAAGGTTTCAAGAAGTTGTTGAACTCTAGTGGTGGCCTGATGAACTAAAATGCATAGAGAAGCCATCTGAGTCATGCAACGAATGAACCATTATGTTTTTATCCAAAGAAAATGGTGACATGTTAAGAAACGTTTACCACAATTTTTGTGAGAGTTTGTGGAATGTAATATTATGTTCACAGCACTCTAAGTGTCAAGGCCATTTCTTATGCACTCCGCCCTGATAAGAGATGCCGAAGAGGCTCTATCAATCTCCCTTAGCCCTTAAGTTAAGGGATTCTTGTCAGAAGTACTTGCCGTCTTGGCATTGCCTTCTTTTATTTGCTGTTTCGGTGTAAGTGCTTGTTTTAATTTTATATTTTTCATTTCTGTTGAGCTTTTTTATTTTTTTAAATTTATCTTCTTTATGTTTTGTATTTAATTTAATTTTACAGTGTAAGTGCATCCGTTTCGCACTGTATTTGTGGTTTTCTCACTAGTTTTCTTCTGTCAGCAGCTGGAGTGGCCTTCTATGTGGACCCTCGTGTATGTCGTAGTGCGCTAGAGAGCGAATAAGGTGGTTGTCGCTCTCCTCAGTTTTTTGGTAAAAATGTCTTGCTATTTTTTTTTATACCTATCCCGAAGTCTCGGGATCCCCGCTGTCTCGTGGAGGATGTCTGTCGGGAATCTCATTGGCAGGTGGAGTGCTCTCTTCAGCGCCTTGTTTTGCATTCTATGCAGCTTCTCAATATGCATTTTTGCGGCATATCCCCATACAGGGGATGCATATTCCATAATCGGACGCACCAGTGCTTCATATAATTGGAGGCCGCATCTGGGTGGTAGTGTGCTACTGTAATTCAACACTGGATAAAGTTGCCCCAGTCGTTGAAGAACTCTGTGCCTGGCGTCTTCGAAGTGCGGCTTCCATGTTAGTTTCATATCTAGGTTCACCCCAAGATACTTTGCCGTTGCCACCAAGGGGATTCTCTCCCCGAAGAACCTCAGCATCGGTCGTGGTGGCTTACGCCTCCGCGTCAACATGATGGCCTGGCTCTTCGATGCATTGATCTTAATTCTCCATTTGGTGGCCCACTCCTCGACGTCTTTCAGCACTGCTTGGAGGCGGCGTCCCATGAGGATCCGGCAGCGGGACGTAGTGAAGATCGCCGTGTCGTCGGCGTATAATGCCAGCTTGGTTTGTTGCCCCATCGGAATATCCGCTGTGTACAGCGTGTAGAGCACTAGATCCAGCACAGGAGATATGGTCCTGGAACTCCAAGTGTGGCCATTTTGTAGAGAAGCCCTCGGTGCTACACGGAGTCAAAGGCCATCGCCACGTCGAGGAGGACCACGCCGCAGTGCTCTCGTGCGTTGAATGCTGCGGTTGCTTCCTCGAAGACCCTCAGAAGTTGGTGCGTGGTTGAATGGCCAAGTCGGAAACCGTGCTGCTCTGCTGGTATCATGCCTCCGTCGCGGATGTGCACCTGCAGTTGCTTGAGTAACAGCCTCTCAGACAGTTTGCTGAGATTAGGTAGGAGGCTGATTGGTCTATAGTTCTGCGGGTCAGCTGCGTTTTTGCCAGGCTTAGTAATCGGGATGATCACCGCTCTTTTCCACGCTGCCGGGTACACTTTGGTCCTCGCCATCTTGTTGAATAATTCTACCAGCATCACGATGGCACCTGCTGGTAGATTCTTCAGTACCCTGTTGGTGATGCCGTCGTGTCCCGGTGCCTTGTCCGGGGGGAACTTCTAGATCTCTTCCCGTAGGCCTACGACGGTGAATGGGTCGATTACACCCTCTTCTTCTTCGCCGTTGTGTCGAAGGTACCGACGGAGGTGTTGCCTGACTCTCTGGCAGTGGCGTCTGTCTATTGGCTCCGCGACGGGTCTGAAGTTCACCTCAAATGCATCCGCCAGCGTGTTGGCTTTGTCTGTTGGCTTACAGACAAGACCATTCGCTCCATTCAGGGGTGGTATTCGGATGCGACGTCAGTGAGTTGCTTGGTCTGCTTCCAAGCCGTACTGTCTTCTACTTGCAACATTGACACCTTGTCTGCCCACTGTTGGTTTCTGTGTTCGGTTATCGTGACTTTGATCTCGCGGATCAGGTGATTTAGGTGTCGTTTGTCCTCGGGCTTCCTGGTTTCTTGCCAGAGACGAGCTGCCCTGTTCTTAATTGTAATCGTCTCCAGGATGTCAGCTGGAAGGCTCTTCTGCTGCGCAACTACTCCGTGTTGGGGGTGTTGCAGAGTTGGCTGCTGTTTTGATGTGGTCCGTGATTTTCTCAAGCTCGACATCAATATCTTCGTCAGCCTCTTCTCCGTGTAGCTGTTCTGCCAGGTTTATTTTGAATTGCTGCCAATCTGCCTTTTGATAATTTTTTTGTTTTTCAGTGTTTTGTTCCGCTTCTACCTTTGGTGCTTCTATAATCACTGGCTTGTGGTCTGATGATAAGTGGTATATCACTCTGGCTTCCAAGAGACCTGGAATATTCCTTGCAATAAAAACGTCCAACACGTCTCCGCGGTGGCGATGGTTTTTTGGGGTGTGTGTTGGCACGTCTGGTGCGAACACAATACAGTCGTATCGGTTTGCCGCTCGTAGCAGCCTGCGCCCGCTAATGTTGGTGGCTCTGCTGTTCCACATCTGATGCTTTGAGTTCAGATCTCCCGCGATAAGTAATCTCCCAGGGATTGAGAGGAGAGCCTCCAGGTCCGCTTCGTCTATGTGATTCCGTGGTGGATGATAAACTGAGATCACGTTGACGGGCCCATCGGATGTCTCCACGACAACTCCCGTGACTTCGATGGAGGTCATCGCCAGCATCTGGAACTTGTAGTGTGGCAGCGTGGAGCATATCAAGACGGCCATTCCTCCTCCGGCTGTGGGGCGGTCGTACTGGTACACTCTGAAGTTCCTCGCCGACAGCCTGATCTGCGGTTTAAGGTGTGTCTCGCGAATGAGGCATATGTCTGTGCCTTCGTCTAGAAGGAACTGTCTTAGTTCTCCCTGCTGTTTGAAGACTCCATTAGCGTTCCATGAATAGAACGTGAGACTATTTGCATGTCTACGCCTGTTCATGGTTGGGTGTCTTGCTTTCAGTTGAATTTGTGATTGCGTTGATTGAAACCAGATTTTGTGGATTGCCGGAGGTTGGGGCCATTGTTGACTGGTGGTAGCGCTGTCGGCTGTTGTCTGGTGGCCGGGCAGAACTGGCCACTCTGAAGTTTCAGCCGCATGTGAAGGAGGCTTTGGGTTGTCTGTAGATTGGTTTTCCTGACGATGGATCACTACACGTCCTCGCAGTCGGGCCAGTGCTTGTTTGGCAGTGGGACATTCCCTCCAGGAAGCCACATGGTTTCCCCCACAGTTTGCACATATGGGTTTGCCTTGCCCCCTCTGCATTTCACATGCCTTGCTGCCATGAAGTGCTCCGAATTTTACGCAGCGTTCTGGGATTCGACAGTACTTCGGTACGTGTCCAAATGCCTGGCAGCGATGACACTGAGGTGGTCCTCTGCATGATCGCATTTTCTCAACACTCACTGTCAATCCAGCTAGTCTAAGAAGATGATATATTGTGCTATTTTCCGGGCTGTCAACTACGGTAATCACGTACAGAGGCTCCTGTATCCAAAAGTAACCTAATTCAACCGTTTATGCTCTCTTTGCACTCCATCTCAACGTAATCATTTTGGTTTTGATGTTTGCAGCTACTTTCTTCTGACACCCGTCTCTAAATGTTACTTGATTGTCCAGTTCCGATCGTACTTAGTTTTCCAAATTTCTGCCATTCTTCTGCACTCCACGCACTTGCTCTACCCATGGAAAAGCCTTGCAATTCTGTGGGTGATGACGTTGTCGATGGAGGCATCTTAGATTTAAATCTCTTCTGCAGTTGCCCTTAAACTCTTGCTCCTTCACAAATCCTAACTTCCTGGGTCCATTTTTCCAAAATTGAAACAACATACACCTTAGCATTATATTTTTCATCTTCTACAATTATATCAATATTTCTCATACCATAAGTTTTAATTTCTTCATTTCTTGTTAAACCTGTAATCTTACAATCTGCTGGTTTCAACCCTTGAGTACCACATATAGCTTGATAAAATAGAAAGCTCAGCACCGGTATCTATAATTATATTACAATTCTTACCTTCAATTACAACATTAATTGTTAAGTCTTTTATTTCTGAATTGCTCCTAAAAGAGATTAATGGCACTTCTCTTATTGTTGTGGGTGCACCAATGTGCCCTTGCCGTGCCCCTGAGCACTTAAATTACTTTGTGTATTACCACCCATAGTTTTATCAAAAAAATCCTCCCTTAGTAACTTCATTTGCACTCATATCATTACCTTGCCCCTCTTGGCGTACTCCAAAATTACCTCCTGCATTACCATTTCTCCCAGAAAATGAACCATTTCTATTAAAAAATCTTCCACCATTATTTCATTGATACTGATAATTTACAGAACTTCTAGACCCTAAAAAAGATTAAATAAGGATCAAAAGCATGAGGACCACAGCAAAAATATTAATTGTGGAAACGGAGTCAAGTGAGGACACTAAAAAGATAATGGAAAATTCAAAACTACAAGAGGAACTTAAATGTGAGCCACCTAAGAAAAGGCGTCCGTTAATAATATTATATGAACTGGCCCTAAAGGAAAAGCCACTGTTCATCATGTGGCGGAAGTAGATCCACAGCTAAGAAAAATTATTATTGCCAAACAGCGGTTATATTTGGGCTTCCAGGCAATAGTCGTTAAAGACTTCCTGGTAGTACCTAAGTGCATTAAATGTTACGGTCTAGGACACATTAGCAAGCACTGCAACAAATAAAAGTCCACATGCAGGATCACAACAGATCTGAATGTGATAAAAAGGACAACCTCCCATCTGCGTGCCTTGTATGAAGCGAGGGAAAAAAGTAAATTGTTCATCAAAGGACGACTGTCCCACATATCACATGTTGCTTCAAAGATCCATAAATGAAATAGATTATGGACAATAAGACCGTAACAGATCTAGTTATCAACAAAATTCGAGATTCAAGCGATAACTCAGAGAGGATTTCTACATCTGGTATCAAAGGAAAAAAAGCGCAAGCCTCCAAATAGAAGACTAAGAGACATGCTGAGGGCATGGGAATACTGGAAAAAGAAAGGACTGAAAGAAGACATAAGAGTAGATGCTAGCACCCATATCGATGGAATTGGGGATGCAATAACTAAACAACAATCGACACAGTACATTAACACGAAAGCTAACACGAATGTATCACAAAAATGCAACCCTATACAAATTTATAAAGAATGCGAAAAGGCAATACGACTTGCAAGACTAGAGGAAATGTCACTACTTACAATAGCACTAAGGCACTTAATTAGAACGGGACACAGCAAAGGCAGGTCCATAACATTTCCAGTTCCGGAAGCCATAGATAGGATACAATTAAAAGCAGCAAATCTTCCCACAAGTCCAGTTCATCTTATGGAGATCGTTTAGAAGTGTTCGACAGAAGAGGAGAAGAATTTGACCTTGAAGATTTGTACAGACAGCTAGTGATAACACATGGCCGCATACCTATTGATTATAGGCAACAATGGCCTAAGAGTCACATACATACACACCACCCATGAACAAATACGGAGTCAATGTAGCACAACTTATGGAAGGCGCACTGAGGCCGTGTTATTAGAAGTAAGAAGATTAGCAGAAGAAATGAATTACGACGTACTGTGCCTTCAAGAACCGTACACTAGTGCACGGAGGGTACCACATATGCCTGTGACATCACAAATAGTATGTGAAGGTGAACATCCAATGGCTGCTATAATTGTACTTAACAGGAACTATACAGTCACGAAAATTGCCCAGTTATGTAATGAGAACGTTACCTGCGTTGAAATAACAACACATAATGAAAGAATTGTGATTGCTAGTCTGTACTTTCAATATAGTGACGAAATAGATGGATACCTTGAAAAAATGAGGGAAATCGAAGAAGCAATGGGAAACAAACCAGTAGTGTACACAATGGATGCCAATGCTAAATCTCCACTCTGGCATAGTAAGATCAGGGATGAGCGAGGAATATCGTTAGAACAGACTATTTTCGAACTGAATCTGGAAGTTATGAATAAACCCTTCAATCCTTACACATTCCAAAATAGAACTGGTGCAGCAACAAACATAGATGTAACATTAGCAAATGGGAAAGCTTTCAGATTAGTCCAAAACTGGAAAGTTGGGCAAAATCTAACACATCAGACCATAAACGTCATCTATTTCTCCATATCTAATGCCGAAGAGCAAGATATGATAGGACGAATGTTGGTCATATTCCTATAAAACAGACTGGAAACCTATTAAGAAGATCCTTTGAACTACCAGCACTGCCAGAAATGTCAGATAATGTTGACCTAAAGGCGATAGAATTGACGACATGCATGAAGGTATCAATAGTGCAAAAGAGAAAGCTCAATGATAAAAGATGTATTCTGTGGAACGATACGCTTCAGAGGTTAAGGACAAAAGTAAGGAGAACTCGAAGGCACTACCACCATGCTAAAACTGGCCGCTGAACGTAGCTGGACACTGGATCAGTACAGGTGAGCGAAAGCTGAGTACCATCAGAAACTTAAGTATGTTAGACTAACAAGCTGGGAGACATACATAAGCAAACACTTGTTATTAAACCCATGGGGACTTCCGTACAACCTAGCTGCACAGAAGATAAAATCACCTACTATTTATTCTACGCTCAGGAAAGGAGATGGAAGTATGACAAGCAGCTGGCAGGAATCGGCGGAACTTCTACCTGAAAACGCTCTTGCCGGACGACCAGCAGGAGTCCGATTCAGAGGAACACAAACTCATAAGGCAACTAATGAATAACGAATATGAAAACGACATGTTGGTTCTACCATTCGCTCAAGAGGAAGTAAGTACCGCAATAAGCGCGCTGAAGAGAAATAAAGCACCAGGACCTGATGGGATAACAGCAGAAGTCTTGCAAGCCTTAAGTCAGCAAATAGTTCCTTACCTTACCGAATTGCTGAACGCCTGCCTGCTGCAGGGAAGGATACCTCATAGTTGGAAAACATCAAGCATAAAAATTATAAGGAAAGGAGAAGATAAGGACCCTACACTACCAAAGTCTTACAGACCAATTTGCCTGCTAAATACACTTGGGAAAATTCAAGAAAAATTATTATTAAAAGAATTCAGATTATTGAAAGGTATGAATCAGCAGCAGTTCGGCTTCCGGAAAGGCAGGTCAACAGAGGATGCGATAAATGAAGTTCAGAGGATAGTCAACTCGACAAACAAAAAATATGTCATTGGCATATGTATCGACATTTGCGGCGCCTTTGATAACTTATGGTGGCCGAGTATGTTCGCCCGACTAAGGGAGTTAGGATGCCCACGAGTGTTGTATGAGAGCTTCAAAGACTACTGTCGCGGAAGAACTGCAACACTTCAGAGCTCTGGTCAGAAACTGACAAAGCATCTCACAAAAGGATGTCCACAAGGTTCAGTATGTGGCCCAGAATTCTGGGATATTGCTCTGGAACCTGTCCTTAACAGATTTGATGGAATCGTTGCCTTCGCAGATGATATCTTGCTGCTGGTTGGAGGAAATAATAGAAGAGAGATCGAGACAAACACCAAAGAAATAATGAAAGTAATGGAATGCTGGTGTAAACAAGTTAAGCTCCAGCTAGCACCAACAAAAACCCAATACATTTTGATGAAAGGAACACTGAAACGCAACCCCACTGTGAAGCTTGGAGAAAATTCCATTAAAAGACGCAAAACAGTAAGATACTTAGGAGTTGTTCTGGATGAACATAGGAATTTCAAAGATCACATTGACTATATATGCCAAAGAACGACTGCAGCAATGAACAAAATAATTAGCATTGGGCAAAGAAGATTTCTAATCCCACTGCCGACTATAAGGCTGTATCATGGTGCCATTACCACAGCTATTGCAAGTTATGGAGCGAGCACATGGGCGCATAGGTTAAGATTGGTTAAACCTGCAAGGGATATCAGACGAATGCAACGAGGAATTCTCTTGCGTCTTACAGGCGCATTCGGAAGTACCCCAACTGATGCACTTACAGTCATTCTCGGAATATGTCCTTTAGATCTGGAAATAAGAAAAAGAGCAGCATGTTACTGGCTACGAAAAGGAAACTTAGACAAGATAACAGAAATCCTGGGTCAAGTGGCAACCAAGAAGATAGACATCAAAAATTGTATTTTGAATGAATGGCAACAGCAGTGGAACAATTCGGAAACAGGAAGGAGAGTATTTGAAATTCTTCCTGACATCAGAGAGAGGATACGTATGAAGCACTTCAATCCATCCCGAGGGTTAATACATTTCCTCACCGGTCATGGACCGTATGAAACATATCTTCATAGGATCAATAGGACAGAGAATGATCTATGCGTGCGGATCCAGGAACACCTGAACATAAACTGTTTGAATGTGCTCTAGTTGATGATCAAATCAAACAGTACAGAATGAAGCTCATGGGGAAAACTGTCAAGGAAATTATGAAAGACAACCTCCTCCTGAATGAACTCGACAAGCTGGCAGATGCTGTGTCAGATGCAGCCAGGGAGGTATCGGCTTCAGCATAGCCAGCAACCTGCCGGAACACAAAGCCATTTAAGGAATGAGACAAGATACTCTAAACGGACGAGACACAAACAACTAAGTGGACGCTGATGCCGGAAGTGTGGCTTCTGGAATTTACCGAAGCTTATTTCTTCAATGGATGCCAGCGTTAAACGAACTTTTGAAAACTCAAGATGTTCAGTTATTTAGTATTAGTGGGTAATATTTTTTACTAACAGGTTGATAAATTACAGTGTGTAGTAATAATAGTGTTTATTATAAATTTCAATACAGTATTAAGAAATAACGGTTCGTTGTAGACTCTAGAGAACGAACCATCTGAATGTACAGTTAAATAAATAAAAAATAAAAAATACTGATAATTATTTCCTCCATGATATCTTGCAACATTATTACCTGCATACATCATTTGATTGAAATTTCCTCCCTGAAATCCTCTGTTAGGGGTTTGCACATTAAATCCATTATAACCTCCTCTGTTAAACCTATTAGAATTACCACCATACCTATGAACATTAGCACTAAGTAAAAAGAAAACATTTTTCTGGAGATGTCCATTTTTTTCACAATTGTAACAAACTATTGCTTTTTTAGCTTTAAAAACATCTTTTACATTTTAATTCCAGCTGAAGGCTTTATCTTTACTTGTCGAAAATGTGTCGCGTAGTCAATAGCCTCCCGCATTGTTTTCGGTTTTTCAGTGTGACATAATCCCCAATTTCATCGCCTAATCCATTTTAATAATAGTCTAATTCTCTTTGGTCGCTTTCCCCTAATAGTGCAAGATTATAATCAGCTTCATCAGTTAAAGTGACTGTGTGATTGTTTATGTCTTTGACACGATCTGAAAATTTTTCCACGTCCTCATTTGGAAATCTACACAAATTGCGTAAATTTTCCCTGTAAAATCTAGCAGTATTTTTTATTTTGAAACCGCTGAGTTGATTCTAGCTTAAATGATTCATATGTCAAACATGCTTTACAGCTTGGATCCGGGGGGGGGGGGCTAGGGGGCTCCCAAAAGTATCTAGGGCCACCTCCCACATTGTAATTTTGGAGACCTTTTTTTTTAGCTCTACGGATTCGAGGCCCAAGGGGACTATAAACACTACCTTTTGCTCGACTCAAGACCCCCCCCCTCCCAAAAAAGCCAAAATCCACTCAATCCAACCACCCAAAACCAAAGTCCGCTCAAGGCCCCCCCCCTCCCAAAGCAAGATCCTGGATCCGCCATGACTTGAATCATAAACAGTGAATCTAAACGCTTCGTCAATTAGACGAGTTTTCACAAATTTCAATTTTTGTTCACTGGAAAAAATCGGCAAAGAAAGTCAAATTTTCAAATTTATGGAAAAACAGTTCTACGTCTTTTTTAGCACTACCCCCAAAGAAATTTGGTCAAGCAATAATGGACATGGTTAATGGAATTTGCAGAACTTGCTTCCTTACTAGTAGTTGCTTTTTGAGAGGTTACTTTTACCAATTTTTGACTGAAAATATTCACCGCGTCTTGCGAAATAACTTCTTTCCCGTCTAAATTAACAGCCATAGTTGATGGTTGCAGACTTACTTTATTTTAATTATGTATGTGGAGTGCATAGTAGCCGTCCTGGACTGAGTCGGTTATCAGCGTTCGGAATGCTGACTCGTCTGGAGTTGAGCGCCACTGTTGCCGGCTGCCCGGCTCGCTGCGTCTCCCGTAGCTGCTAATACCGCTGCCCAGAACTGCCTGGCTGCCTCCGGGAAGATCTCGTAGCACCCCGCTGTTCTTCTTCGGGTCTCGAACTCAGGTCCCTCTGACTGCAATGACTGACTGCCAAATTTCGCTGTTTCTTATACACCAATATTAACCAAACCCTGCGAGCTGTTCCCTACTCCTAACAAAATACAAATAAAGCTTTCTGACACCAGTGTCGCTGACCCTATATCTATGTATTTATATAGGATCGTGCTAGGACTATTTAATGGGTTTGCCAGGGTTACTAACACGTGGGTTCTCCAGGGGTTACCCTACGATGCCCTATAACTTGCGTCGACTTTCTTCATGTATCTTCTGCTCTTGAATTCTTCTCTCTTGAACCTATCCTCTTTTTCTCTTGCGCTAGTAAATAAATATGAACATCGAGGGTAACTTGTAATTAGGAGAGGGAGCGGGCAACTACGAGCTACTTGAAATGGGACAATGTTTCTGGAAACCCCATTTAATCTGCACTGAACTGTAAATCATCTACAGTCGATGTTGCACAAGATTTGAGGTATTCCGCAACCCGTAATACTGACCCTAGGGATCAAACTTAGCCCTACGGTTCACAACTAACAGAGTATGGTAAGGTTGGTGCAGCGAATATCTATCTCCGAGGCCTAGATGTTAACTTGCTGCTCGTCTGTGAAGAAGTGAAAGTGATCAATGTATTCTAGTTTGCTGGAAAAGTATTGGCTTGCATGCTCAGCACTGCACGTGTAGCTTGCAACCCGAACTGTCGATCGGCAGAAAGTAGAACAACAGGGCGTGCTTACTCGACATCTGGCTGCAGTGAAACTTAGAAAACTTACATGATTTCGATACTAAAATATTATAATAAATGACGTCCCGTCACAAAATAAAGTCGAAGTGCCCTATTTGGGGGTGAGGCTATTTGTGGTGTAGCTCTGCTAGCCCAGCAGTCAATTGGCCAGAAATTTTCGTGTGTCGTGTGGTAAGATGGCAGTACAGCACTCTGAATAAATTCAGTATTAGCATTTGGTGGAAGTTAGGAAATTTTTTGTCTCTCAGAAAATTTTCCAATGATTCAGTTTCAGACTTAGTATAATTCTAGTAATTCTTGTTAGAACTCTGAAAACTTCCGGATATTGAATGAAACCCCACATCATTTGCAATATTTAATTAAAATTGAGGTTATTCTGGGACTTTAATACTGAGTGATTGTTGTAATATGAATGAATGCTTTAATTCACGGAAACTAATATGTATGTGCATCCTTGGGGGAGCGTAACAACACCAACAAGGAGCCACCTGATCGTCTAGCCTTTTTGCCGTACTCTGGCGCCACAACGTCCAAGATAGGACGGATTCTAGCAAAACTGGAATCAAGACCATTTTCCTGCCACCACCAAAGGTGAAGAACATCTTACGCTCCCCCAAGGATGACCTTGCTTTGCGGACACCTGGGGTATATAGCATTAATTGTGAATGTGGTAAAAGCTACATTGGCCAAACTGTTGCGTCCTGTTGTGCAACAGAGAGCTGAAAAGAATCCAAAACTGAAACAAGTGGGTATCGATTTTTTACAATTCGGGAACTCGGGATAGGAAGAGTTCAGGAGAAATAAATTTAAGAACACAAGAGGTTATGAGGAACACACTTGTGACTCACGAAGCCGACAAACTCTCACTGAGAATACTCAGAAATTACGAGAGGTACCTATTCCCAGGAGTACTGAACCAACTAGTAGCAGTTCTCTCTACCAAAGATCCATAAAACTTGAAGAGCCTAACAGTAACAACGGCGACTACAGTAGCAGAATACACGTTGTCTTCTCCGCTGCGCTGTTTGCTTGCTGGCTCACTCGCTGGCTGCCGAAGACCGAAGACCTCTGAGAAGTAGACTGGAGAATGCCCCCTCCCACTGAGGCGAGCTCTTTTTTATAGCAGCGCGCGTGACGCACTCCGCTGCCCCGCGCGTCCTTCTAGAAGCTTACACCCGTATCTCGTTACCCACGCGCCACGCAGCTCTCTTTCTGATGCAACCACACGTTCACTGTTGGCTTTCCTTGCTACCAATTGCACCATATTAACACTTGCGCGTACTAACACTCAGGCGTTACTTTTATTACTTCGTAACACCTCCCCCCCTTGGGGAAAATTTTGCAATCTCTCTTGAGAGTGCAAAATTTTTAAGTTCTATGTCGGCTATGTGAGTCTCCTTTTTATTACTTTCTCATCACAACTACAATGGTTCACATTTTATTGCATTACATATCTTTTAACTTGTCTTTTATTATTTACCAAAATTTCTTTTACTTATAATAACCCTGAAAGAGAAAACTTCAATTATAATACATCATTTTCTTTATAATAAGTATTTCTTCTACAACACATTATTTTTCTTAATCTTAAAAATCTTCTTTTTTTCAATGCTCTAATTATTTCTTTTACATTACCTTCTTTTTCTAATTTGAGAGTTTTTCTCTCAGCTTACTACTTTTTATTTCTTACAATATCTTTTTCTTCTTACTTCAATACTTTCTCATAGTATGTTATTTTTGTTAACTTTAAAAGTCTTTTTATCACTACCTTTTTCTCCTTAAAACTTTTCTTTAGTACTACACTCTCTTATAAAGTGAAGCCTATTTTAAAAATACATCATTCTTATAATTTTTTTACAAATTCTTTTCATGTAACAGAATACAATCTTATATTTCTACAAACATAATCACTGTGACCATATCAGTTCGTCTTAGCGCTTATCCGCTTTATAGTAAAACATTACTGGTGCACTTGGTTCATACTTAACACTCTTTTCCGGTGTTAGTATTCGCTCACTAAGCACCGCACCTTCTGCTTCAGTCACATACCTATTCCTTACAGGACCAAAAGTAATCTGTTCACTGTCATCACTGTTAATTCCAGCAGGATGATACCTAACTATACCAGTGTCAGGGTACTGGTTTACAATTTTATTCTTTACACATATTCTGGGGCAGCAGTCATCACCCATTGTTTTACGGAAGAATTTAAAACAATCCTTACAACATTTGCAATACCTGCATATGCAGCATACTACTATTATCATAACTATTCCTGCTCCAAAATAACTCCATATGGGTATCGAATCCAATGAAAACATATTGAACACAGTCCTTTGCTGGTACGCTATTGCGTCCTCTAGCTCGTCTAACTTATGTCCCGCGGCTTTAAGGTCATCTAACTGACGGACCACTGGTTCGATTGGCAAATAAAGAGGGATTTCGGTTATATTTTTCTTTTTCTTGTCTATTAGACAGCAATCTACCTCCATATTAAAGTTTGGGACTATATCATTAATCAGTGCCATCGATCTAATGATATGTTCGGATTGAATTGGTACTTGTGCACCGTAACCCTTGCATTTACTCAGAAACTTAAGTTTCCCTGTACCATTAATTACTACATCTGTGGGCTTACTGTCATTACATAATACTGTGAGCCCTTCTCCCTTTGGTGCTACAAATAACCATTCATTTCCTCTAATCTGTGTCCATACGCTTTCATTCAATACAATAAATTTTTGAATACAATCATCGGGGATTTTGACTATAGGTTGAAGCATTCTAGCTTCGCAAACTTCATGGTCATAAGTTGAAAGCAGCACAAATGTTTGTTTACACACACTATGAATAGCCTCCAGCTTTTTACACTCCAATTGATCACCATTTATTTTAACATATCGCCTTTTGGCGTTATCCATTAACAAGAATTCTTTTTCTGGAGCTATATATGTAAACAACCGTTTTTGGTGGCTTACCTCAACTGGTAGAGGCCATAATTTATAAATATTATACGTTTCACTGTCCACTAGTGGAATATTCAGCACATAACTTAGAATGTTTCCCGAGATGAAGACATCCAGGTCGACCACCTTCAGTAACTGATACCCTCCGGCTTCCGTCAGTTTTATTGGCAATCTTTTGTCTTTAATCTCGTCCTTTTATTAGCCCTAGGTATTTAACAACTTGTTCTGGACTAACTAAATGAGGTTTAAGAATGCCTTTTTGTGCATTTACTATGGCAGTAATGATTACATCATATTCCTTCTCTAATTCACTGAAGATTGTTGTCAACTGTATTAATTGTTCATTCAACGTTACCCATATACCGATTCTATTTATTCTCTTATCTGTACTAGTTTCATATTGATGTATGTGTTCATTTAGTTTGAGTATTCCGGATGTAATTACCCGTTCATTTCTCTCTATTGAATCGACAGTATGATTGAAACTAGTCAGTGTTGCCCTTACAATGGTAACTTGCTCTTTTGACAACTTCAATAATTCCTTCTGTTCCTGCTCTAATAGATTTATTTTTGATTTGAAATATGATGCATCATCTTCATCTAATGTCCCAAACAAGACTTTACTTATTTCTCCAACAAAATTTAGGATTCCTCTCTTTCGTCTACTCTGCTCATGTTTAGCTAGCTGCCCAATTAGGCGTTGAGAGGTTTCTATCCTACTTATATAATAATCTACCGCCCACTTCATAGTTTTACATTCTGCAACACTTGTGTTTATTTCTTTAAGCCTTTGCTGACAATAGTCTACTGCTTTCAACGCTGCATCCTGCGTAGCTTCAAACTTATGTTTTAAGTCATCTAAATTAAAATCACTCACTACTTTCCAAGTGACTGTATACAAACTCACTGTTCCCTTATGATCGTAGTATAGACCTGGTGATGACCGAAACTTCGTTATTTCTAAATCCTGCTGTTCCATTGCCGATGTACCACCTATCGTCAAGACGATCACTGCTATCATCCAAGCTGTTGCCATCTTTCCTGCAATTCAGAAGAATTCTTTTAGCCTGTTGGCATGTACTTTTGTAAATTTATTTCTCTTTAATTCTATCACAACGTTTGGTTCCTTAGTTTCCACTACCGTATAAGGGCCTCTCCATTGACTGTCCAACTTCTTTGAACGACCCCTTTGTACACTCTCATCATGCAATAATACTTTATCCCCTGGCTTAAAGACTACCGGTTTTTGCGTTCTGTCATAGTTTTCTTTACTTTTCTCTTTTGCTTGTGCTGACGCTTCTCGCGCACACTGATGCATAGCCCGTAACCTTTCCCTTAGTTCAATTACATAGTCATCATAGTTATATACTACTTCCTCCGGTTTCTTTTGTAATATTCCCGGTAAATTACATATTCGACCAAAGAATAATTCATGCGGCGTATATCCTGTGGCACTATGCGGTGTTGTATTAAAAACAAATACTGCATACGGGATCCAGGTATCCCAATTGGTTTGCTCCCTATTTACGTAATGACGAAGCATTTCCGTTAGTGTACGGTGCGTTCGCTCCAAAGCCCCATTACTTTGTGGGTGATAACTAGTGGTGTGGATTTTCTCTATTCGTAATAATCTACACACTCGCTTCATTACGTCGCCCACAAGATTACTACCCAAATCGCTTAGCAAAATTGACGGTATTCCGTACCTTAAAATTATTCTTTCTACTAACACCCTTGCCACTGTGTTGGCATCTTGTTGCTCTATCGGTTCTGCTACTAAGAACTTCGTCAGAGCATTTTGAAATGTAAGTTTCTATTTTCTGTCTGCGGTAATGGGCCTACGATATCTATATCGCATCTTTCAAACACATGCTCAGGTGTCCTTGTAATTTCCATTGGCATTTTCGTTTTGATCTGGGTAATCTTATTCTTCTGACAACTTTCGCATTGACGGATATACTTCTCAATATCGGCCTTCATTCCTTCCCAATTACAGTATTTCTTAATTCTCGCATAAGTCCTGCCTATGCCCTGATGCATACCTAGCGGGGTTTCATGATATTGCTTTAGGATTTTCATCTTCTCTTCCTGTGTAAGTCCTACCTCTTCTTCCTTATCAGCTGATTCACTCTCAGCTGTCTCTACATTATCATTTTCCTCCGCTTCCTGTACGGTTCTTATTCGCGAAAGAGCATCTGCTACTTGATTTCTCTTTCCGCTCTTGTATACGATTTCGTAATCGTACTCTTCAAGCTTTAAACGGAACTTCATTAGTCTAGACGACGGATCCGTAATGCTGTTTACCCACATCAACGGTTTATGGTCAGTGCATACCGTAAATTTCCTACCGAATAAATATGGCCTAAATTGCTTTACTGCCCAACAAATGGCCAACATTTCCCGCTCTATCGTACTGTAATTCTTCTCTGCCTTATTCAAGGTTCTAGACACGTAAGTTACAGGCAAATCCTTGGCAATTTCGCCTTGACTTAACACGAAGCCAATTGCGTCTTGGCTTGCGTCTGAGGTTACAATGTAAGAGGTCATTTTGAAGACCATTACTATTTGGGGAATTATAGGAATATTCAGTCGTCGAGCTACTGGCAATCGGCGATCATTGACAATGCTCGAGCGCGGTCAGCATTGACCAGCCAGGAATCTGCACGCTTGCAGTCAGCACCTTAGAGTGCAGTCCCCTTTGAAATTGTAGGTCAGCCAAGGTGGCTTGGGAAGTACTAGCTAGCAAGTAGTGTCTTTTACTGTCGGGCAGTCGGCGAGAGTAGTCGAGCATACTTTGATAGCCACCTGTTAGGAGCCTGCCAACCTCCCATGCATCTCGTATCCGGGGCGACCATCTGCCTAACAATTAACTATTACAGTTCGCGGCTTAGATAAGTTGGTGATAGTTGGAATCCACTTTGCGGCACGCTATAAACTGTACTACTCCGTGTTAGAAGTCAATAAACTGTTCAATTGCAAGTGTTGCATTCTTCATGTAGTAAGAACTTATATCAATTTCTAAACTACGGTCTGTGGCCGTCAATCCACAGTGGTGTCAATCATTAGCCCAAATAGCCCAATGGTAAGATTCTAGTGGTGCTGCCAGAAGAACAGAAGAGACGCTTCGAGCAGAACTGTAATTCCCTAAGGTTAGTTCGTCAGCACACCTATCCACACACACGCCCACTAGCCTTGGCCAATCAGCCCCTGACATAGTGGCGTCATCGTGGGATTTCGGCGTAGTACCGATGTTTTGGAACATCAGTGTGGAAAGAGTCTGACGAATTAGCAAGAAGTAAGCGATCACCGTCTGAAGAGGAAGACGGGGGGTGGCAGGAAGACAGGTGGCTGGATCAACACATGGCTTGGAAGATGAACGCGGGAGGCGCGGCGTCAGCACGCGGCTGGAGACATCGGACGGCGGGTTCAACGCACGAGCGACGGCGGAGCGCAGCGTGGATCAACACGCGGAGCGGATCACGGCGGCGCGAGTCAACACGTTGCTGCAGGAGCCATGGCACGGTCTTCAGACGTCGACAGCGACGGTGGCGGTGGCGGCGACGACGGCGACGAGAACAAGACATTAGGGGTGAGTGGACCTCAATTTTTATTGTAACTATGACAGCGACTAAATCTTCAACAGTTATCAGACATTGAACGCGAGGATCTTGGATTTGGAGACGCGGGTGAACGGAGTTATAATGGTGAGTTAAGCGGGGTTGCTTTTTGCTTGTAAAGGCACGTTTTCTGCCAGATATATCTTTAAGTGAGACAAAAATATTTTCAGAGGCCATAGCAGCGGCGGTGTTTATGAATAGATCGGAACGAGTTCTCCAGGTAAGTCCAAAATTAAGTGTATAAGGCAGATATAAATGTTAAGAAACATCCAGATGCTACTGAGCAGAATAGGAAATTTCGAAAGAGGGTGCGAGGCAAATACTAGTTAAATAATAATTGGTGAATTTAAGAATTATGAAAATGACTATTACCGGGGAAAAGTGAAACCGGTGGGGCGTCGTGTCAATGTAAGTGTGGCAGGAAAGCCTATATGTTAAAGTGAAGCGGAATATTTTGCGGTAGAAGGCGGCAAGGGACCGACCGATCCAGACCCGATATATAAATGTGTGACGAGTTGCGTCATTTTGGGGGCTAACATTTCTGATAACTCACAGGTACAACCTGGTGAGGATGTAGGCGCTCCATTCCATCCATTTGCATTTAAGTAATGCCGGTAACTTGAAGCCGGGACAAGCAGAATGGGATGGGTTGTTATGGCTAAAAGCCTGGATTAATGATAAATATTGGGGAAAAAGAGAGTGCTATCTCTTAGTGGGTTCTGGTGCGCAATTCTTCATTGTTGTAAAGTTGTTTGCAGAGTGGAAAAATTACCGGTCTAGGCCGGGGAAATGTTAAAGTGTTAGGGGTATCTACTGCTGGATTAGTATAAGCTCCAGGATGTTCAGAGCAACCGTTCAGGCGGATCGTTATTTGAACAGAGCTTCCAGTAGAATATAGAATCAAATTTTCTCTAGAAATACGGTTGCAGTCATAGACGTGCGAAACGTACAGTTGTTAATAGGACCACGCGAGTGGACACTTTCGGCTGACGTTCTAAGACTTCTCACGTGTTCAGGTTGAGGAGCAGACGTGTTCCCACCGCTATACGAATAACCATAAGTCAATCGTACGTGCTAACATTGCATAGTATATTTCTGAAATCATATTCAAGTACCTCTAACGGAAACTTTTGTAAAAGTATTCAGTTGTGTATGTGAAGACGCTCAATGACACAGAATGGTTAGACGCAAGTAGAGTGTATATAAAACGTAAGTATTTGCCATAGCGAATGAAAACATAATACATGGGATGGTTGGACTAAAAAGAGTAAATGTATATTAACGTATCTGCTACATCAAATTTAACATTTATCGGAATGCACGGATAAAATCCTAAATTATTACGGTAACTAGAATAGAATTGGAACTCATCATTTTGAAGAATAGGAATAATTTTCAATGATTAGTAATACTGTACAAGTCTGGTGTTTCAGTTAAGGAAAATATAGCCTCAGTGGCTTGTCTTTCATGTGTCCACAGTAATAATACGTACTCACGTAATGTAAGGAGTCAAACTGTGTGCCACATGTTAGAAATGTGTGTAGCACCAAGTATAATTAAAAAATGGGTGATGTTAAAAAAAAAAAAACCGGACAGCGTTGGAAATTGGCGAACTCTGTCTGGGCAACATCAAGGTGTACACCGTCAATCGAGTTAAAAAGGCAAAATACGAGTGCAGTCCTTGGGAAAATGAGTCATGAACCTTTTCTTATGACACAATACGTACTCAAAAGCCTACCGTCAACTCCATACGCTTATGGAAACAAACTTACATTCATCCCTTACCAACAGATCCAAGTTACAGACATAACCATTATGTGAACCTCATTAGTCATAAATGCAATCGGTTTACAAACCTAATCATTTTGTCAAACCTACATCCATGTTGTATGTCTTTTAAAAATCTGTACATTAAAAATAGTTTGGTGAATCAGTCATATTCGATGTGTAATCGCAGATAAGATTGTAGTATTGGGAAGTCATCACTGGAGTTTGGTTAGTTAAGAATTAGAAAATTGAGAACTACATATAACGAACAGAAAGAAAATGAAATTTCAATCTGAGAGAGACTGGTGAAATAGGAGCCAGTAATACGATGTGCAATTCCAAATTAATAATTCATCGGAAGTGGATAACGTAATCTATAACGAGATATCGGTAAATCTAACAATACCTTATCTAACATAACAACAACAAAAAAGGGTTTCTGGAGCAAAAAACACCTCTTTGTTTGGTTTTAAGTCAATAAGTTTTCGTAAATAACATTTCTTGAAGTATGTCACTGAATAGAAAAGCTAATCACTTTCTATATAAAAACTACGTACGTGTGCTAACTCCACAAATGTTTTCCTCATTTAAATACCTTTTGTACTTGTGAGGAGTTTCACCAAAATGAGATGCCATAAGTGAATCATAAATCAAAATATGCAAAATATATCAACTTCTTGTCTCTATAACAGCTGTTATATGCAGTGCAAATGTTTCAGAATTAAGTTTTGACTATTGGTAATTGTTGTATGATATAAGAGCGCGTAAGAGTAACATAACTGTAACGTAAGTAAATCAAACAGCTAATAAAAATAAGTCTATAAATAGGAGATAGTATTAGGAAGTACGGAACTCCACAAAAATTATAACGGAATAATATTTAAAGGAAAATATCAAGGGTTGTGTGAATATTTTCTCATTTTAAAATTGTCACTAATCGGGGTGATTAAACACACAGAGCGTAATCACAGCATTATTGTACTAAGTAAGTCTGATTAGTTGTTAGATAATAAGCAGATTGCACTACTAAGGAGAATTCATCTATTTGTTCAGAGATTAAATTGTAGTATTTACCTTGCATGAACAACCTAAGTTTGAAAAAATCTGTTGCTAGATATTGGAAATTATTTGTACATTATCAAGTTTTGCAGTGATAAATACTGTCAAACCTAGACTATTGAAAGGTAGTTCACCAATCTAAGGGAAAAATCGTGTAAATTCTGTATTATCAATAGCAGTTGCATGACATTAGTAACGGACAGACTCACGAAAATGGTAACCAATATTTTTCAAGCTTTACTGGTGAATCAAAAAAATTGCTGTTTCCAGTTAAAGAAATTGTTATATGCAATAACAAAGAGAGTAAACTCAGTAAATCAGAACTTGTATGGAATTCAAACGTCAAAAGAAGAAAATACATAACTCACATTATAATCTCCGCAGCCCAGCAACGGCTAAAACCGTTAATAAATTCATTCATATCATATGCGAGAAAGTATATGTGCTTATGAATTGTATACAGAGACATGGATATTAATTCAACCATAAAATTAAATAATTCGCTGTCGTAGATCCCCCTATTGAGGCCACCTATCCCCTTTGTCAAAATTATGTATAGTTTAGTTTTAAGACAAGGTACTGTCGGAAGTATAATTTTGCAGATAGCTGTTACGGCGAGCGGCCAGACCACGGCCAGTGACGCGCAGCGTAACCTGATATGCCGAGTCGACTGGTGCAACGCAGCAAGATTGGCGCACAACGCTTCGAACACATAAGTATCGCAAACAGAACTGTTAATAATTTTAGTGTAGAACCAATTTAGTAATAAGAACGGGAATCAATCAGTTTGTCACTAAAATATATCAGCAGCATATAACAAATAGTAATTTACATGTAAATATGTAATGTATTTCTTTTGCACAAAACATATTTCTGTTCATGGGACTTAGAACTACCATACAATCACAGTCACGGCAGACTAAGCAGTTTAAGAATGGAGTTATCTTTACTAAGGAAGTGTATATTACTCGTAGTAGATTCATTATAAAATTATGATTTCCCGAAATTAAAAAAGAAGAAATACCAAATTATGAAATCGTTACAATTTCGACACTTGTAACGTATTGTCAGCTTAAATTCACTTCTTGATGATTAGCTAATGCATTTACTAATAAAACAAATGAGATTCAAGCCTTAATATAAGGTTGGAGCAATAGTGACTAGTAAAAATAATTAACTGTTAACGGAATGATGTTTTACAAAGTCCTAGAGTATATTTATTGTACTACGACTAATTATAAGCAGGTGGATGAGAGAACCATATGTTAATTTAATGTTCACACGAGACCTATCTAAGTTTTATCATACTATTGACGTAAGCGTTGTCTGGTAGACTAAAATCTTTAAAATTGTTAACGTAATCATAGACTCATCTAATTCGGGGTAGAGCAATATGTCAATTGTGGATTACTTTGAATCATGCTACTCAAGTAAGAAACACAGGTCTTAAGTGTTAAATTAAATTTAGTAATTTAAGCAACTGTAAACAATCTGCGGTAATCACTTGTTCTTTTCATCTAGTTGTTCCTAACAATCATGTTTTACAGAAACTTTGCTGGACACTTGTCAAGAGAAATAGTAAGCATATATATAGGAGAATCCGTAATAATTAACTTATTACTTTGTTGCATCCCACCATAGAGACAATTACCTTGTCTTACGATTCATGCAAGACTTCATACTAGAAACATAATTCTTTCAAATTAAGGCACCCTGAAGAATGCGATAATGTGTAAAATAGTAAACAAAGATTTTATCGATCATTCCTAAGCTGAATAATTAATTTAATCTATCAGAAGCAGTATACCATAGTTCATAATTAGAATACCTTAGAAAGCAGAACAAAATATTTGCAAACTGAGCAAGATGTGATTAAATTTAACCAAGTATCGAATCATTATGACGATCTTAGTTTTAAGTATGACTTATTGTAATCAGTTTGTACCGGAAATAATAAGCCAGACTTGCACAAAAGCACTGCTAATATCACGATACCAAACGTTACGCAGATAGTAGTAGCTATGCAAACTCAACATTGAGAATGACCATACCCATCTACTCCATAAATTATATTTTTTAATGTCCATTTGTATGACTGTTTTATTGTTCCTATGTTATAAAATTCTAATTGACTTTGTTTATCTTCAGGCTTGGCCGACCACCTACACCAGAATTGAAAAATAAATATTTAAAAATGTTGCAATATTTTTGTGAGCTTCAAAGTGGAAATCCAACTATGTCGCATATTGTACTTTCCGGCATTGTGGAAAATGCCTTGTTCTAATGGGGGAGGAGTGTAAGAGGTCATTTTGAAGACCATTACTATTTGGGGAATTATAGGAATATTCAGTCGTCGAGCTACTGGCAATCGGCGATCATTGACAATGCTGAGCGCGGTCGAGCATTGACCAGACAGGAATCTGCACGCTTGCAGTCAGCACCTTAGAGTGCAGTCCCCTTCGTAATTGTAGGTCAGCCGAGTCGGCTTGGGCAGTACAAGCGATGAAGTAGTGTCTTTACTGTCGGGCAGTCGGCGAGAGTAGTCGAGCATACTTTGATAGCCACCTGTTAGGAGCCTGCCACCCTCCCATGCATCTCGTATCCGGGGCGACCATCTGCCTAACAATTAACTATTACAGTTCAGGGCTTAGATAAGTTGGTGATAGTTGGAATCCACTTTGCGGCACGCTATAAACTGTACTACTCCGTGTTAGAAGCCAATAAACTGTTCCATTGCAAGTCTCGCATTATTTCATGTAGCAAGAACTTATATCAATTTCTAACCTTCGGTCTGTGGCCGTCAAACCACAGTGGTGTCAAACATTAGCCCAAACAGTCCAATGGTAAGATTCTAGTGGTGCTGCCAGAAGAACAGAAGAGACGCTTCGAGCAGAACTGTAATTCCCTAAGGTTAGTTCGTCAGCACACCTATCCACACACACGCCCACTAGCCTTGGCCAATCAGCCCCTGACATGACGTTTGCAGTAGTTTTCATAACCTTTTACCTTTGAAATTATTTTAATGTCTTCGTAAGAAGACCACTTATATATAATTACCAAGGTATGAGTAAATAACATTAGTTTAAAGAGCTAAAATAAAACTTTTGTAGAAATGTAAACTAAAAACTTAAAAATAAAATTATAGCTTTGAAATAACCACAAAAAACCCTCACTTTTCGTGGCAATGAGAATTAAAAAGTTAAAATAATCTATGAATAATTTGTTCTACAATGGTAGAATGTCCGATAGTTCAGTATAACTTAATTTTGAATAAGTTTAAAATTAGAGTCATTGACAAATTGACTTGAATATAAAAAAATATAAAATTAGCTTCTGTTGCTCTTAACTCATTTCCATGATGACTGTACGAACAGCTAGTAATAAAAGAATATATATAGCACCCTACGCTTTTTTACATTAAAGTTAATTTTTGTTCAATGACTTTATTTTATTTTATTGATAGTGTTTTATAGTATAAGAGTATTCCTTAATAGTAATAAATACTGCAATAATAAAAATTATACATTCTAAATCAAGTCCTTGTACATAATTGTTTTTGATTCATTTACCGTACCGTATGTTAATGTAATTCGACATAAAATATTTTAGGAGAAAATATTAATTACATTTTTTTTGTAATCGTAGGCTTCCGCGGCCAGAGTCAACTGATTCTTGGCTATCCGGGTGGCGCCGCGTCATATTTCTTAATACCGACGTTTCGACCCTCATTCTGGGATCTTCTTCCAGGGCAGAACTGCGTCTTCGGTCAGTGAGCGGTCTCGATTTATAGCGGAGGTCCGCGTCCGTCTAGATGGTTCGATTTGCCCGGCCAATCAAAGGTCCGAGCATCACGTGGTCCGTTGGCCTGGTGGGGCACGGCGCGGTCTGGTGGGGGGTGACACGTGACATGCTCTCTCCGCACCAGAGAGAGCCAGGCGTCGTGTAATTTGAGCCCGTTGTCGTCGTTAATATTATTTGGGCGTTTAGCGATTTCTAACGCCTCCTTTACTCTCCTTGGCCCCCACTTTTCTTCGCGCACTATAAGTGTAGTGTTGTCGAAATCTATTGCATGATTGGTTTCGGATGCATGACGTGCTATGGCGGATTTATCAATGTTATTAGATTTGTAGTTTCGAATATGCTCGCGCAGCCTGTCCTTTATAGTGCGCCCTGTCTCTCCTATGTACAGTCTTTGACATTACTTGTGGCCG